>LR738712.1:260115464-260220308 GCA_902687465.1 Secale cereale | reverse complement strand
GGGGGGGGTCTTCTAATTTTTTTTTTATTTTAGTTTAGGGTTTTTCTTTTATTTTCTGTTTTCATTTATTGTTTCTTTTATCTTAGTTTTATAAAATACAAAATTAGTACCTAAATTATTGCAATACTTTTAGCCCTCTCCTACAAAAGTTTTGACTCCCAAATAATATAGTTTAATAATTTATAATTTAAAAGACATTTAATTAATCATCTTTGATGTTGTTTTAATTATTTTAGGATATATAAATTCTTAATAAATGTTGATTTCTCCACCACTATTCTGTAAAGATTATTTGCCACATTTAGAACATTTTGTTTTTGACTTTTGAGAACTTTAATTATTTGACTTTGTTTTAAATTTGAAATTCGAATCGATTTGAATCATCGCGAAATTATCAACAGTAACAGGGTGATGTGGCATCATTAGCAGAGTTTTACTGTAGCTTGATTACCCGGGCGTCACACCGTGTTCATCGTGGGATACTCTCCAAACGTTAAAGATCCGTTGATTAGGGTTCCACCCTACATCATCGCGCAAGGGAGAAGGGGATCAGGGTAGGTGAGGAAAGCAGAGAGAGATAGATGAAGATAGATGAGAAGCGGAAACCAGAGTTATCTCATTCCATGACCAATCCAGAATTACACAACACTGCTTATATGCAACTCCCACACCGGCCACAGGCGGCCCAACAAACCCAATGGGCTTGGCCTAATTGCTTACACTTAGACCCAGTTCTTTTGCCAGAATCCGACCCACCTAACTAGATAGGATTGTAAAACAAATGAGGCTCAAAGATTCTGGAAGAAACTGGGTAGGGATCGGATTCTGGGAGAATCCCCAGATTCTGGCAAAAGAACTAGGCCTTAGACTGCTCTTCTCACCTCTCATGTGTCCACCGATACACTTGTATCAGGTGTGACACAGAGGGAGCAGAAAATAACAAGCAAAATATTGTCTACAATGGTAAGAAAAATGATTCGATTCTTTCTACAGGGTATGATACCTCAGTGCACTAGAGTAATGTTTATACATTCTATACACATGTTAAGTTTCTATCTATAACTTCAGCTTGATTTTGTACATATTGATCTTCCAACGAAACAAAGAATGAAGGCGCCGGACAAATAGGGCCAGTAAAAAAGAATGAGCAAAATTGCAACGAATCAAAATATATATACGTCATCAAAAGAAAAGTAGTTATTCCACAATAGCTCCCCGCATCTCAACGGTCCAGCATGGATGATGATTCCGTGGAGACGAACTGATCGCTATCCTGGCCGCTATCAGCCACTTGCTTGCTGGGGACAATTGCTGCAGGCGACCATTGATCTGGGACAACAAGAAAGTAGGCTGACATAGCTTTCCTGAAACGCTTTTTGTACTGCTTTGGTGAAATTACAGTTGGTGATACATTCTTTGGTCCACCTAATATTCCTGAAGCTTTCACCCATGTCTCTAGATGTTTGTCCCACGTATATTGCCTCATAAAATCGATGATTCCCATAACAAGTTCATGCTTCTTCTCATCAACACCAACAAGTAAAGAGTAATCCATTACGTCAATAGACTGCAACAAAGTTACCAATGTTTGTATCAGAAATTGCGCTTGCTTATTGTGCGACTAAAAGCATGACATATTAACTCATTCGGAGTTCTACCGACTAGATACTTCCTAGACAAGGAACTACCTGTAAGCAAACATTATATCAGATCATCTTTTTTGTTTGTTATAATATTCATCTTTTGACTATATGTTAATAACTTTTCTGCATTTCAAAAGGCATACAAACATTTCTAGCAGGCTTGAGTTACCAATATTGCGAATGAGTAATAATGCATTATTTATACAAGGTACGAACTGGGTGCAAGAGTAGAGCACCAACAAAAACAAAATAAACTGGGTTGTTTGTTCCAATTATTGATTGTAACCTGACATAGTACCTGTGTTAGGCATATGTTATGCCTCTCCAAAGACATCAAATAATTTGAAATGTTTATATGTAACACATCATCCGAGATGGTTTGAGCATTGCAACGCAGGCGCCCAGTGTTAAACATAACATATGCCCAGGTTCAGAAAGGTTCAGACTCCACGTACGTGCGTGCATGGTTGGCTTCGTTGGATAGCTAGTCTGTTAGGAACTTAGGATTGATCTCTATCTCTTGTAACTTGAATATCTTTCCTAGTCTATCCCTTGTTGGACAAGTTGTAATCTCAACCGTTGTACTCGATCAGGGAGTCGCGCCCCTGCACTATAAACACGCAGCCGTCGCCCAGGAAAGGGTACGACGTTCCAACCCTAGTTTCCACATGGTATACAGAGCCTAACTCTTCCATCACATCTAGACACCACCAACCTTCCGCCATGGCCTCATCCTCCACCACCAACACCACCCTTTCCGGCCAGATCACCGAGAAACTCACCCGCACCAATTTCATCCTCTGGCGGACACAGATCACACCACAGCTTCGAGGGGCTGGCTTCTTCGTTTATGTTGATGGCAGCATACCGGAGCCGGCCAAGGTCATCATCACCAAGGACAAAGACGGGAAGGAGGAGATCACACCCAACCCCCTTCATCCGATCTGGATCCGGGAAGATCAGCAGGTACTTGGTTACCTTCTGAACAATCTTTCTAAGGAGGTGCTCGTGCAGGTGACATCAATCGTCCATGCTCACGAGCTCTGGACAGCGGCGGCGAACATGTTTTCGTCGCATTCGTTGTCGCGCATCAACAACATCCACGTCGCGCTCACCAATGCACAGAAGGGAACCCAGTCTGTCGCGGCCTACTTTGCGCACATGCGCTCTCTCGCCGACGAGCTGGCCGCGGCGGGCAAGCCTCTCCAAGATAACGAGCTCATCTCCCACATCCTCGTCGGCCTCGACATGGAGTACCAGCCTCTCGTCTCCGCCCTCGGCGCCCGCACCCAGCCAGTCACCCTTGACAAGTTGTTTGCTCGGATGGGTAACTTCGATCAAAGGGTGGCTTTGTTCTAGGGAGCAAACTCCGGCGGCTTTAGATCGTCCGCCAACGCTGCTATGCGTGGCCGCAATGGTGGCTCACGCTACCGAGGGCCGTCGCGTGGGAGAGGCAAGAGCACGGGCGGCAACAGCAACACCAACACCCGCGGCGATGCTCAAGGGAACACCAGCAACGACGGTCGGCCCTCCTTCAACAACAACAAGGGTCGCCGCCCCAACTCCAACAAGCGCCCGGACGCCATCAGGTGTCAAATCTGTGGCAAGCCTGGCCACTCAGCCAAGGATTGCTGGTATCATTTTGATGATGACGAGGAGTCGTCTCAAGATGAGAAGACGGCGGGTGCAGCTGAGGGCTCATATGGTGTGGATACAAAATGGTACGTGGATAGTGGCGCCACGAACCACATCAGCGGCGAGCTCGAGAAGGTGACCATGCGGGAAAAATACCGCGGGCAAGATCATATCCATACTGCTAGTGGAGAAGGTATGAAGATTTGCCACATTGGTCACTCAATTATTAAAACCCCTTGAAAAAAAAAATCATCTTCGAAAAATTCTGCATGTCCCTAGTGCTTCAATGAATCTCCTCACCGTTCATCGTATTGCCATTGATAATCTTGTCTTTCTTGAGTTTCACCCCTTCTTTTTGATTAAGGATCGGGCAACAAGGAAGGTGTTGTATCGAGGTAGATGTGTTCGTGGGCTTTACTCTTTGATTCCGTAGATTAGAAGATTCAATAAACAAGTTTTTAGTGCTTCAATGAATCTCCTCACCGTTCATCGTATTGCCATTGATAATCTTGTCTTTCTTGAGTTTCACCCCTTCTTTTTGATTAAGGATCGGGCAACAAGGAAGGTGTTGTATCGAGGTAGATGTGTTCGTGGGCTTTACCCTTTGATTCCGTAGATTAGAAGATTCAATAAACAAGTTTTTAGTGCCACCAAGCTTTCATCTACACGACGATCGTTTAGGAAATGCATCTTTTTCTTTAGTTGAGAAATTGCTTAGGAAAATCAAGAAGAAATCGCAGGCAATCTTTGCATATCTTAGTAGAAACAACCCACATGAGCTCCCTCCCACCCACCTAGCCCCCAGCCCCGCCGCCGGTGCCCCTCCTAGCCTCCAGCCTCCAGCCCCCAGCCCCGCCGCCGGCGCCCCACCTGGCCTCCAGCCCCCCGCCGGCCGCCTCCCTCCCTTTCTCCCCCACCCCTCCTGCCCCTGCCACTGCCATGGCGAACTCTGGTGCTGACCCTGTCGACCGCCGCACGACCCTCTCCGGCGAGCGCGTGTCCTCTGGTGACCGCTGGCTCAGCTCGGAGAGCGAGTCCCCGTCGCGCTCGTACAGCGACGTCGCCCGCACACCGCCGCCTCCTCCGGCCCCACAGAGGCAGGCCCCGCCGCCTGGCCACGGCTCCCCGGCGGCGCGCCCCAGGCTGCCGGCCAGGAACCGCCTGGGACCCGCTCGGAGGTGCACCGTGTCTCAGGCGGAGACGTGCTGGACGAGGACGGATTCCAACAGCCTTGGCGCCGGAACCACCGCCGCCGCCAGCGCCCGACGGCCACCCCCAGCCCCCCGGCGCCTCGCCGACGGAGCCCATCGCCCGAGGAAGTCGCCGGGCTCTGCTTCCGTTGCCTGGACCACCGCCACCGCGTGCGCGACTGCACCAATGACATCCGGTGCCGCACTTGCCTGCAGTCTGGCCATGACTCCCGTTCCTGCGACCCGAGCCGCCGGGACGTGGCGCCTCATCGCCTACAACAGAGCAACCCGGCCGACCCAGCTCACGCGCGGACGTCGACCGCGCTCACCCCACCACCGCCCGTCGCAACCCCTGCCACGGCGCCACCGATGGTCGACGCGCGCCCACCTGAGCCCATGCGGGTCATTATGGCGCGCACCGTCGAGATGGAAGACGCGGAGATGGTCCTGTCCCGTGCGATGGTCGCGTCCATCACCGGCAACCGCCCGTCTGTTTCTGCCGGCGAGGTTGCTGCGCTGCTCTAGGACTCATTCGACCTCGCCGACGGCGACTTCACCGTCCACCGCCACCACCCGGAGGATTTCCTGATACTCTTCAGCTCGATGGCCATCAAGGAGCGTCTCGCCGGCGACCACTTCATCCGCTCGCCACGCTTCTCCCTCTCGATGCGGCCATGGTGCAAGCTCGCACACGCCGGCTGCAGCGAGTTCGAATTCCACGTCGAACTCGAGCTGCGCGGTGTCCCTGCTCATGCTTGGCACCTCTCCACCGCCGAGCACATCCTCGGGCAAAGCTGCTGGATCGAGCGCCTCCACCCCCACACCCGCTCCCGCGCCGACCTCGCCACCTTCTGGCTTTCTGGGCGCACGCACGACCCCGACAAGATCCACTGCGCTGCCATCCTGGAGGTGATCAAGCAGGTGCCGGCGGCCTTGGATTCCGACGCGCCCACCATCAGGACTCTGACCTACCCCATATCCATCGCGCTCGCCCACTCCACCAGGATCCGGGCACCGGCGACACCCAGGCCCCCGGGCGCAGGGCCAGACCACGAGCGTGGCACCGGCGGGAACCGAGATCCCGCCCCCGACCGCGGCCAGGGACGCGCGCGCCGCCGCGGACGCAAACGCAGACGCACGGACACGGCCGCCCCAGGTCGGGCCGACGGCATGGCTATGGACGACCTGGGCTGGCGTGCGGCCAGACAGGCACGGTCGGATGGCTTGGCCTCGTCGCCGGCGTGGCCTTCCAGCTCCGGCGCGGCGCCGCCCGCGAAACCGCCTTGTACGGGCATGTTACCATGGCCTGGCCAGCGCGGGGCCTACCGCCCGCGTCACCATGCCAGAAGAGGAAAAGGCAGAGGAAAGCAAAAGCAGCAAGCTGCCAAGGGCCAGTGTGGCAGCGCTGACGCGGCCACCGCAGACTCCCAGCTAAGCCCGGTCGGGACGCATGTCGACCCGCCACAGGCTGCAAATTCAAATCCGGTGGCCTGCAACGATCCCAAGGATGATCTGGTGGGGCAATGCTCGGGCCTACCTGACGATTCGGCTTGTCGGGAACCAGCCCCTGACGGTATCGCGCCTGTCGCCGCTCAGGAGGGATCGCCAGCGCCTGAGACTCGATCGGGACAAAGCGGAGATACCGCCCCACACGGTCCAGTAGCAAGGCTGGAATCCGCTGACCAGGCCGCCGCCACCAACCCCAAACGAGCTGCCCCGGGCGGGGAAACGCCCCCCTTTGGCGCCAACCTCCCCGCCCATGCTGACGAGCTGCCTCCGCATGCTGCTGCGCGGCCGGCCCACGGGCCTGCGGGGCCGGTTGTGATATTGCAGCGGCCCGCGGCTACACCACCCCCTCGGAGGCCCATTGAAGACCCGTTGTCCCCAATCTCTAAGGCCGTGACAGCCCAAGGCCCAAGTGGCCGCACGCCATGCCGTTTCGCATCGCCACCAATTACGCTGCGGTGATCCCGAGGCCGCCCCACGCCACCATCCTGGACCCTTGGGGAGTTCCTGGCCACAGCCACGAAACACCTCAGCGCCGCCTTACCGACCCCGGGGAAGAAGCCGCGCCGCCCACTCAACTTCGCCCCTCGTCGTGGACGATCTGCAGCTACGACATGCCAAGCCAGTGCCCCCCCTACGGCGGAGCGGCGCGCCCACGTGCAAATCCTGCGCACCCTTGGGATCATCGGAATCGACCAGAAGATCACCGCCGTTGAGATGAAGGCCTATGACGGCATGTTCGCGGCACCGCTACCTCTGACGGTCCTCAAGGCCATCGCCACGTTGGTTGACCGCGAGATCCCAGCTGGCATGGCTGCGACCGGAGAGACATGCATCGATGTCACCTGTGAGGGCTAGTCCTGTCTAGGCGCGTCCACCCGTCGATCCCATCTCCATGGATCACGGCCTTAAGATCGCTATCTGGAACGTGCGAGGAATGAACGCGCGGGCTCGCCGACACGCTATCCGGTCGTTGCTTGACACCACCGGGGCCTCCATTGTATGCATTCAAGAAACGAAAATGGAGTTGATCTACTCGGCTATTGTCCTAGATGCGCTTGGCTCCGAATTCGATGACTACACGTACCTCCCAGCCGATGGCACACGGGGCGGCATCTTGCTGGCGTGGAAGAGCAGGGCCGTGACCATCACGGACCCAATGTTCACCACCAATGCGATCACCGCAAAGGTGACCATGTCCACGGGCACACCATGGTGGCTAACGGTGGTATATGGCCCACAGGAAGATGCCGACAAGATCGCCTTCACGCAGGAGCTTCGCGAGATCCGTGCCGCCTGCCCCGACCCATGGATGGTCTGCGGCGACTTCAACCTCATCCTCCGCGAAGACGACAAAAATACGGGCAACGTCAACCGACGCATGATGGGCAAATTTCGCCGTCTCACAAACGACCTCGCGCTCAAGGAAATCTACCTCAACGGGCGGCGCTACACTTGGTCCAACGAGCAATCACCGCCAACACTGGTGCAGCTTGACAGGGTGCTTTGCACCACAGACTGAGAGGACGCGCATAGCGGATGCCACCTTCGATGCCTTGCGGCTGTGGTGTCGGACCACGCCCCGTTGCTGCTGGACTGCTCACCCACGCCCACCTCGCACAGACGGTTCCATTTTGAGGAATATTGGCTTCGCTTGGATGGATTCCATGACGTGGTGACCGCGGCCTGGGGCTCCACGCACCATGCCGACCCCTTCCACCGGCTCATGCTCCGGCTCCAGGCAACGGCGGCGCGTCTAACTAGCTGGAGCTCCAGATCTACGGGCAACATCAAGGCCAAGCTTGCGATCTCACGGGAGCTCATCGCGCGCTTTGACCAAGCCCAGGAATCGCGCAACCTCTCGCCACCGGAAGCCTGGCTCCGCAAGCAGCTCAAGATATCTTATCTTGGGCTGGCATCCATGGAGCGCACGATCGCCCGGCAACGCTCTCGCATTGCCAACCTCAAAGACGGCGACGCCAGCACCGGTTTCTTCCACCGACAGTGCTCATTCCGCCGGCAGAAGAACCACATTCACAGCCTGGCCGCGGACGGCAGGGTGCTCATGGACCACACTGACATGGCGGAGGCGGCCTTCGATCATTATGAGGCCTTACTTGGCACGGCGACCGCCCGGGACCACTCCCTGAACCTGTCACAACTCATTGAGCCGACCGACCTCGCCGACCTCGACGCACCATTCAGCGCTGACGAGATCTGGGAGGCTGTCAAGCGTCTCCCCGCGCGCAAGGCGCCGGGCCCAGACGGATTCACGACGGAATTTCTCCGCGCATGCTGGACCATCATCAGGAAGGATTTCCTTGACGTGTTTCAGCAACTATTTGATTTACGAGGAAGGGGGTTCTACAAGCTGAACCAAGCGTTGCTGACACTGCTACCAAAGAACGCAGCGCCCAGGGACTGCGTGACTACCGGCCGATCTGCCTGATACACATCGTGGCCAAAATCTTCACCAAGGTGCTCTCCATCCGTCTCGGGGCCAAGCTGGACAAACTGGTTAGCCGCAACCAAAACGCTTTCATCTCGGGAAGGAGCCTGCACGACAACTACGTCCTCGTCAAGCAGTCACTCAAGCTGCTGCACCAACTGGGAGCTCCAAGAGTCATGCTCAAGCTCGACCTCACGCGCGCCTTCGATTCCCTATCATGGCCATTCCTCTTTGAGGTTTTGCGCCAGTACGGATTCGGAAACCAATTCTTGGAGTGGACGGCCATCCTTCTGTCCTCAGCCAGCACGCGCATCCTCCTGAACGGCGAGCCCGGACCTCCCATTTGGCATCGGCAAGGGCTCCGGCAGGGCGACTCCATGTCCCCGCAGCTCTTCGTGCTCGCCGTCGACACCCTGGGACGGCTACTACGGCGCGCACACAGCATGGGCATCCTACAGCCGCTACACCCACGGCGACACATCCCGGCGATTTCCCTCTACGCCGACGACGTCATGGTATTCTGTCATGCCACGGCGGAGGACACCACTGCGATCAGGGAAATCCTAGCCTTGTTCGGCAGAGCCTCAGGCCTGAAGGTGAACTTCACCAAGAGCTCCGCCACTATCTTGCACGGCGACCAAGCGGCCACGGAGATGATCGCGCACCTTGGCTGCCCGGTGGTGACCCTCCCCATTACCTACCTCGGCATCCCCATGTCTACGCGCCGCCCATCCGCTGCCCAGCTGCAACCCATGGTGGATGCGGTCGCCGCACGCCTACCGACCTGGAAGGCCTGGCTGATGACTAAAACCGGGCGCCTCGCGCTGGTCAAATCGGTCTTGTGTGCTATCCCTGTGCACCAACTGCTAGCGTTCGCGCCTCCTAGAAAAACCCTCAAGCAGATAGAGAAGATCCAACGCGGTTTCCTTTGGGCTGGACGGGCCGCTGCCAATGGAGGACATTGCCACGTGAACTGGAACAGAGTATGCCGCCCCATCGAACTTGGGGGACTTGGCGTACGAGACCTCGAGCGTGCCGGCCTCGCCCTGCGTCTACGCTGGTTATGGTTCTCCAGAACGGACCCGGAGCGAGCTTGGCAAGGGCTAGACCTCCAATTCTCACCCACGGAGCGAGCCCTGTTCTGGGCATCCACGTTCATGATCATGGGGAATGGGCAGACCACCCTGCTATGGGAGGACCGGTGGATCGGTGGCCATGCCGTGCGCGAGCTCATGCCTAACCTTTACGGCTGCATCCCCAAGCGACAAAGAACGACGAGAACTGTGGCGGACGGGCTCAACGGCAACTCCTGGGCACGCGACATCCAAGGCAACCTCGGTCTCCACGAGATTGGTCAGTATCTACAGCTATGGCAAATCATGCAGCGCACCGAGCTCTCCACCACACCGAACAGGCTGATATGGAGATGGAGCGGCAACTACTCCGCGCAGTCATGTTACACGGCCACCTTCCACGGATCAATGGCTTGTCATGCCTGGAAACTTATCTGGAAGTGCTGGGCGCCGCCGCGAGTCAAGTTTTTCCACTGGTTGGCCAACCAGGACCGCTGCTGGACGGCTGAGAGGCTGGCTCGCCACGGCCTCCTTCATCACTCCCGCTGCCTCCTATGTGACCAGCAGCCGGAAACGGTGCGACATCTGCTGCTTGAATGCCCCCTCGCCCGGCAGGCATGGCACGAGACCCTGGCCTGGCTACGCATCCCGGCCTCGATCCCCACGCAGGAACTATCGCTTACGGACTGGTGGAAACAGGCCAAGGAAGGCACGCCGCCTATCCTACGCAAGGCCCTACAATCTGTCGCGTTGCTTGTGCCATGGATGGTCTGGAAGCACAGGAACAGCTGCGTCTTCGACAATGCAACACCATCCCTCAACACGCTTCTTGATAGCATTAGGGACGAGGCCCGCTCTTGGGCGGCAGCGGGGGCGCCTGGCCTCCGACTCGTGCTGCCCCAAACCTGGGATGTACATTAATCAACCGCCTGTAACCCGCAAATCCGCACACCCTCGGATGACTGTAACTGAACCTTCACCTTTTCAATGAAAAGAAACGCAAAGCTTTTGCGTTTTCTCGAAAAAAAATGCTTAGGAAAAATAAGCTCCCATTTGTTCGAGAGCGTGATGTTGAGACAATTTGTGATTCATGTCAGCGTGCTAAGAGTCATCAATTACCTTATCCCGTGTCTACTAGTATTTCTACCAAACCCTTGCAACTCATATTTTCTGATGTTTGGGGTCCCGCCCCCTCCTCAATTGGTAGGCATACATACTACGTAAGCTTCATTATGACTATAGTAAATATTCATGGATCTATCTTCTTAAGAAAAGATCCGATGTGTTTCAAGTATTTCGAAACTTTCAAGTTCTTGTTGAACGCAAGTTCACTAGTAAAATCATAGCCGTCCAATCTGATTGGGGAGGCGAATACGAAAAATTGAACACCTTTTTTCAAGAACTTGGCATATCTCACCATGTCCTTTGTCCACACGCTCACCAACAAAACGGGTCTGCTGAACGCAAACACAGACACATCTTAGAGGTTGGTCTTGCTCTTTTGGCCGGTGCATCTATGCCCCTCAAATTCTGGGATGAGGCATTCCTCACGGTCGTTCATCTCATCAACATATTACCTAGCCGAGTCATCAATAATGAAACTCCAACCGAAAGACTTCTTCAAGTCAAACCAGACTACACATCCCTTCATGTGTTTGGGTGCCCTTGCTGGCCAACAACCGCAAACTAATGTTTCGCTCCAAGCAATGCGCTTTCATTGGGTATAGTGCTCAACACAAAGGGGTGAAGTGCCTTGACATATCCACAGGACGTGTCTATATTTCTCGTGATGTCGTGTTCGACGAAACAAAATTCCCTTTTGCTGATCTTCACCCCAACGTCGGCGCCCTACTCCGCAAGGAAATACTTCTCCTGCCATCTCATCTTACCGGCCTTGCTCACGGGGAAAATAATTGTGATGACTCTATGTTGACTAATCCTCATAACCATGTGCATGAGTACAGTGATGATGCAGGCACGTCCACTGAAAAAGATGGAGCAGAAAACAGTCAAAACAATGAAGAAATCGCCTCCCACAGGCCATATTTCATGTGTCCAGCTCCAGGGGGCAAATCTCCATCGGGATCTGAGCTGCTGCTGCAGCCCAGCAGGCGATCCCCCTCGGGATCCACCCGCCTGCAGGACGACCGCGCTGCAGAAACCGCGTCGCCTGCGTCGCCACCCGCCAGGCGTGGCGCTGATGAATCAGGCGCTGCCACATGGCAGCCCCTGGCTCAGCCCGACACCGCACCCGCCTCGCACCAATCTGCGAGGCCCACTGGGCCGGGTGTGGCTCGCTGGCCTGCTGGTGGACCCCGCCACTACGCACGGCGCCCACGCCCTGGCCCAGAACCGACAGGCGGTCGACTCGATGATGCTTCGGTCAGGGTCGCGCGGTCCGGCGCAGATCCGGCTGGGCCCACGCAATCATTGCGTCATGATGGGCCTGCCCCGGATTCGGCTGGAGCTGGATCCTCTGTGACGCCCGCTGGAGCTCCATCTGCGCCAGATGCCGCAGAAAATCCTGCTGCTGCGCCAGGGGGAACGGAATCTGCTGCACCATGCGGATCTGCTTTGGGATCTCCCTTTGGATCTTCTGTGCCAACCGTTGGTCCTCCTCAGCCACGAACACGGGTACAGAAAGGGGTAATTCAGCCTGTCAATTATAAGCACGTAACCAAGTTTGGCCTAGCATGCTCCACAGGTGAACCCAGCACTGTACATGAGGCGCTTGCTGATGCACGTTGGAGAAAAGCTATGGAGGAAGAACATATGGCACTTCATAAGAACAAAACATGGCATCTGGTTCCCCCACCATGAGGTAAAAAATTATGGGTTTTTATCATTTATATGCCACTAGTTGTGTCCCACTACTCAGTTTTGCCATTAGAAATTACAACTGCTCAAAAATGGCATCGTTTCGTGAGATACTTGCTCAAAAATGCCATTAGATATCTCAAAAATGCCATCCTTCCATTAGATGTTTGCTCAAAAATGCCATTAGACATCGTTATTGTGAGGTCAAACTCGTTGACAATGTTATATGACAAAAAATTCATCTATACCCACATGTCAGCTCTGTCTATCTCACAATGATAATGTGGACCCCACTTGTCAGGAGTAAGTAACCAAATAACTTTGAAGGAAAATAAGAACGCTGTTGGGATCAAGTGGGACCCACAAACATGGAAAACAAGATTTGAGTTGACAGAAAAGGTGTCCAGTGGCATTTTTGAGGATGCGCCTAACGAAGCGATGGCATTTTTGAGCAGTTGAAATTCTTAGTGGCAAAACTGAGTAGTGAGATGTAACAAGTGGCATAAATGATAAAAACCCAAAAATTAATTGACTGCAAGTGGGTTTTTAGGATCAAAAGGAAATCTGATGGAACCATAGACCGCTATAAGGCAAGACTTGTTGCAAAAGGTTTTAAACAACGGTATGGCATAGACTATGAGGACACCTTTAGTCTCGTTGTTAATGCTGCTACTATTTGTCTTGTTCTATCCATTGCTGTTTCCACGGGATGGAGTCTCAGACAGCTAGATGTGCAGAACGCGTTTCTTGATGGTGTTCTGGAAGAGGAAGTCTACATGAAACAACCACCTGGGTTTGTCGATAAAAACTCACCCTTCCATGTGTGCAAGCTTGATAAAGCGTTATATGGGTTTAAACAGGCTCCCAAAGCATGGTACTCACGCCTCAGTCAGAAACTGCAAACACTTGGCTTTGCTCCTTCCAAGTCTGACACGTCACTGTTTATTTACAATAAGTCAAACACATTCATATTTGTGCTCATTTATGTTGACGGTATTATTGTCACAAGTTCATCAGATGATGCAATAACAGGACTGTTGAAAGACTTGAGTGCTGAATTTGCTCTCAAGGATTTGGGAGACCTTCATTTCTTTCTAGGCATTGAGGTGAAGAATCTTGGAGACGGTCTTCATCTTTCTCAAGAGAAGTATGACTCTGACTTGGTAAGAAGGGTTGGTTTGCAAGGGTGTAAACCCTCACCAACACCCCTATCAAGTACGGAAAAATTGTCACTTATAGAAGGAAGTCCCTTGGATCAAGAGGACAGCACCAGGTACAGAAGTTTAGTTGGAGCACTTCAGTATCTCACTTTGACAAGGCCTGATATCTCTTTTGCTGTTAACAAAGTTTGTCAATTTTTTCATGCACCCACTACTGTTCATTGGACTGCTGCTAAGCGCATAGTGAGATATGTGAAAAACACTATGAGTGTTCGCCTTACTTTTAGCAAATCTTCCTCTACTCTTGTCAGTGCTGGGCAGGATATTTAGATGACAGAAGGTCAACCGGTGGATTTGCAGTATTTTTTGGACCAAACCTTATATCATGGTGTGCAAAGAAACAAGCCACTGTGTCCAGGTCTAGCACAGAAGCAGAGTATAAGGCTCTAGCCAATGCTACAGCAGAGATCATCTGGGTACAGTCTATGTTAAAGGAACTTGGTATGAAGTGCCCTCAGGCTCCATGTTTATGGTGTGATAATGTTGGTGCTACATACTTATCTGCTAACCCTGTCTTTCATGCCAGAACGAAACACATTGAAATAGATTTTCATTTTGTACGAGAAAGAGTTGCACGGAGACAACTTGAAATCCGTTTTGTGCATTCAAGAGATCAGGTTGCAGATGGCTTCACAAAGGCATTACCTGTCAAACTCTTTAAAGAATTCAAGCGTAATCTCAACTTACAAAGTTGTGATTAAAGGAGGGTGTTAAACATAACATATGCGCAGGTTCAGAAAGGTTCAGACTCCACGTACGTGTGTGCATGGTTGGTTTCGATGGATAGCTAGTCTGTTAGGATTGATCTCTATCTCTTGTAACTTGAATATCTTTCCTAGCCTATCCCTTGTTGGACAAGTTGTAATCTCAACCGTTGTACGCGATCAGGGAGTCGCGCCCCTGCACTATAAACACGCAGCCGTCGCCCAGGAAAGGGTACGACGTTCGAACCATAGTTTCCACATCCAGAAGCGCCCGTGCATGGCGGACAGTAAAAGCGTGCTGTCAAGAGGTCGGAGTAGACTAAACTTGACATGGGAGGTGTCCATAAAGAGAGATTTGAAGGACTGGAATATCAGCAAAGAACTAGCCATGGGCAGGGGTGCGTGGAAGTTAGTTATCCACGTGCCAGAACCATGACTTGGTTTGGAGATCTTATTCTTAGTTTCAACTCTAGCCTACCCCAACTTGTTTGGGACTGAAAGGCCATGTTGTTGTTTAGATTTATGACTTCAATAGTTACATTTGCCGTCTTAAACATAACAATATCTACAACACGCATTTCTATTACTGGATCTTTCATGAAATGTAGTGTGATACTCCATCCGTCCCATATTGCATATACCACAGAGATGAACTGATTATATAACTCTTTATATTATTTTTCTCTAATAATTGCTAGAAACCCCAAAATGGGTTTTATGGAAAAAATCATTTGAGTCGATATGTATCGTTTTATTTGCACATATACCTTTTATGTACGTAAATGGTATCTTGCATAATTTAAGGCTTCCGATATTTTTTTATCATATTCCTTATATTGTGGTATCTTAGAATAATTCAATGTATACTGAGAATGATAAAGAGGTACACACACACACACTTGTATTGTGTGTGATTTCCCACGGTGGTAGAAAAGTGATCGTAGCTAACTACTGATATACCAAATAAGGATGGACTATATACTACTCACTCCGTCCCATAATGTAAGACGTTTTTTAAAACTAGTGTAGTATCAAAAAGCGTCTTACATTATGGAATGGAGGGAGTATATTATACAGAGGAACACAATATATGGCAATCAAGTATGCAAATAAGTTATACTTACAGCAAGGAATGCAGTATCATTCCAGACAGCTCTCTCCAGTAGCCGCTTTGCCTTATTTCCGACAAAAATAGGGGAAGTAGGCATCGCTTCAAGCAAGTTCTCATCAAGAAGTACTTTATCGCTACCATTTGAATCAGGGTTATATCTTGATCTTGTTGAGCCCTTCAAATCATATAATCTTGTCACACGACGTTCAAATAAAAGATTTTCCATGGCCAGAACATCCATCCTCACCTCCTTTCCACCTTTCAGGCTCTTAACCTATTGATTCCCAAAGGATTATTGAGTAAGAGATCTAAAAATAAGCACCTCTGAAGATTACACATACAAATCAAAATTTCCCACTCAAAAGACCAAAAACGAGGTTGTAACTTTGCAAAGAGAAATATAGCTTCGGCCCGCTACTTTTTGAACAGAATGTTAGCAAAGCATTATATCTGAAATTACATGTAATGCAAAATGTAGAGGTTCATTTTCTACATGGCTATCCACCCGAAGTTGGGAAAATATGACTACGTAAACAACATCAGTATAGGAGGGCTAGTTCCCTCCATTACATTCACTCACTAATAGTTCTCTGGAAAAGACAACTAATATAGATAGAATATTCAGTTCCATCCGGAAAAATAACAATCAGATATAGGCTTTTCTAGTATAAGCAATCCTCAACAAAACAAAGTCACCTACACTATGGTAATATGACCTTCAGAAAATTATATACGAACGGCAGAGTAAATAGATTTTATTGTTCATGCAGAAAACAGTAATGGAAACTACCTGATAAATACCAAGAATTTTTGCAATGCAAGTAGGACTGCCGGTGCAAATTGACTCAGACAGATATTTAAAATAGTCTGGAGCAAATTTCATGAAAGACTCCAATTCCGTTTTGGTAACCTGTTTAATTATGAACCTGTCATCCAGTGATTTTGCAAAGAAAACATTACTCTTGCCTCCTTGAGCACCCCATTTCTTGCAACGACTTAGTGACCTGACAAAGTCACGCTCTGATGGACAGCATATTCTCCTCAATGCATCGAATTGTTTCGCGTAGTAACAAATTACTGTGTACTTCACTTGTTCTAGAGGACCTTCATCTCCAAAATTAACCTTTATGTGAGTTACTTTACCATATACAAGTGGATCCGAAGTGGATTGGTTCTTGCTTCCTGGAATGGAGACAATATTGTCGTCTGTTGACACAACACTTCTTAGAAGTTCAGAAGTAGTTTCATCCACTGATTCAGTTAAGGATACACTTCTTGAATCACAAAGTGAGGGTGAAGTATCTGTTGCTTCTCTTTCCAGCTCATCTGACAACTGAAGATGGTATTCATGAGAGGCAAGTGCATACGAGATGATGCTAGTAGGTTCATCATCGTATACTCCAATAACAGTGTCATTGATCCCTATAGGAAAGATAAATTTGGGCCCAATCTGTCGCTCCACTGCCCTTAAGAAAGAAATATAAACAGGTGTATATTCAATGAGCGCATCAAACCTTTTTGAACGACTCCACTTCTTGTTAAGAGAACGGTACAATTGTAAAAAAGGCATTCCTATCCAATTGGAATGGTCCTCTGCGCTGTCCCCTAGCTTATTCAGCAATACAGAGGCATACGAAGGTGTAGTATCGCTGATATGTTCTTGTGAGTCCTCTGACGATGCCGCAGAATCTGGCAGTGTTACCTTGCTAGTAACAGGATCATTCTCACCAGTCCATTTTGCATCCAGTGCATTTGACACATCCAATAAACTGGGAAACTGCCCTTCTGAAAGGGTGCGTCGAGCAACAAGATCAGGCTCAAAAGGAACTGAATCCCCATTCACACTGACGCTGCTGTATAAAGGTGTTTGGATATTTCTTTGGAGGAAATCCGACTCACTTGTCGGTATCCGCTGGTCAAGATTACAATAACTATTACTTGGATCAACTCCGCTGCAATTCTCTCCACAAATGCTTACCTGGAGGTTTTCAGCATATTTAACATCTTTATTAGCAGCCACACTGCCACTAATTTCACTTTGAGGCTGTTCTGAGACATTTGGATCAGCAACACTATCCATGGAATGGATTGTCTCCTTATCGCCTTGCCTGGTGTTAGATAGTTCATGGCGATTCCTGTCTGATCTTGCAGCAAATAACAGCCTTTGATCCCACAAGTATGAATGGAAGAGTAACTGTCTCCTCAGCCTATTAATCTCGAGAATGTCTGGTTGACATTTCGGCACTTCCTTTTTCAAAACTTTACTCAGACATCCCTAATTAGTAGAATTAGAAATCAATCAACTGACCTCATAAAAGTACATACATCCAGGACTAGAGGAATGGAATGGAATCTTTTATGGTGCTCAAATCATTTCAAGGACCACTTACACAAGAGTTCTGGAAATTTCTAGTTGATTTCATGTTCAAACCAAGGAGGCTGACATGGTAGCACCTTTATCTTTGTGTTTGTTATCACTAGATCTGTACCCTACTTAATATGTATTGAAGTATATGTGGATTGCCCAACCTTCTCCTTTGGTTCAACTGGTTCGTGCATAAACGTTATTAATATGATATCAAAGGCAAGAGGTCTTCGGTTCAAGTCTCAGCTTTCACAATTCAAATAAAAACGGTTTGCCCTCTTTCTGTTCACATGTAGGCCTTATCGAGGCACACGTGAGTGTGAGTGTTTCAAGTATATGTAGATTTACCTAATCTTCTCCGTCAGATCTAGCTTTTGGTGTATGAAAACTTAATATGGATATAAGACCTAAACGTGGACAGAAAGAGGGTGAGTAATGTTTTTAATTCAAATTACAAAAGCACTCGCACTTACGTGAGTAAATCCACATTGTAAGTTTCATATACTTGGCTCTGAAAGATTCATATTAATATTTGGGCACCTTAATATTCAAA
This sequence comes from Secale cereale, assembly GCA_902687465.1. Taxonomy (NCBI): domain Eukaryota; kingdom Viridiplantae; phylum Streptophyta; class Magnoliopsida; order Poales; family Poaceae; genus Secale; species Secale cereale. Next base: position 260,202,042 of record LR738712.1, on the reverse strand, counting down.
TTACAAAAGGATTCGTATTTGTAGACCCTAAACCCAAGATTTCTTGGCTCTGATACCATTCCATGCACCAACCAGTAGAAGCAAAAGTCCAACAGATGGAGATGGTTGTGCAATCCAAACATACTTCAACAATATGCACAAACTTACTAGTCATAAATATACCATTACCCAAAAGATTCATATTTGCATCTATGCACATCAAAGTTGAAAACAAACGAGTTGGTCTTATTCTCTACAAAGCAAAATGAGTTGGGGCTTTAATGGTCACTGTTATATTTTGCTGAGTTGTACATCAACAGATGCTAGATTTTCTCAACCTGTATGTGCATGTGGTATAGTTCAAGCCATCTGTCCATGACATTGGATCTGTCTAGTGGTGTGACTTTTCCATGTGTTGAAATTACAATTAAGCTATATTTTAATGGATATGTCACAAGAATGTGGTATCAAAAGGCAGCGCACCTCAAATTCTAACTTTTCCTTCCAAAACATGGTTTCAAGTTCAGCAATGTAATTGGTACACTCCACATTGAGAGAACTGCTGTGAGCCTTTTTCTCGGAGATCAGGTGTAAAGTACGTGATACTTCATCAAACAGAACTTTTGCCCGGTCAATAGCCTGTAAAATTTGATCAAATGTTAGCCATTGAGGTGAAAACCAAACAGTTTAACTATTAAAAATGAAGAAATAACTTTAACATGTTTGATGAAGGCAGAAACAGACGCATTTTTTATGCAAACCCAGCCTGCGATTGCTATACGATACACACCTCGTTTACTTCTTTCTGTATCCAGTCCAAAGGCTGGTGAGTAAAGTAAAGTTTATGAGGTGGTACATGGACTGAATGAACATTAATAGGTGCATATCGGAAGCAAGCCACCATTTTTCCGAACCTATATAGAGAAGCAGACTATCAGAAACCAAGATGTCCAATCTGTTATAATTTAATATGAGATTCATGGCCAGTCTTCCATGGTGCCTACTCACTATGAAAGTAAACTGAGATTAACTCAGTCTGGAAAGGCAATCATCTAAACACAGCTTACCCATAGAACCGAAGGCAGTCCCTATGGAGAGAATGACCACAACTGGCTACCCTACTTGCAGCTGCATGATTTGAGAAGCTAAGCTCCAAAAATTTACCAAGTGACAAACCCCAAGCAGCATCAGACATGACAATCCTATGAGTAGCTGGTGGAAATCCATCACTCCAGGGGCACTTTAGACACCTGTGCCACATCCAAATTTTTCCATCCCGTTCTCCTGGCAAAACAACATCTGTAAGTTTTCTAACTGATATTGTAAGACTCCCCTGGCGATGAGTGTAGCAATGAACATGAGCTTCAGGTGGCTTATCACAGGATCGGCACTGATAGCCCTGTATAAATCATTGTAACTACTGTAAGACATGTGAAGAATAGAAACGAAGAAGATAATGAAATTACACATACAGGAAATGAAAAAGGATAGGGAGAAAACCTGATCAAACAGGTAGTCACGCAAAAACCTTCCTAGAGGCTTGTCAAAGTTACCATAATACTTGATGCGTAACAACTGGGAACGCTCACAAATAGATCTTTTCCATACACAACGTATGGACAAAGAGACTAAGATGCTCTGATGGTCAGAAGGCACAATTTCTGTCTTATTTGATGTGATATCATGTCCTTGACTTGTTTCTTGATTTTGCACTGCAGGACTAGACATTGGTTGCACTGCCAACAAATTATTGGCATTGACGATTCTCACATTAGGCAAAGCATGTGAACCCTCTAATAGCTCCTTGAGATTAGAATAATTAATAATATTTGTGCTGACTGCAGACGTGCTCTGATGATGATTTGTGTTGATTGAATCTGCTCTCGCTGTCTCACAATCTAAACTGGTTGAATAATCAGCATGGTAATCACCAGAGTACGCACACTTCTTTTCTAAAGTAGAATATATATGTGAAGGATCCGCGGGTACATTATGTGTAGTGATTGAAGACATGGATACAGAATCTGCAGTTGCAGTCACCTTCTCTAATTTATCACCATTACTGCTGTTAAAGCTGCAACCACTGGTACACAATGGTCCAAAAGAATGAGAGTTGGCCTTTTGAGAAGTAAGGCAATCACAGTCTACTGGTGGTTCAACCACAGCTGTTCCACCTGGGTCAGTTGATATAACAATATCTGTGTCCAGGTGCTCAAAACTATTAGTTGCCTGTTGGCTGTTGGAAATATTAATTGTGAAACCTGGCACCGTTGAAATGGAGTTGTCTGCAGTAGATCGCTTATCTGGTAAGGTTACAGTCAGTGGAGACCTCAAGGGAAGTTCTGGCAGAGTGGCACCTTCATCTGCAAGGAAAGATGTTTCTAAGGCCAAGTGATATGCTGCAAATATGCCATACTGGACCACATGCTTAATTTTCTTTAGCTCATCCATGCTACCGCCTTTCAACAGAACCTGCAGGTCACATAGGGTAAAATGATATTTTCAGGAAGATATTACGTTTCAATGTACAGAAAAAAAATGTACAGATATTTTATGCATCTTGCTGAAGAATAAAAATAAAATGTTCTGACAGCCACCATCTCAAATAGGATGATCTTTTTTTAGAGAAAAAAATGTTAATGTTGTGACACTATTTGGTTTTCAATACATTCACGAGCAATGGTGATAAGCAAACAAGTTATTGTTAGTTGTTACGACTTACGATCACCCTAATCCTAAGCAGCACTGTGTCTCTTTCTGTACATAAAATAGTAAATGCACATTTGGAGCTCAAGTGTCCAGAAAAAATAACAGGAATTAGTTATATCACTTACAGTGCAACCTAATGGCTTTGCGCATCCTTCAAAAAACATCATGTTCTTCAGCGTTTTCTTCGCCTTATTACCCGAAGTCACGGGATGTTCAATATGTTTGTCTACATGAAACAACTCACAGTAACCAAGTTTCTGAGATGGTAAGAGATCAATGGAAGGAACTATCTGAGCACCTGTGCAACGAGCTATACGCTGCAAGAGGGATTGCTTAATATTTAAAACTAGTGATATGTTCTTTTCTAGAAGCAAATCTTGAGCATAGCGAGAAACAGTATTCTCGACCAAAAGTAGGTTAGGTTTTTGAGCTACAATCTTCGCGACCGCCATTTTAAGGTGATCTGTTTCCTGTATATCATAGAAAAGTACATGTAAGGCCAATGCAAAGCTTAAGATTACATAACAAGAAGCACGAGAAGGTTCATGAACCTGCTGGAGCAATGTGTCAATACTTGACAGCTGATTCGTTACTCGATGATACTCAAGAGCTCCAGCAAGTAGAAGAAGGCGAGGTTTTTCTATTCTGGAAGTCATGCGCCTATGTGCGACATTCTTCTTACAGACTACTCCTTTCACAACAGTGCTGAAAGAAAATGGAGACATGTTTCAGATAATATTCAAACTGTTATGTCTCGATGTAGCATCAAAGTCAACACTGTCCAATGCTAATTGACGGGATGAACAGGATCGCCATTTATTGAATGCAGACCCCATAAGGAGGAAAACATTTACAGATAGAGCTTCATGAAGTGTCAACCAGGATCTCAACTGTAGCTAGTTGAGTCTAATGTATAAACAAGAGATATCTCACCTTTCACTGTGGTGTCCACTTGCTAAACACTTAACTTTGACATATCCACCAGGATCCATGCCACCACCTTGGCTTGTGTCTGGTCTGAGGAAGTTTGCAGCTTCCCATGATACCGAAGTAACAATCTCCAACCAACCCATGTCATCACCTTCCTCTAATGTGATATTCTCCACCTGCAACAACTGAGAAATCAAAGCCCTGAAATGTCCGTCAACAACATTCTTCATTACTTTCTTGTGTTCTTCAGTTGAGCGGTCTCTGCTTCGAAATTCTCCACTACCGAAGCTACTTGATGATTGAAGGTAACACCGTCCACCGTCAGATACAGGCTCATCATCGTCATCATCGTCATCAAACAAATCAGTTTCTAGCTCATCTTCTTTATCTTCTGGTTCTGGAGGAATCCAAAAATAATCATTCTTCTCAAAATCCACTGAATTTGTATCGGCAGTTTCCAGAGCATAAATGGACGACGCAGCCCCACAGTCTGAACTATTATCAAGTTCTGGTTCATCCTCCACTTTGGTGACTGGCAATGTACTGGGGAATCCGTGGTCAACAGCACAAGCTGATAACTCTTTTGGATTTACATTTACTTCAATGGTCTTTGATATTGTTGTATTGTACGATGCATCGAACTCATCAAACTCAACTGAGCGGAAGTATTGGTTATTATGCTGTTCATGTTGCACCTGCCTGTCAGAGCAGTAAGCACCAAACTCTTCATCTTCGTCGTCACTCCTGAAGAAGAATGTGACATCACATGATGAGGCAGGAGTTTTTCAAACAACATAACTTGTTAATTAGTCAAGTACCACACAAGAAAATCAATACAATTTCATCTTAAATCTTAAGTAACTAATTTTATTCCTTTTCTGAAGCTACACTGATAGTAATTAAGAAAAACATAGTGCATAATATGATATAGCGGGGTATTTAAGGAAAACAAACCATACTACACTACAATTTAACTGGGTAATGTTATAAGATATGAGGTCTTATTCAGAATACCTGTTTGTGTAATAGCCAAACTGCATCAAGGTAGAGTCATCTCTGTTTGAAATAGTGGACATACTTATCTCAGGCACATGGCTGTCTTGCATACTGTGGGAAACTTTGTCTTGGGACAATTTGGGAGGGGGAGGAGCAATGTTGGAAGCACGAGCCACATGCTGATAATTTCCAGTGGAGTAAGATGCAGCTGGTGTGCTAACACTATTAATGGTGATGGTTGACTTTGTACTGAACACGCTCGCCTCAGACACGGAAGGGCTGAGCACCGGCAGTATCTGTTTGACAGCAGCAATTTGCTCTTGCTCCCATTGCTTAAAGCAAAAGTTGCAGACACGAATCCTGTCCCCCTCATCATCGCTTTTATCAGGGCCACTTGGAACTGGGACGGAATTCCCTGTGCACTTACCACAGAATATGCGCCCACAACGACGACAATGGTGCCTGCGGTTGAATATGGTGAATTGTGCATCACAGTCATAACACACTCGGCAACTGTGATCAGGCATCCAGAAGTCCCTCGAGACATTGTCTGGTTTCGACCGTCGAGGCAGCCATGATGTCAAAAGCTTAACTACATCAGCAAAAGTTTTACCCGAGGCCTCCATGGGTAGCTGCAATGGTACCACCTTGAAGAAATCCTCATAGTTGCATCCTCATCTGCTGCAAAATAATAAATGTAATCAGAAATGCACTCAATATGACATAATCCCTGGAAAAGAAAAGAGTTTTGTCCAAGAGTCAAACTATTTGAACTTGGTGGTAAAAAAGTTGAAAATATTATAATTTTTGCTAGGTAATGCATATAAAGTGCAATAGGAATTGGTCGTCGAAAAGTCATGTTTTGTATAACATGTAGATAATGCTGCAAAGACACATTCAATCCTGTAGGGAGTTCATTCATGTATTGGTTAAGTGCCTTTCTATTATTATTCTAGACACTTTGTCTAAGCCTATTTTCTATTACATCAATAAAATAAATCCAGGCTTTCACTAAGAAAGATCTTGCAGGGAGAACTATCTAAGAGCATCTACAGCCGAACCTAGCAAAATCGGCCCCCCAGATGTCCGGGGATGCGCCCGGGCGCATCCGCGGACAATGACCGGTCAGCACTCGTTTTTGGTCCGTTGCAACTACATACCTCAGACTGCACTCCTCAAATCCATACTACATCAAGCAACACACAAAAGCTACGTAAATACATGCTACGGACACCCACCACCAAAAAAATGATTGCATTTGTAATGCAAAAAGATGTTTTTCACAAAAAAAGGGCAGCCCGGTGCATGTAGCTCCAGCTTGCGCAGGCCAAGTGTTTTTCACAATGGACAAAATATCAGGAGCATGATAAACTAAAACTGCTGTAAGTTATCGTATGGTTAACATGGTATTTTATCTCCAGTTTAGAATTCCATTACCAAGTTGTCCAAAGATACATTCTCTAGTCCACGGGCATACAAGGAATAAACAATACATACAGAGCACAACAGTATAAGCACCTAGAAAGAATCCACAGGTTTCAGTATAAAGATCTAATTTGTTCAGATATGGCACTAACAATCTAAGACATCATGCCTCGCTGCACCTTTGCTGTGTTTGGCATTGCGGTAGATTAGCCTAATCCTGTTTCCCCGCCCGCTTTTGCCTATTTTAGAGCAACCGCAACCTCAGCCTTAATTTAACCCAAAAAAACTATGCAAGTGAGATACTGAATCAATAATATTGCTGGGGGCTATACCTCAAGACAACAAAACTAATCAGAACTAGCACCACCAGGGCCGTGGCAAAAACTGCATCAGAATCCGCGGCCTCTAACATCAATCAGGTGCCGCCTACGAGAAAACAAAGTATGATATCACCCCAATATGTCGCGCCCCGCGCCCATGTTGCATCGAGGCGGCGGGGCCGGGGCGGCAGCGCTGCTCGCGCCGGGCATTGGCGCCGGCGACGCCGGGGCCACACGGCACGAGACGGCGCGCCGCGCGATGCAATCGGGAGCGCGTTTAGCTGCGCTGTCGTGTAAAGGGTGGTGAGTGGTGACAGAATCCGATCGGGATGGGCCCAGAAGAACGATCTTTTAGTTCGCGAATCCGCGGAGAGGAAGAGGGACGAACGGGAAGAGAGAGATGGTGGGGGGAGAGTTAATTTCTATTTCTATATTTTCTGTAATATTTCTTCAATTTTGTGGTTTTGTTTTTCGCATGTGGGGCGTGAGGGTGACAACTAGCCGGGAGACGAGGAAGTCGCGGAGGGCCCACAAGGGGCTCCTTGCGAATCTGTAGCGCTGGCTTTCCCGTCGCCGAAAATTCAAAGTTTTTTCATCTCTACTCGTAATTAATCTTTACTCTCTTTTTTTTGGCGGCCGCTACGCGTCTTCCGGCGGATGTTATAGAAACATCCGCCGTATGGAGAGCCGTCGGATTAGCTCCAATCTAACCGTCTGACCCCTTCCTACTTCCTGCAACAGGCACTTTGTTTCAGAAACGGAATCCCCTGTACGCTGTCCTGCCATAGCTCCGCCCAGCGCGGTGGCTGTCGCCACCACCGCAGAAATTGCTGCCACCGGCCGACGCGCGTGGGGACGCGTTTTCCTGCAACCGGAGCTATGTTTCTGAAACAAGACCCTTGTTGCATAAAAAAATCCCTTCACAACAGAAACATTTTTTTCTTTCTGAAAAAAATAACTTCACGAACGATTTTTTTTCCTGCAACCGAAGCTATGTTTCTGAAACATGCGTGGTGTTGCAATGCTTGCCATCGTAGGCTCTAACGCGGGGTGCTCATTTTGCACTTTCTGCAACCGGGCTCTGAAACAATACCCTTGTTGCAGAAGAGAAAATATTCATCGTCAAACTTTTTTGTTTCTGAAACAAGACCTCAGTTGCAGAAACTTTCTAAAACTAGACCTTGTTGCCGAAAGAAAAGTTCGCCACCAAACTTTTTTTTTCTTTCTGAAACAAGATCTCTGTTGCAGAAAGCTTCAGAAACAATACACTTGTTGCAAAAAATAAAAACTAGCTGCACGGGACTTGCGAGCGCTCGATTAAAATCAGTCCCACGACTACGCAAGCGGCGGATGTTTGTGCGTTCATCGGCCGGCCGAAGGTTAGCGTTTTCCTTTTTTTTGGGCGACGCTACGCGTCCGCCGACTGATTTTTCTAATTTTATCCGTCGTCTTGATGGCCGTTGGATGCTCGACCTGATAGACGCCCGATGTACTGCCCGTGCCTAGTATGCCCACCAGTTACTTCCCGCAACAACTGCTCTGTTTCAGAAACAATAGCAATCTTGCCTCCGGCTCCCGACAGATCTGCACCCCACGCGGTTTTGCAATAAGAACATTTCCTGTAACAATGCTCTTGTTGCAAGATCTGGTCTTCTCTGATTTCCTGCAACAAGACCCTTTTTGCGAAACCTCATCTTCTACAATTTTCTGCAACAAGACCCTTGTTGCGAAACATCATCTTCTTTAGTTTTTTGCAACAAGACCCTTAGAAAAATTGCAGCAACATCTCCCGTCGTGTCTAATTTTCTGCAACAACATTTTTCACGCGTCTAATTTTCTGCAACATCTTTCACACGTCTAATTTTCTGCAACAAGATCCTTGTTGCAAATATTGCAACAACATCTTCCGTTGCGTCTAATTTCTGCAACAAGACCCTTGTTGCAAAAATTAAAACAACATCCTCCGCCGCACTCCCGCTGTTGTAGAAGCACGCCGACGATTCGTGCCTCGCCTGAAAAGCAACTTGAGTTGAGTGAGCTGTCGGAGAAAAAAAGCAGGAAGGGAAGGACGGTGGCGAACGCCAACCTCGCCGGCGAACAACGACTGCCGGCACGGGCCGGTGGCGAGCACGGACGCGGGTGGCGGTGGCGCCGGCGCGGGCCGATGGCGAGCACGAACGGGCGTGGCGGCGCCCGGCTGCCTGTGCCTTGTTCAATCTGTGGGGGCAGCTACGCGTCAGCCGACGGATCTTTTGAAAAGTTCCGTCACCTCGCGAGCCGTCAGATCTGGCACGATCTGGCGGCTGGATGTTTTTCTCTACTCCGCAACAGAGGTCTTGTTGCAGAAACATTTCCTACAGAATTTGTGTTGCGATTTTTATTGTAACATCTTGAAAAAAAAATGCAACAATGGTTATGTTGCAGATATTTTTTGCAACACGGATCATGTTGCGGAAATGCTTGCAGATATTTTTACAACAGAGGTTATGTTGCAGATTTTTTTCCAACCGAGGTTATATTACAATTTTTTTTACAACGTAGATCATGTTGCGAAAATGTATGTGTATTTTTTTTTGAAACAAAGGTTATGTTGCAGAAATTATTTGTAACAGGAATCATGGACCAAGTCAACGCTTGGACGAAGAGAGGCAAAGCTAGATGTAGAAGGTCTTCGTTGTAGAGATACTTAAGAATGGAAAAAATGATGAGCGGTCATGGCCTCGTCCCACATGGGACCCGTGGCGTTCTTCTGAAGCGGCGGATGGTGCACTTTTAATCGGCCGGGTGATAAGAATCTTTTCCCTTTTTTTTAGGGAAGTAATGAATCTTTACTCTAACTAGTAGACTGTCCGTGCCATGCCACGGGCCAACAAATAAATTTACCAAAAATGCTCTCACCCGCTTATTAATCTACTACCCTATAAAAGCACGAGAGGGCAGATCCAACTAAGCATATTAGTCGTCTGATCACAGATCTAATGGTCAAAAATCTCTGTTAACGAAATTGACCGCTAACGAAACCATAACCCCCCTCGCTAACGAAACGCTAATCACCCTACCGCTTCATCTCTCTCCGCAGACCATAACCCGCACGCCCCTTCTCGGCGCAACTGCTCGCCACCACCCCTCGCCCCACGCCGCGAAACGCTCAGCCCCGCCGCCCCTTCTCGCCGCCGCGGAGCCCCGCCACCACGTTCTCGCCGCCCCACGCCGCGAAACGCTCAGCCCCGCCGCCCCACGCCGCGAAACGCTCAGCCCCGCCACCCCTTCTCGCCGCCGCGGATCCCCACCACCACATTCTCGCCGCCAACCGATGTGAGTTCGCACATGCCCCCGACGCCGGCAGACTAGACCAGGGGTTGGCGCCCTCCGATTTTCTGGCCTGAGGTGGGAGGCTTGCTCCGCCCACCGCCGAGACGACCTACGCCTGCCGCCAAGAGGTGCCCCGATGTCTCTGCCATGATACCCCGACGACTCTGCCCTGATCTCCAATAACAAGCAGCAGAGGGAGGCCAGAGGCCAGCGAGGGAGATGGTGAGTCCGTGAGGTGGGGTGGGGGTGGGGGGCGGCGGAGCACCGGTCAAGGGAGGCAAGGCAGGGCGACGCGGCGTGGGACATGGTCGCGGAGAGCTTTACGCCGCACCCGCCGCTTTGCCCCGTTGCTGGCTGCTGCACACACAAGGTGAAGGTATTCTCTCTTTTCATCTATATACAAGATTCAGTACAAACTTGTTCAAATATCTACAACTTTTAGTCTATCTGATCAAAATAATACTGGCATCTACAATTGTTCTGCACACTGCAATTAAGCACAATGCCCTCTGAATTTTTCTGCACGCTGAACTTAAGCACAATGCCTCTCAGTTGTTCTGCATCTTCAATTGTTAGCTTGATACAATTCCTGGGTGGAGCATTAGTGCTTTGTGAATAAATATAATTATCTATTTCACTTGGGAAGTTAGATCCATTTAAGAGAAGTTACACCTGATCATGATAGGTGAAGAATGGGTAGTAGATGGATAATAAAAATGTTGTAAGCTTCTATATTGGTGATAAAAAATGCAGCTCCAGAACTAGATATTCATTTCAGTCAGTTGTTTCTGAAAGTTGGAATTACAAGAGTGATAAAGAGAAGTTGGCCCAACTATGAATCTTGGCACTGAACTTTAGCATTAATCTGACGGCCAGAATAAGTGGACACATTCAAAAGCATCAACCAGCAGGATGAATCTCGGCTGCCCTTTCACCTCATCAAACCAGAGTTTTAATTATATCAACAATGTATCATTTCCATGCACAACATATTTGCTACATTTTTTTCCTAATTAGCCAATACTATTAAATGAATCATCAAACAAAGAAATTGCCAATACAGAGGTAAATACATGGTAGTTCGGCTAATAGATACTGATTGAGTTTTGACATCATCAGCTACTCCACTGCTTCATAGCCATCATTTTGTGATTATATCAAGCAGTGATATGCTCATATCTGCATATTTTTTACAGTCTGACTTTTGAATCCATTTACAAATTTTGATTAACAGATGGAGGATCGTAATCAGTTCAACATGAGGCATGAGGCAGCCACAACAGTTTAAGTTGGGGAGATAGCAAGTACCAACAGCAGTACCACGAAGGTCCTTCCTCCTTCCTCTGCCCATAGTTAATTCATCCAGTTCTAGCTGGGTTTCAGGAAAGTATTTGTATCGAGAATGTAAGGGGTGCAAGCTTTAAATAAGAACAAAAGAAACAAATCCTTCTCCAGATCAGGAAAGTGTAACTTGGATTGGAATAGTAGTGCTTCCAAAAATGAGTGCACTGCTGCCGCTGCCTTCAGTTGGATGCTTAATCAGGTGATGATTTTGATCAGTTTTCTTTTTTGCTTCATTCTTTTTATTTGTAGGCATCGTTGTCAAGTTGTTAAAAGCAATATACACATGTTCTTAGATCTGATTAGGGTCGTCGCTGAGAAGAACGGTGGCCCGGACTGCATACAAATTATGGAACGCACCTTGCGGACGATGCGGTAGCAGGCGTGGAGAAGAGGTCCTGAGGTATGTGGAAGCCTTCTGAGCTTTTTAGTTGAGTGACAGCAGAACTGAACATTTTTTTGTGTGTACTCTTTTAAAGTTGATTCAGTTACAGCCTTATAATTCAAGAGCATGTGTGTAATGTTTTTGGATTGATGACGATGAGTTGTAAATTTGTGAGATTAGTTGCAACGAAATTCAGTTCAACAAGATACTATACTAAAGCTCAGGATTAAAATGCTATATGTAGTTCTGCAATTTGCAAGTCCTACTGACTTTTCCTTTGTGGTAGGAGGAGAGGATATTGGATCTGAGTACGCGAGGAAGAAGCAAAATGATATCCAGATTTCTGTTGCTCCTGATGATTTAGCTAACTGATGTAAAGTGGATGTTATATGGACTAATAAAAGGGTTGTTTCACCTCACAAAGTAAGAAACTTTTGGCCCATCCCTGTATCCAGACCTAATGTTTGTAATTTACTTACACGGGCTCTAGAAATTATACACAATTTGCTGCATAGGTTAATAGTGTTGATGATATCAGTGGGTTAGTTTTCTTTATAGAAACCAATAAGTACTTGGCCATGAATTTCGAAAATCAATTTTGAAATTGTTCTATAATATGAATTTTGAAATTTTTCTATAATATGAATTTCGAAAATCTAGATGGCCATGAAATTTCATTTGGCTTAGTCGTCAGTACTCTCTCCATTCACTAATGTAAGACCTTTTAGCTATTTCAATATTGACTATATATATACAACAATCCGTGAACATACGTATTAAAATGCGTATAGATAAATGCGAATTAAGAAAAGCTAGGTACCCCCTCCAATCCAAAATAAGTGTTATGGTTTTAGTACAAATTTGAACTAAAACCACGACCCTTATTTTGATTGGAGGGAGTATTATATTAGTGAATCGAAGGGTGTAGTACAAATTTAAAGAGTTGATAATTAACTAATCATAATGATTTATTTGTCATGTTTCTCCTAGGAGAAGGGAAATCCTATCAGTAATAATTATTCTGTTCGTCAAAGTTGCACTATGCCACCTATTTTTTATGTTTTTAATTTTCTATTGGGGTACCTTCTCATACTTGCAATAGGATGGTGTTGTTGTTAATTAACTTAAAAATGGGACGAATCTCAGAGATATGGATTATACAATCCGTCTTGATCTTGAATCGCCTCTTTTCGATTTCGAGCAAAATTGTTGGACAGTGATAAAAATAGTTTTTAATCACAGCTAAGAGGTGAACTTGATCTACAGAAAGAAAGGAACACTAAAAGTATTGATTGTGAGACCAACCATGGATGATTAGCCCTTGCCTGTTGGCATATTTTTATAGAACTCCTTAGTGAAATTCACTCCGGTGGAGTCAAACTATGGTCGCTAGGCGTGTCACGATGACCCTAACGGCCTAACCATTGGGATGGTGGAGGAATGCTGCCAGGCTGTCAGGCTGTTGCTGATGGTGGAGGAATGCTGCCAATAGGATTGTCATGCTCGAGTTGGACCGCACGAGGAAAGAATTATCGTTGCATGCAAATCAGGAAGCAACACTTTACTTGTGAAGGTGTTTGTATCTCTTGCAATATTGCCATTTCCTACTAATATGTTAAATAAAATTATCCTCATTATACCATTGTTTTATGTTCGCTAGAGTGACACTAAGTGCATGATGATGTGTCCTGATGGCAGGGATTTGTTGAAACCTTGCTGGAGAGGAGTAGCCATATTAGGCTGCAGGATTGTTCAGTTGTGCCTTTAGATGAGAAATTAAGAAAAGTTATTTTGGCAAGTCTCCATGGATTGTCAACAAAAGCTCCGCGCCGCCTCGGATTTGCATACATGGAGGATCTTGCAGAATTCACAACATATGATGGCGAATACCACCCTCCTCACCTGCTTTTGCTAAATCCAGTTTATGTGGCAATTGAAACTGACCTGATATTTGCTGGTCTTGCTGGCCTAAGGGTAAGACTGAACATGTTTTGTATAAATGCTACGCTACACTTCATAATCAGTAATCTAGAAAAATCTTTTGGCCGGGGACCAGGATTTGATAATTGTATTTTCTGTACATGTTTCCTTTCAATGCTGACAAATCTTAATTGTGGGTATTTTAGCTATGCAGGATCATCCAAGGGAAGAGGTCTTTGATGCTGTGGAGAACTGCTTAGCTGCGGGCATCCGTGTTATGGTGATCACAGGAGACAACAAATAAACTACTGAGGCGATATGCCATGAAATTGGTGTATTTTCACCTGATGAAGACATTAGCTTGAAGAGCTTTACAGGAAGGGAGTTCATGGCACTTGAGGATAAAAAGACACTTCTGCAAAAGAAATGTGGGGAGAATATCTGGTGCACCGGTGCTTGTGGTGCTACCGGCGCACCAAACTCACGGTGTGTTTTTAAAATGTTTAAAAAATCCAGAATTTTTTTAGCACATTCGTGCAACATGAATGTGGGTTGTCATAAAATTTTAAGTCAAAATTCAAAACATAGCTTGAAAAAAAATGACAATTTCAACACTAAATAATACATAACATCAGTTGGGCTTTAGATTTGGCCCATTATCACACTGATGTCAAATTTTTCATTTTAGTATCTCAAAAAAATATTTCACATGTTGATACGAAATTTTGTCACAATTTAGTTTGATGTTTTGTCAATGTGCTCGAATTTTTACAGATTTTTTGAAGTGTTCTATGGCATCCGGTGCACCGGTAGCACCACAAGTGAAGTTATTTGACGGATACATTCCCAAGAAATGTGGCCTTCTGTTATCTAGGGCAGATCTTAGGCACAAACAAGAGATCATGAGGTTGTTAAAAGAAGACGGTGAGGCAGGCCCGAGCCCAAGGGGGTGCAGCCTGTGTCGGCGCACAGGGCCCCCCGTTTTCAGGGGCCCCAAATTTTATACGCTTCAGTACTACTCCTCTCAATAGATGGGCCTCATAAGTTTCAATTTGGGCCGATATTGCCTGGCGTCTGGCAGCTCTCGTGAATGTGAAGAAGCGATCGATCGAGACAAGTGAACGAAGCGATGAGGCGCCCCTTCGGATTTTCTTCCGGCCCTGGCGGCCATCGACGCGGCAGGTTAGGGCCCCTCCGGTCCTCCTTCCTTGCTCGCGAATCTCTGGACACTTGCCGAGCGGCTATGTTCCAACGCTGAAGGTTCTTTTCATGAATTAGGAACATGAGGGCAGGACCAGGACGTACTAAAGGCAGGAATGGCCAAACGGCAACCAACATGAAGGAAGGCAGGATCAGGAAGGCAAGGAAAGTTCAGGCCATCACCCGATCTCTGATATTTTATGTGTCGCCGCGTCAAGAACGGGTGATTCCGTGAGCCATTGACTTTGAGTTTTGATTTCTGCCCGCTTTTTAGTTCTGCTAGAATCTTGTGATTAATTTTATTCTTTTCATCTATTAGGCATCTAGAATTGCAAGATCCAAGCCATCTTTAGTTAGAAAACATGAATCTGGTTAACCAAAACATGTTAAGAAACAAAAAAACTAAAGGATTTAACTCGGAATGAGATATGGATAAGTTTGTCAAAGAAAACCCACAAGGGTCCTTCGATAACCGGTCACTTGATCAAGAGCACACACGTGGTAATAATGTTGACATTTGACAATGATCCCAACCCTAGAGATGGCCAAATGATAAGGAGATATGGATGTCGGTATATTATGTTTATGTAATATATATTTTTAGTGAGATAAGGCATATTTCAGAGTTTTGCACAGGGCCTCTGATTTGGCCGGCTCGGCCCTGCGGTGAGGTTATTTCTATGAATGGCGATGGAGTAAATAATGCCCCTGCTCTAAAACTAGCTGACAATGGTATAGCAATGGGTATTCCACTTTTGAACCACCATTTTGGTTCTTTCTTGAACCAAGCAAGCGCCAAATTCTCTATAATCTCAAATGAAAAGGTTTCTACTCACCATACAACCCCACACCAGAGTGAGATCCATAGCATAGTAAAGGTCTTTTCCCCTACTAGCATAGCTGAATCATCCATCATGTTGCACTTCAGAGTCTTCATGCTTTGAAATCACTTCTTTCAATTGTTTTCTTGACAAATACTATTGATTTCTCAAATGTCTTGTTGTTTGTCTTCCAGTCTTTCTACTTAAGAAACCTATGAACTATATTGATTGCCAACCCTTGTCCCTCATATGTTACTGTGTTTATGCTAACCAGATAATACTGTTTGAACTAGATCAGCAAAATGACATTATTTTTCTGTTTAGATTGTAAAACATGACTGAGTGGTTCTAAGAAAAGTGTGATGTCTGCAAAACTATGTTTACTCAGCTTATATTTTGGGGCATTATCTGAAAAAACGTTTTTTCAGGTTGCCAAAGAGGATTCTGACATGGTGCTAGCTGACAACAATTTCAGTACCATAGTTGTTGCAGTTGGTGAATATCTATTTACAACAACATGAAAGCTCAGAGCTTCAAAGCTTTCATAAGGTTTGTGCACTGAGAGCCTTTTGCTCCAACTTCTCATTGGCAGTTTTGTGGTTGCTTGCTTGCTTGCATCTGTTGTACTGGTTTGTATGACTTAGTAAGGATGATGTCCCTGACACGAGCATGATTGCATGACTGTTGACTGGCACGCCTTACAAATATAAGAGACGCTCTTATATTTCTTTACGGAGGGGGTACTTATCTAGATTTTTGATTCAATTGTTGGAAAATCTTTCTCTTTTGAGTATTCTGAAGGTCCTTGTTCACCGCTGCAGATACATAATTTTCTCAAATATTGCTTAAGTTGCTATTACAATCACACGGAGTATTCTGAAGGTCCTTGTTCACTGCTGCAAGCACTCAAAGCAGTGCATCTCAAATGGAACGATGATATTTTTTTCTGGCATCGTCAATTACCAACTCGTGTTCCAAAAGGCATAGACAGGTGAGTGTTTTTTAAACCCATTAAAGCATTTTATTTAGCTTTTTTAACGGTCAAGATAATGACACTGAATTTATCTACAGGAACGTGTCTGGTTATTATGCTTTTAGTTTTATGCACTCATGGAATGGGAAATAACTAATAAATTAACCTATTTGTTGGGTCAGTATTCATTAATTGTTTTATGATTTGACATTGTACTGTGCATAAACTCCAAGGTAGTTACTTATTATTCCCATTCAGGATGGTGAACACCTAAGGAAGCGGGTTTTTGCTGCACCTAGCTACATCGACAATAAAGCTACACATACCATTCCGGGTGTATTGGAAGTGATTAGCTGTATTCAAAAATATTGACATAATAAATTTTCTGTGTGTATTAGTTATCACACATATATTTGTAATATTAGTCGAGACGTGCATTTGCACGTGCACGCTTACTAGTACATAATAAAGCAACAATCAACATACACGCAACCGCATATACAACAACCTAATTGACTAAAATGCCCCCTTCCTTTAATTTCATGTCTGCAATACATGGCAGCATGCCTCCTCAAATAACTTTTGCTGGGTCTAGATTGTATGTGTTATTTTACTAACTTATTTGTAAGAGAATTGTTCCATCCAAATGTAGGATGTACTCACTCTCTAAAGAAATATAAGATTTTTTTATTGATAATATAGTACAATATTAAAGTGGCCTCGTACATGTAGAGCTAGGAGTTTACCATACATGCTATGAATTTATATGTGTATCATTTTCCTTCTATCTATTATTGAACCCGCGACGCAACAAGTCTTCATAAAGAAAGTTATAGTGATAATTATTCTCAACAGAGGGAGTATCTACAAAACATAATGCCTTTTTATTTAAGGCATCTATGGCATAGCACAAGTAGAAATTACAAAGTGATTATAGGCGGCCGCATCACGAATGAAAGGAGGGACATGCCCCATCCAAACATTACTACCCGAAAAAAGAGTCTGCGCAACCACCGCAAGATCATGTTTATTTTTTTTTTACAAACTCTGTTGACTTCTGAAAAAACTGAGGCAAAGTAGATGCAAAGTGACCTGATTTCTTCGTTAACTGTTGGGTTTCTGCAAGCAGAATCATGTGTAGTGTGTTAACTAAGGTGATTGATGATTACGACAGAACAGTCAAATTCGAACATCATAGCAAGTATGCACAAAACAATGTGTATCAACAATAACGGTACAAGTTGAAAAACTGGAATTATCGAGTGCACCCTTGGGTGCTATTTTAGAGACGTGATAACCCAATTCCCCTGGTTTGCTCCCTCGGCAGCGTCGAAGATTGAACGCTCAACCATCTATGAACCAGCCAGTTCCCCTGGTTTGAAGCAACCTGCTATTTGGCATCTCTGATAATATATGTACAAAACAATCAAAAGATTTTCCTAGATATTTGTAATACATATTAGTTATTATCTTGTAACCAAGCAATATGCAAGATAAAGTTCCTTTAGGATGACCAAGTTATATGTACATTGTAGCAAATATCAACCTTATTTCTAAACACACATAGAATTGCACGATATCATAGATTTCGTTTGTACAAAAAAAATATTGTATCTGATGTCTGATCTCAGTATTGATCTCGGATTACCAGTTGTACTTCTGAATGAAGTCCCAAGTAAATTATTTGAAGCCCATGCAGCAACCACATAAAAAAAGCACTCAAGACGATGCTTTATCTTTAAATCATACCATCTCTAATCCGCCAAATATCTTATGGACCTTGGTTTCTGTAATGCCCCAGATGTAACACTTTTCAATTATGGCAATATATGAAACTTTGACTTCATCAACTCCATTCTGGGCTCTTCTTCATTTCGGGTTTCTTCCTTTTGTCGTGTGCGTGTTTGCATTTCATCCATGTCATGTTATCATGTGCATTGCATTGCATTCGTGTTATCACTTGCACCCGGTCCCACTCGTCTCTTCCCGTTGTCCGTTTCGAGTTCCGACACTCACACACGTGCCCGTGGCACCCCCGAGTCCTTCTTTCATGTGTGGCCGTGTAACGTTTCCGGAATGAGGCGAGACTTGTCGTGCGTTGTTGTTTTGGTACGTGTAGGCCGACTGTCAAGTTTCATCGCGTTTGGAGTTCGTTTGATACTCCAACGGTTAACCTAGTGGGCTAAAAGTACCCCTTCCTTTTGTCCCAAGACCCCCTCCACAACAGCCCACAAACCCAGCAGAACCACTCCCATCCTCTCGGTCGTCGGATTGTGACCGCGTAGCCGAAAACCGCTCCCAATTTGGACCTTCCTAGCTCCCAGAATCTATAAATTAGCCTCCCCACGTCCATTTTCGGGTAGAAACCCTAGCTCCTCCCTCCTCGCGCCGCCGGACACGTCCGGAACGGACCGGACACGTCCGCCCGGACGCACCCGGCCAGTCCCGCGCCGCCACGTGGCACATCCGCCGCCGCCTTCCACCAACGCCGCCGTGGGCCCGCGAGCCCGAGGCCGGCCCGCCCGGCCCGCGCGCCTCCGCCGCCCCGCGCCCGACGTCCCTGCCGCCTCGCTCCCGCCGGCGAGCTCTCGCTCCGCCGCCGCGCTCCCGCCGGCCGCCGCCCGGCCGACGACCACCGCCCTACGCCACCGCTGCGCCGGCCAGTCGCCGCCGCGGCCCGACCTCGTCGGTCGCCCGCGCCCCGCGGCCTTCTCCGTCGCCGCGCCCGCCGGCCGGCCCCGCCGCCGCTCCACCAGGCCCCGCCGTCGGCCGAGCCACCCCTCGCCGTCGGCCCGGCTCCGGCAAGCCGCCCCCACAGCCGCCGTTGTCGTCTCCGGCGGGCACAGCTCCCTCCGTCCCGATCTGAAACTGGATCAGATCCACCACACCTCCAAACCAAACACGCATCTCGCAGCCCGGATCCCTCCGTCCCGGGTCCGTTCCGTCCACGCTGACTTTTGTGAGGTATAAAAACGGCTAAGTCCCAGATTTTTGTTATTTTTTGTTGCATGTTTGAGGGGATGTAACTTTTAGTGTGCTTGTCCAAATTGTGCATATGATATATCAAAATGATCGTGGTGATGTGCTCTACATTTTGTTCCATTGTGGCATGCTTGTTTGAGTTCATCTAGAGGTCATAATCATCGTGACAAGAGTGCTACTTGTTATAAACTGCTGTTACTTGTTAATTTGATGCCATGTTTGAGATATGATAACTTGGTGCATGTTTATCCAAATGGAGCATATGATATGTCAAAATGTTCATTGTGAAGTGCTCTACATGATGGTTGTTGTAGCATTCATGTTAGGTTTCATATTGCCATGTTAATCTCTGTTGCAAAAGTGCATGTGGCTGTTAAGTGCTGAAACTTGTTATGAGATGCTGATTTGAAGTGCTCTTTGCTATTGATGTGTTTGTCCTCATGTCACATGTCAATATGTTTTAGAAGCACCATCATATGGTCTTTGCTGTGGTGCAAACCATTTTCCATGATATGCCTTGAGGTGACTTAAACAAGCTTGTAAACATGCCATGCCAATGTTACTGTTTTATACTTAGTGAAAAAACTGCTAAGTCTGGAATCTGTTTTAACCTGATGTTATGTTTGCTTGATTCCCCACTCAATTACATGCTTGTTTTGGAGTGGCCAATTATCATTCCTTGTTGTCCATGTTTTTGTCTATCCATTCATGCCCTTACTTGCACTTATGGCCTGCTGTAGCTTATTTATTTCTTGCTTTCAAGTTGCTATAAATTATGCATGTTAGGCTTTTATCAGCATGATCAATTTGGTGTAGCTCGCTGCTATTGATCCATGCCTCCTATGGAGTTGCTCCAATGGAGTTGTTTGTTGTAGGATATGTCTACTACATGTCCATGATCTTTATATGCTTAGTGGAGTTGATATGCATGTTGTTTTGTGCCTCCGAAGGCAGCATCGTGATGATGTTTTTGCCTTCCTAGATTTTGGCTAAGTCTGGATAATTTTATTGCAACTTACCATGCTTGGTTAATTGTGTTCCAGTAGGTTTTTGGGTGTGTTCTAAGTTCATACTTGTTAAGTATCATGTCTACTTCACATCCATGCTTCTTGTCACCATGTTTGGGTGCTGTAGCTTATGTTACCTTGCTCCGAAGTTGCTATGTGGCTGTTAAATTCAGCTTCACATTGTATCTTGTTTCGTGTGTATGTGTTACTTGTAATGCCCAGTATGAGATTATACCTCCTACGTGTTGAGGCACGACTTAAAGGTATAATCTCATACTGGGCATTACAAGTTGGTAATCAGAGCCTTCTCCGACCTAGAAGCCCCCACTGATTGATCGAATCGTTGACGGTTGAGTCTAGGCACACACTTGAAAATGTTTCGAGTCCTATATGTATATCGGAGAGTAGGATTTCTTTTTACTCCTCATCCCTTTTCACTCTGGTGAGGGCTCCTGACGATTACTTATCTCTTCTACTCTAAAAAATTGACTAAACTTTTTTTTAGGATCACGCGAGTATTGTTTGAATTGTTCCGATGTCTTTGTGACGAGAACATTGTTCTCGATGCCTCTTGTCATTTAGGGGTTGTGGCAGTGTCCCGGGGAGTTGAGCTCCGAGGTGTTGTCATCACAAATCTATCGCAGCAGTTCTGGAATACTTAAGACGATCGACATCGAAAACGCTTCTATGCGGTTAGTGGCAAGATAACCCCGACATCACCCAGTATTGGGGAGGTAGTTCGGGAGTATTGCCATAGCTTGTATAGCAGATGCGTTTCGAAGGTCCGATGTAAACGGTTTCCGGAAATAACTGGTTATGTGTTGAAGGATGGATATAGCTAGATGTAGGATGAGAGTTGAGTACGCGATGCTTCCCCTGTATCCCCAACACCTGATTGCATAACTGGAAACTTTCGGAAATTAATAGGTGGGTTCATCTGGTAGTTCGTAGGCATTCTTCCAATGAATGCATGATATGGAGTTCGGGGTTCTACATTGAGTGAAGTAGTTTTAAGGGCGTTTGTTCCGATCGGGAGTTGCATCTTAAAGGGTCCTTGGCTATGCTAATCCGGGGATTGCAAAACTCTTTTGTAACACGTTCCATAAGCTTCAGCACGAATATGTCGAACGAAGCTTCTATCTTGTATTTGTTCTATCTGCTCCTTGTTGTTTTTATTTACCTTTTGTTCTCCCAAGTGGCTTCTCGTGAAGATTGTTGTACCATTAAACTGTGGATTACATTCGTTCATTTTGTTCGAATGATTCTTGTGAAGACTTATGTTGCAATTTCTAGCCGTTGATTCAGCTTATATATTTTCAATCTATGGCTAATAGTTGTCATCTCATTCAGGATGGCTCCTAAAAGGGTTCCCAACGCTAACCCAGAGGGTGAAGAAGTTCCTGATCGTCCTCCTTCCCCTCCTCCTCCGTCTGAGGCCTGGAGAGCAATTATGCAAGCGACGAACCAGAACACCTAGATGCTTATGCAAATGATGCAGAACTTTCAAGCAAATCAAGCAAATCAAGGTGGTCATGGGAACCAAGGCCAAGGCAATTTGTTCAACCAACCTCACTTTGCTACACTCAACCAGTTCCTGGCAAACCAACCGAAGGCGTTAAGTTACTGTGTGGATCCGCTAGATGCTGAAGACTGGATAACAGATATCAAGAAGCATTTCGAGTGCAGTTCCGTGAGACCTGAGGATTATGTCAAGTTTGCCGCCTTCCAACTCAAGGACCAAGCCGCTGATTGGTGGCAGCAGTACAAAGATTCCAGAGAGGGACGTGAAATCTCGTGAACTGACTTCTGCAAGGATTTCCGCTCTCACCACATTTCAACTAGTGTCATCGAAGGTATGCGTGAGCAAATCCGCAACCTGAAGCAAGGCACCATGTCCGTTTATCAATACAATGTCAAGTTCCAGAACCTTGCCCGCTATGCCAAGCAAGACATCCCAGATTCCAAGAGCAAGATTTATCAGTTCTGTGGTGGTCTGAAGGATGAACTCCAGCTAGCTCTCACCTTGTTTGAGCCGGATGAATTTGATCAATTCTATAACATGGCCCTTAAGCAAGAGGCAGCCCATCTCAAGGTTGAAGCTTCCAAAAAGAGGATCAGAGATGCTGTCAACTCCTCCTCTTCTTCCCAAGTGGTCGCAAAGCAGCAGAAATTTTGGCTTCCACCTCCTCCAGTGCTCCGCCCTCCCAACAACAACAACAAGCATTCTGGTGGCTGTGGTTTCTCCCACCCACCCAACCCAAGCAATCAGTCCAAGAATCACTTTCAAGCTCCGAAGTCAAGTGCTCCATATTACCGTCCTCTCTCAGAAGTGGTTTGCAACAAGTGTGGCCAGAAGGGTCACTATGCCAACAAGTGTACTCAAAGGCGCCTTCCGCCTCCTCCACCTGTCAGCACTGCTATTGTCAAGCACAATCCCAAGCAAGCAAGAGTGAATCTGATGAATGCAGCTGAAGCATAAAACTCTTCAGATGTGATACTTGGTAACCTTCCAGTCAATCTTAAACCTGCTAAAGTTTTGTTTGATTCAGGTTCATCATGCTCTTTCATGTCTCATCCATTTGCATCAAAGCATAATGTTGTCACCAAAAATTTGCCAAGGGAGTTATCAGTTATTTCTCCGGGGAGATGAATGCATTCTAGTGTGTATGCTCCGGATATATCTATTTATATGGGTGATTACCGCTTTCTGGTTTCTCCGGTTATTCTTGGCAACTCCGACATTGATCTTATTCTTGGGATGGATTGGCTTTCCAAGCATGGTGCTCACATTGATTGTGCAAATAAGGAAGTCAAGCTTACTCATCCTGACGAAGACGTGGTTATCTTCGCCTCTCGAGATAACACAATCAGGTTATTCTCTCTCAATGACAAGGGCGAGATTAATGTCATCTCTCAAATTCTGGTGGTCAATGAATATGAAGACGTTTTCCCTGAAGAGCTTCCAGGCATGCCTCCGCATTGTCAAGTTGAATTCGTTATTGAACTCGAGCCCGGTACCGAGCCAGCATGTCGGCGTCCGTACAAGCTTTCCCCTGATGAGTTGAAGGAGCTGAAGAAACAACTCGATGAGCAAGAGTGTATGGGTCTAATCAGGCCTAGCACTTCTCCTTGGGGCTGTGGTGTTCTATTTGTCAAGAAGAAGGATGGCACGGAGCGCCTTTGCGTTGATTACCGGCCATTGAACAAGAAGACAATAAAGAACAAGTATCTGCTCCCCAACATCAATGAATTGTTCGAGCAGCTCAAAGGAGCAAAAGTGTTCTCAAAGCTTGATCTCCGGATGGGTTACCACCAGATCCGTATTCATGAAGAAGATATTCACAAGACCACATTCAGAACGAGCTACGGCTCCTATGTATACACGGTCATGTCTTTTGGCCTCGCAAATGCTGCACCCACTTTCTCGAGGATGATGCACTTCATATTCAACCCCTACACCAATGAATTTGTTCTCGTCTATCTGGATGACATCTTGGTATTCTCCAAGAATGAAGAAGACCATGCCAAGCACCTCCGTTTGGTTTTGGACAGGCTCCGTGAACACAAGTTCTATGCGAAGTTCTCCAAGTGTGAATTTTGGCTGGGTAAGGTCTTATATCTTGGCCATATCATCTCTGCTGAGGATATTTCTGTCAACCCCGAGCTATTGTCAACTGGGAACCCCCGCAGAACGTCAAGCAACTCCGAAGCTTCCTTGGTCTCGCTAGCTATTGCAGAAGGTTCGTTGAGAACTTCTCCAAGATTGCCAAGCCTCTCTCAAACTTGCTGCAGAAGAATGTCAAGTACAACTGGTCTCCTGATTGTGATGTGGCATTGAAAACACTCAAAGAGAAGCTCATTTCTGCTACGGTTCTTACTCCTCCGGATGAGTCCAAGCCCTATGAAGTATTCTGTGATGCTTCTCTACAAGAACTTGGTGGTGTTCTCATGCAAGACAAGAAGATTGTGGCATACACTTCTCGTCAGTTGAAGCCAAATGAGAAGAACTACCCCACACATGATCTCGAGCTAGCAGAAGTGGTACATGCCTTGATCACGTGGAGACACCTTCTGTTGGGCAGAAAAGTGGACATCTTCACCGATCACAAGAGCTTGAAGTACATCTTCACACAGCCGAACCTGAACCTTCGCCAGACTCGTTGGGTTGAGATGATCCAAGAATATGATCCAAGCATTGAGTACACACCTGGCAAGGCCAATGTCATTGCAGATGCCTTGAGCAGAAAGGCTTATTGCAACAGTCTCCTTCTCAAGCCGTTTCAGCCTGAGCTTTGTGAATCATTCAGGAAGCTCAACCTCCAAGTTGTTCCGCAAGGCTTTCTTGCAAACCTTCAAGTTGCTCCTACCTTGGAAGACCAGATCCGTGAAGCCCAACTCAGTGATGCTATGGTGCAGAAAGTGAAACATGGTATTGCTAAGGGTACTCCCAAATACAAGTGCTATCGCGTTGATGAGAAGGACACCTTGTTCTTTGAGGACAGAATTGTGGTTCCCAAGGGTGATCTCATGAAGCTCATAATGAACAAGGCACATGACTCCCTCCTCTCCATTCATCCCGGAAGTTCCAAGATGTACCAAGACCTCAAGCAATCTTACTGGTGGACTCGCATGAAAACGGAGATTGCCCAATTCGTGAATGAATGTGATGTCTGTAGAAGAGTGAAAGCAGAGCATCAACGTCCAGCCGGTCTCCTCCAACCTCTTCCTATTCCCGAGTGGAAATTCAACCACATTGAAATGGATTTCGTCACTAGGTTTCCCAAGTCTAAGAAGGGGAATGATGCTATCCTTGTTGTGATTGACAAGCTAACCAAAGTAGCTCACTTCCTTCCCGTCAAAGAATCCATCAATGCAGCTCAGTTGGCAGAGTTGTACACTTCCAGAATTGTGTCGTTGCATGGCATTCCTCAAGTTATCTCCTCAGACCATGGAAGTTTATTCACATCCAAGTTTTGGGACTCCTTTCAGTCAGCCATGGGCACTAAGATCCGTTTCAGCACTGCGTTTCACCCTCAGACTAGTGGTCAAGTCGAAATAGTGAACCAGATCCTCGAAGACATGCTCAGAGCTTGTGTCATCTCTTTTGGCATGAAGTGGGAAGATTGTCTTCCGTTTGCCGAGTTCTCTTACAACAACAACTTCCAAGCAAGTGCCGGCAAAGCCCCTTTTGAAATCCTCTATGGCAGAAAGTGTCGTACCCCTCTCAACTGGTCCGAGACTGGTGAACGTCAAGTTCTTAGCAATGACTTGATCTCAGAAGCGGAAGAAATGTGCAAAGTCTTACGTGAGAATCTCAAAGCCGCTCAATCGCGTCAAAAGAGTTACTATGACGGCAAGCATCGTGATTTGGCTTTCGACATTGGAGATCATGTCTATCTCCATGTTTCTCCTGTGAAAGGAACCCAAGGATTGGTATCAAAGGAAAACTTGCTCCTAGATACGTGGGCCCTTTCAAGATTCTTGGCAAAAGAGGCGATCTAGCCTATCAACTTGAGCTCCCCTCCAACTTTGCAAATGTTCATGATGTGTTTCACGTGTCTCAACTCCGCAAGTGCTTCAAGACACCTGAACGCACCATTCCGTTTGAGGAGATTGATCTTCAACAAGACTTGTTTTACCGTGAGCACCCTGTTGCTATTCTTGAAGAAACTGAACGCAAGACCCGCAACAAGTCAATCAAGTTCTTGAAAGTTAAGTGGTCACACCATACCGGCCAAGAAGCTACATGGGAACGAGAAGATCACCTTCGTTCCGAGTATCCTTCCTTCTTCCAGTCCTAGATCTCGGGACGAGATATTTTCGTAGTAGAGGAGAGTTTGTAATACCCCAGATGTAACACTTTCCAATTATGGCAATATATGAAACTTTGACTTCATCAATTCCATTCTGGGCTCTTCTTCATTTCGGGTTTCTTCGTTTTGTCGTGTGTGTGTGTGTGCATTTCATCCATGTCATGTTATCATGTGCATTGCATTGCATTCGTGTTGTCACTTGCACTCGGTCCCACTCGTCTCTTCCCGTTGTCCGTTTCGAGTTCCGACACTCACAGACGTGCCCGTGGCACCCCCTTCTTTCGTGTGTGGCCGTGTAATGTTTTCAAAATGAGGTGAGACTTGTCGTGCGTTGTAGTTTTGGTACGTGTAGGCCGCCTGTCAAGTTTCATCGCGTTTGGAGTTCGTTTGGTACTCCAACGGTTAACCTAGTGGGCTAAAAGTACCCCTTCCTTTTGGCCCAAGACCCCCTCCACAACAGCCCACAAACCCAGCACAACCACTCCCATCTCTCGGTCGTCGGATCGTGATCGCGTGGCCAAAAACCGCTCCCCATTTGGACCTTCCTAGCTCCCAGAATCTATAAATTAGCCTCCCCACGTCCATTTTTGGGTAGAAACCCTAGCTCCTCCCTCCTCGCGTCGCCGGACACGTTCGCCCGGACGCGCCCGGCCAGTCCCGCGCCGCCATGTGGCACATCCGCCGCAGCCTTCCACCATCGCCGCCGCGGGCCCGCGAGCCCGACGCCGGCCCGCCCGGTCCGCGCGACTCCGCCGCCCCGCGCCCGACGTCCCCTCCGCCTTGCTCCCCCCGGCGAGCTCTCGCTCCGCCGCCGCGCTCCCGCCGGTCGCCGCCCGGCCGATGTCCGCCGCCCGACGCCGCCGCTGCGTCGGCCAGTCGCCGCCACGGCCCGACCTCGCCGGACGCCAGCGCCCCGCGACCTTCTGTGCCGCCGCGCCCGCCGGCCGGCCCCGCCGCCGCTCCGCCACGCCCCGCCGTCGGCCGAGCCGCCCCTCACCGCCGGCCCGGCTCTGGCAAGCCGCCGCCACCGCCGCCGTCGTCGTCTCCGGCGGGCACAGCTCCCTCCGTCCCGATCTGAAACTGGATCAGATCCACCACACCTCCAAACCAAACACGCATCCCACAACCCGGATCCCTCCGTCCCGGGTCCGTTCCGTCCACGTTGACTTTTGTGAGGTATAAAAATGGCTAAGTCCCAGATTTTGGTTATTTTTTGTTGTATGTTTGAGGGGCTGTAACTTTTAGTGTGCTTGTCCAAATTGTGCATATGATATATCAGAATGATCATGGTGATGTGCTCTACATTTTGTTCCATTATGGCATGCTTGTTTGAGTTCATCTAGAGGTCCTAATCATCGTGACAAGAGTGCTACTTGTTATAAACTGTTGTTACTTGTTAATTTGATGCCATGTTTGAGATATGATAACTTGGTGCATGTTTATCCAAATGGAGCATATGATATGTCAAAATGTTCATTGTGAAGTGCTCTACATGATGGTTGCTGTAGCATTCATGTTAGGTTTCATATTGTCTTGTTAATCTCTGTTGCAAAAGTGCATGTGGCTGTTAAGTGCTAAAACTTGTTATGACATGCTGATTTGAAGTGCTCTTTGCTATTGATGTGTTTGTCCTCATGTCGCATGTCAATATGTTTTAGAAGCACCATCATATGGTCTTTGCTGTGGTGCAAACCATTTTCCATGATATGCCTTGAGGTGACTTAAACAAGCTTGTAAACATGCCATGCCGATGTTACTATTTTATACTTAGTGAAAAAACTGCTAAGTCTGGAATCTGTTTTAACCTGATGCTATGTTTGCTTGATTCCCCACTCAATTCCATGCTTGTTTTGGAGTGGCCAATGATCATTCCTTGTTGTCCATGTTTTTGTCTATCCATTCATGCCCTTACTTGCACTTATGGCCTGCTATAGCTTATTTATTTCTTGCTCTCAAGTTGCTATAAATTATGCCTGTCAGGCCTTTATCAGCATGATCAATTTGGTGTAGCTTGTTGCTATTGATCCATGCCTCCTATGGAGTTGCTCCAATGGAGTTGTTTGCTGTAGGATATGTCTACTACATGTCCATGATCTTTATATGCTTAGTGGAGTTGATATGCATGTTGTTTTGTGCCTCCGAAGGCAGCATCGTGATGATGTTTTTGCCTTCCCAGATTTTGGCTGTCTGGATAATTTTATTGCAACTTGTCATGCTTGGTTAATTGTGTTCCAGTAGGTTTTTGGGTGTGTTCTAAGTTCATACTTGTTAAGTATCATGTCTACTTCACATCCATGCTTCTTGTCACCATGTTTGGGTGCTGTAGCTTATATTAACTTGCTCCGAAGTTGCTATGTGGCTGTTAACTTTAGCTTTGCATTGTATCTTGTTTCGTGTGTATGTGTTGAACCGTTGCTCCGTTTTGAGCGTGCCCTATATGAAACTTGTGTGATTTTGCCTGTAGAATCATAATATCATGTTGTTTACATGTTTGGAGTCTGTTTGCTTGATGTTCGGATGCATCTTGCATCGTTGCCTTGCTTGTCTTGTTTTGCTCATATCTTCTAGACCGTAGCTCCGAATTAAACAAACTTTATATGAAACTTGACTAGAATTTTGTGTAGATCATCATGGTGCATGTTAACTTGATGTTTAACAACTTAAACTTAAGGTTTGTTCAGATCTGGACCAATTTCAAAATATGCATATGAGGACTTACCGGATTTGCTATATTTTGATTCCAGCCTCATTTAAACTTGTTGTTTTGTGTTGTTCTTGTGTGCTTCATCCCTTGCCATGAAATGCATCATACAGACTTGTCTTGCATCATGTTGATTGTGCATTGCACCTTGTTTGATATTGTGCCATGTCGTGTTCTTGTGTTGAGTAGAGCCGGGAGCCGAGATCGAGAACGAGGTTCCTACCGAGGTTGAGTCCGAGGAGCCATCTTACGATCCCATCGACGACTCGACATGCAAGATGACCTGACCCAGATATCATTACTATCTTTGTCTATTGCTAGATGTCTCGCTCTTTAGCTTATTGCCTCGATGCCCATGTGATACGTCCAAAATGCATCACTATTTTATATCGTAATTCATCCTTATTCATTGATATATTTCACATTACGATGATGTTCTTATGTTGTTTTGGCCTATTTTACACAGTTTGCAACTTTCCGGTGCCGAAGCAGCAGACGCAAGATTCAGCGGTAAAAAGTGGACGATGAGTTGCTGAAGAAGAATACCTCCAAATTACCTGAAAATCGACGGAGGGTATTTTCCAGAAGGATCACGAAGATACGCAAAAGAGCAACCAGAGGGGGGCCACAGGGTGCCCAGGCGGCCACCTGGCGCGGCCCCCACCCTGGCCGCGCCGGGAGGGCGCCTGGAGCCCCTGGCCCACTCCAGGCTCTCCCCTCTGGCCTATATACTCCTCGTCATTCAGAAACCCTAAAAAGAGGAGTTTTGACGGAGTTCCGCCGCCGCTCCGTGGCGGAAACCTACAGAAAAAAAGCCATCTCCGGCGGGCAGATTCCGCCGGGGAGATCACCTCCCGGAAGGGGAGATCATCGCCATCGTCATCACCATCATCACGGGCATCATCGAGATCATCATCAACATCATCCCCAACATCAGCACCATCCCCATCTTCATCCAATCTCATCTCACAATTGCAACTTGTGTTGTAATCCGTACTATCTATCCTCTCTACCCTATCGGTGTTGATTACTACTTTGTGGTGAATGCTATTGAGTTTTGTTGGAGAAATATCATTGTGTCCAGATTGTTTATCATCCATCTATCTCCACTGATCATGATCTCTTTTATGTCTTGTGAGTAGTTACTTTAGTTCTTGAGGACATGGGAGAAGTCTTGTTGTTAGTAGTCATATGATGTTGAAGTAATATGTGTTGTTTGATACTTAAGTTGTGTTGTTATTTTCCTAGTGGTGTTGTGTGAGTCGAACACTCAAAACTTCGCCTTATTAAGGACCTAGGGGAACACATTGTGTACAAAGAATGCTTACGGTGGGTTGCCGGAGTGACGGAAACCTGAACCCCAGTTCGCACGCTTTTGCACAAGGGAACAATGGATCATCGATCGTATTGCTATGGTTAGGCTTTTGCCTTAAATACTATCTTGTATTTTGCGGATGCTTGCAAGGTGTTTAATCATAAGAGTACACTCATCTTAGTTTAGAGGGTGTACTAGCATAGATCCACCCACTCAACACTTATCAACACATCACATAGTACCGATACGGAATATGGCGAAAGCACATGACTACCTCTCCCGTGTGTCCTCAAGAACACTTTAGCCTTTATAAGTTCAGTTGCTAGGCCTCTCCTTTGCTCACAAAGGATTGGGCCACTTGTTACTCTCCAGTGCCTTTTACTTTGCTCGCTTTCACTTTCCTGTTGCTTATATCAAGAAAACCCCTAAAAAGTTATCTTTCAGTTCTTGCAGTTATTCCTTGCTCAGAATCACTTATCAATACCTTCTGCTCCTCGTTGGGTTCGACACTCTTACTTATCGAAAACGCTGCAATAGATCCCTTACGGTTGTGGGTCATCAAGTACCGTTTTCTGGCGCCGTTGCCGGGGAGTGTAGCGCTATTGGTAAGAGAAGCTGGTAAGGAAGTTTTTATATTTTTGTTTTTATTTTGCTGTTGCTGCTCTTTGTCCTTATGGACAACCTTGCTATTGGATCGTTGCTTGTGGGAAGACGCCCCACATCTGTGGTGGTTGCTCCTCCCCCTACTGAAATTGTGCCCTATAAAATACCAGCTGGTATTATCGATTATGTTTTGGCTAATCGTTATGCAGGAGACAGACATCCCGGTGAACACTTGCTATATCTGTCACAACTATGTTCATTATTTAAGCTTGCAGGTGTATCAATGGAGTTTGTCATGAGGAAATTGTTCTCCGTATCGCTTATAGATAAAGCTTCAGATTGGTATAAGCTTCTCGATAACTCACACTTGCTTGATTGGCAAGAGCTTATGTCTCTCTTTTATACCAAGTTTTATCCTCTTCATGAAATTCATCGAGACAGGAACTATATCTATAACTTTAGGTCTCGTGACGGAGAAAGCATTGCTCAAGCTTGGGGGAGATTGAAGTCCCTAATGCTCAAATGTCCTATTCATGAGCTCCCCAAGAAAATTATACTTACAAATTTTTATGCCAGGCTTTCTCGTCAGGATAAGGAGATGTTGGATGCCTCCTCTAGTGGGGTATTTCAGATGAAGAGTGTTGAAGAAAGGTGGGATCTCATTGAAAGGATCCAGAGGAATACCGAAGATTGGGAAATCGATAAAGGTATTGAACCCGCTATAAATTATGAGCATGATTATATTGAGAGCTATGTGAAAACTGATTACTTCAATACCTTTTGCTCTAAGATTGGTCTTGATTCCCATCTAATGATTGACTCCTGTAAGGATTTTGCCTCTCACGTTGATTCTTTTAAAAAGAAGAGAGATCAGCATCATGAACCTTTCAAAGAGTTACCTATTGATATTCATGTTGCTGACCCTATTTTTCCTGCAGTTATATATGAAAAGCCTCCTTTTCCCGAAAGGATAAGGGAGCACTCTCTTGTGACAGGCATAATAAATAAAAGTGAGAGAAGAATTGATGAGCCTGAGGACCAGATCAAGGTCGATCCTCAAGTTGCATTGGTTAAAAACCTCGTTACTAATGATGTTTTGGATTCCAATGTAAATTTTTGTGCTGTTTCCACTAACCTTGTCACAGCCAAGAATAAAGGCCCAATTTCAGGTACTCCAGTAGTATCTGTTAAAATAGGAGATCACAATTATTATGGGCTATGCGATTTGTGATCGAGTGCTAGTGCTATCCCCTATTCACTTTATCAAGAGATCATCGGTGAGATTTCACCTTGTGAACTTGAAGAAGTTGATGTTACCATTCATCTTGCAAACAGAGCAACTATCTCTCCTATCGAAATTGTGAGAGACGTTGAAGTCCTATGTGGAAAGGTAAAATACCCTATCGACTTTCTAGTACTTGGTTCAGTGAGGGACAATTTTTGTCCTATTATTTTTGATAGAATTTTTCTCAGAACTTGTGGAGCTATAATAGATTGCAAGAAAGGTAAAGTTTCTGTTGAATTCATTGGTGAGCCATATGAATTTAACTTTTCTAAGTTCTCTAAGCAGCCTCGTGGTACCGATTTACCTAGTGATGATAAAATTATTGAAAGTATTGCTTCTATTGCTATTCCCCCTAATGATCCTTTGCAGCAATATATGGAGGACCACGAGAATGATTTGCATATGCAGGAAAGAAATGAACTAGATGAAATATTCTTGAGACAACCTGCTATCCTGAAGCACAACCTTCCGGTTGAACCTTTGGGAATTTTATCAAAACCAAAAGAAGACCCGGTGTTCGATCTTAAACCTCTTCCCGATACGCTCAAGTATGCTTATTTAGATGAAAAGAAAGTATATCCTGTTATTATCAACTCTAACCTTTCAGGATATGAAGAAGAGCGACTATTGGAAGTACTTCGTAAACACTGAGGTGCAATTGGCTATACCCTTGATGACCTTAAGGGGATTAGTCCCTCTATCTGTCAACATACTATCAACCTTGAGGCCGATGCTAAACCAGTTGTTGATCATCAACGACGGTTGAACCCGAAGATGATGGATGTTGTAAGAACTGAGATTCTCAAGCTTCTAGCCGCAGGTATTATCTACCCTATAGCTGATAGTAAGTGGGTAAGCCCGGTACATTGTGTTCCTAAGAAAGGAGGTACAACTGTAGTTCCTAATGATAAGAATGAACTAATACCTCAGAGAATTATTATTGGATATAGAATGTGTATTGATTACAGGAAGCTGAACAAGGCAACCAGGAAGGATCACTACCCGTTGCCGTTCATCGACCAAATGCTTGAAAGGTTATCCAAAAATACCCACTTTTATTACCTCGATGTTTATTCTGGCTTCTCTCAAATTCATGTTAACACTGCTGATCAAGAGAAGACCACTTTTACTTGTCCCTATGGTACTTATGCTTACAGGCGTATGCCTTTTGGTTTATGTAATGCCCCTGCTACTTTTCAAAGGTGTATGTCTGCTATCTTTCATGGTTTCTATGAGGAGATTGTGGAAGTCTTCATGGACGATTTCTCCGTCTATGGAACTTCCTTTGACCATTATCTCCACAACCTTAATAAAGTTTTGCAGATATGTGAGGAGACAAATCTGGTACTCAACTGGGAGAAGTGCCACTTCATGGTTAACGAAGGAATTGTTCTTGGTCACAAGATTTCCGAAAGGGGAACTGAGGTGGACAAGGCCAAGATCGAAGCAATTGAGAGGATGCCCTATCCAAGGGACATCAAAGGTATTCACAGTTTTCTCGGTCATGCTGGTTTCTATAGAAGATTTATTAAAGACTTTTCTAAGACTTCGAGACCCCTCACTAATCTTCTCTAGAAGGATGTTCCTTTTGTATTTGATGAAGATTGTAAGGAGGCTTTTGTAGTTCTTAAGAAAGCTTTAATAACCGCTCCTATAGTACAACCACCTGACTGGAATTTACCTTTTGAGATTATGTGTGATGCTAGTGATTTTGCTGTTGGAGCTGTTTTAGGGCAAAGGGTTGATAAGAAATTGAATGTTATACATTATGCTAGTAAAACCCTTGATAGTGCTCAAAAGAATTATGCTACTACTGAGAAGGAATTCTTAGCTGTAGTGTTTGCTTGTGATAAGTTTAGGCAGTATATTGTTGATTCCAAAGTTATTATTCATACTGACCATGCTTCCATTAAGTACCTTATGACAAAGAAGGATGCCAAGCCAAGACTTATCAGATGGGTACTCCTTCTTCAAGAATTTGATTTGCAGATTGTTGATAGGAAAAGAGAAGACAATCCGGTGGCGGACAATCTTTCAAGGATGGAAGATATACCGCATGATCCCATCCCAGTCAACGACAGTTTTCCAGACGAGCAACTTGTCGTTGTAAAAGTACAATCTCTTTCCGATCCTTGGTTTGCAGATTATGCTAATTTTATCGTTGCGAAGTATTTGCCTCCAGGTTTAACATTTCAGCAAAGGAAGAAGTTCTTTCATGATTTGAGGCACTACTTTTGGGATGACCCACATCTTTTCAAAGAAGGTCTAGATGGGATCGTGAGAAGATGCATACCGGAACATGAGAAGAAGGACATTCTCAGACAATGTCATGATAGTCCCTATGGAGGACATCATGCCGGTGAGAGGACCGCACATAAGGTTCTTCAATCAGGTTTTTATTGGCCTACTCTCTTTAAGGATGCTAGAAATTATGTTTTAGCCTGTGATAAATGTCAGAGAGTTGGTAACATTAGTAGAAGGAATGAGATGCCTATGAATTACTCACTAGTGATTGAACCTTTTGATTGCTGGGGTTTTGATTTTATGGGTCCTTTTCCTTCTTCGCACAAGTACACTCACATTTTAGTAGCTGTGGATTATGTGACCAAGTGGGTTGAAGCAATCCCCACTGAAAGTGCTGATCACAAGACATCTTTGAAAATGCTCAAAGATGTGATTTTCCCTAGGTTTGGTGTACCTAGGTATCTCATGACTGATGGAGGATCACACTTCACGCATGGAGCTTTTAGAAAAGCTTTAGCCAAGTACGATGTCAATCATAGAATTGCTTCACCGTACCATCCTCAAACTAGTGGGCAAGTTGAGCTCACCAATAGAGAGATCAAGTTGATCTTACAGAAGACAGTAAACATAAATAGAAAGGACTGGTCAAATAAGTTAGGAGATGCTTTGTGGGCGTATAGAACTGCTTACAAAAACCCCATGGGCATGTCCCCCTATAAGATGGTTTATGGCAAGGCTTGCCATTTGCCATTAGAATTAGAGCACAAAGCTTTCTGGGCTGTTAGAGAGCTTAATGCTGACCCAAAGTTAGCTGGTGAGAAGCGTCTCATGAACTTGACTTCTCTAGATGAGTGGAGAAGTGAAGCTTACGAGAGCGCTAAAATGTTCAAGGAAAAGGTAAAGAAGTGGCATGATAGGAGGATTCTGAAACATGAATTTAATGTTGGTGATAAAGTTTTGTTGTTTAGATCCCGTTTCAGGTTTTCTC
The DNA here is from genome assembly GCA_902687465.1 of Secale cereale. Lineage (NCBI taxonomy): Eukaryota > Viridiplantae > Streptophyta > Magnoliopsida > Poales > Poaceae > Secale > Secale cereale. The sequence continues at coordinate 260,166,793 of LR738712.1, read as the reverse complement.
CAGGCAAACTACTTTCCAGGTGGGAAGGGCCATTTCATATTGAAGAAGCCTATCGGTCTGGTGCAATCAAGATTAACAATTTTGAAGGCACCAAACCTCAAGTTGTGAATGGGCAAAGACTTAAGCATTACATAGCAGGAGACCCTGTCAATGTTGATGTGAATATGATATACACAACAACTCACGAAGAACATGTTGCAGCCCTGTTTCAGACACCAGCAGAAGCAGAATAAGAAAAGGTATGTATTACGGTAAGGAAACATCGCGAACCGCCATAAAAGTTCCATATTATGAGTTTTTGCAAAATTAGGAAAATTCTAAGCCTAAGTGGAGCCAGAGACAAGCTCCAGGGGGCCCAGGCCCCCCCCTAGCGCGGCCTACCTCCTGGCCGCGCCGGGAGGCCTCCTGGGCACCCAGGAGTCCGTCTCCGACCCCACTTTAGCTTGTTACCTTCCTTTCTGTGCAGAAATTTTTGCTATATTTGCCCGGATTGTTCCGGCAACGTATCTCGCGATTTCGTGTGTTTTCTTTTCGATCTGTTTCTGCGAGGAAATCTTTTAGCTAGACCTAGGTGCCATGGCTTCCCCAAGTTCCCCCAAGGACAAGTTCGTCGTCAACGTCATCAACCCTTACCTCGCTGAGGTGAAGAAGCACCCTTAGGTTGTTCGGATGGAGGACGGTGTCCTCCATCAAGAAGATCTGAAGGGACCTATCAAGGAGGGGAGCATCCAGGCCAGGCTAGAAGAAGTGGAGCAAGAAGTCTTCAAGTACAAGAAGATGATCGAGCATGGTGTTGAAGCTAACTTTGACATCATCAACGAGCTGAAGACCTACTTCCTGAAGGAGATGAAGGAGATGTGGAAAAGCATCACCACATCTGAAGAAAGAATTGAAGAGCTCCAAGGGCAAATTTATGATCTACATCACCAGAACTGTGAGTATGAACTAAGGTTTATGCGCATGGGTATGAGTGCTGCATGCAGGATTGATGTCTACACACGCTTCTACTCTTGTAGACTATGTTGGGCCTCCAAGCCCAGAGGTTTGTAGGACAGCAGCAATTTCCCTCAACTGGATGACCTAAGGTTTATCGAACTCAGGGAAGTAGAGGTTGAAGATGGTCTCTCTCAAGCAACCCTGCAACTAAGATACAAGAAGTCTCTTGTGTCCCCAACACACCTAATACACTTGTTAGATGTATAGGTGCACTAGTTCGGCGAAGAGATGTTAAATGGAAAGTGATATGGATGGCAAAACAAAGTAATATAAATCTGTAATAAAAAGTGCAGCAAGCAAACAAGTGGTAAACGTGAGCACAAATGGTATTGCAATGGTGGAAACAAGGCCTAGGCTTCATACTTTCACTAGTGGCAACTCCCAACAACATTAACATAATCGAATCACATGATATTTCCCATAAAACATGCAAAGGGGACGCACTCGGAGGTCATTCCTTCGTGGTCAAGAGAGGACGAGAATTATGTAGGGCTACAAAAGCACACCTCAGAGTTCGTAGTTCTCAATCTAAGGATTTCCCAATGTCACCGCGGCCATCCAAAGAGAGTCCCACAATCACCACAACATATCTAAAGGATAGTCAAAGACAAGCACCAAGAGACTCTCAATCTTCAATCAACACACAAGAGAGGAAATCACTCATGAAAATATTGTTCTAATCCATGTCCAATAGACCGCTGTCACCTTGGTCTCGGGGATTATACTAGATAAAGACAAGTGAGTACATCAATCCAATACATAGAGGAAGGGGAAATATCATGGGATCACCCTAGATTAACATAGCCTATGATCACAACGAAGATCACATCATGGGAGAGAGAATTGACCACATAGCTACTGGTAAGAACCTCAGCCCCGAGGAGGAACTACTCCCGCATCATGGAGGGAGGAAGCAACGTCGATGGAGATGAATCCGGGGGCACTTCCCCGTCCCGGCAGGGTGCCGATGCAGGAATTCTGGTCCCCCGAAGCTTGATGGCGATGGCGGCGGAGATCGGAATCACGTATGGAGAAAAGGGGTCCAGAATCAGGGTTTCCGCGACACAGTGTAAATATATGCCAAAGGGGGGCATCAGAGGAGCCTCGGGGGGCCCAGGCGCCCCCCCGGCGCGGCCCAGGGGGGCGCGCCGCCAGGGCGCCTGGAGCCCTGGTGGCCCCCCCGGCTGTCCTTCGGGCGCATGGTAGTTTCTGGAACGCTGATTTTTTATATAATTTTTCTGGATTTTTCCTGGCAGTTCTCGTAATGTGAAAACCTGAAATACAAAAACAGCCGAAAACAGAAACTGGCACTGGGGTGCACTGAGTTAATAGGTTAGTCCAAATATGATCAAAAGTGTATGGAAGTGTATAAATATCATAGCAATATCACCCAAAAGAGGCATGGAGCAAGCAGAAATTATAGATACGTTTTGGACGTATCAACATCCCCAAGCTTAATTCCTGCTCGTCCTCGAGTAGGTAAATGATAACCAGAATAATTTCTGTGGTGACATGCTATTAACCATATAGGACTTTTTCATAGTCATATGACAAAAGCTTACTGAGACAATGAATCTATAGTAATTAAGTTGCCTCATGAGAAAATCACAAAGAACTGAAAGTTTTACAATATGATATCGAAACATCAAATAGATTTGTAATGAACATGATGTGCAAATATGATAAAGTGATATCTAGCTTGCCCCCTTTAGTGAAGCAAAACATAAATGCAGGGGCACCTCCAAGGTTTAAGTGATGACTAGATACAATGATTTCAAAATAAACGATATCACAATCATGCAAAAGACAATGCTACTTTGGGACAATGCACATTACACTCAGAATGACAATCATGATCTCAGTAGTTGGTGCTTTTAAAAGAAGGTGGAGACTCTCGAACCGTGGCTTTTGTTGGCAAGGTTGAAAACCCATAGTCGGAAACAAAGACAAAACATGTACCAGAGCTCTTGGTTTTAAAACAGAGGTAATATTTTTTTTAGATCATGCATGTTTCGTCAACGAATGCTAGCAGACAACTCAATCACTTCTTGAGATGGACAAGTTTCGAGGAATGGCTCCCGAATGAGGACGATCACATCCTCTTAATCTCCTTTGTTTATCACTGCCAAAGTTTTCTGATTTCTCATGAACAAAGCGTGAAGGAGGGTTTGTTTGTTATATTATCTTTTTGAGCCGGGCGCACTCAATGCCAGTTCCTTCTCGTATTATGGGTTTGCACATTATACATGCAATCCCGGGGTGAAGCTTGTCCAACTTAAATAGATAATGAATTAACTACTACTTCCTCATGAACTTAAAACAGAGGCACAAAATAGGAATGCTTTTTCTTTGAATAATTTCGAGATGGTACATGCAAGTCTCCATTAGGAATGGCAGGTAAATACCATGTAGGAAGATATGGTGGACTCATATGGCATAACTGGATTAAAAGGATGTGGATGCACAAGCAGTCAGTCCGCTTAGTACAGGCGAAGGTTAGCAAAAGACGGGGAGCGACCAACTAAGAGAGCAATGACGGTCATAATCATGCAGAGCGACAAAGCAACATTGAATCGGGCATGGAAGTTATATCGCTACTCAGAAACAAAAGATCATCAAGGCTTGACAGACTTTCTTTACAGTCTTAAATATGCGTGAGCATACGCCAAGTCAATCAAAATAAATTCTTTGAAGGAAGATATTACTAAACCATACCACATCATAGGCAAACAAATCATGTTGGTACTCCAATAACACATTGGGAACCCCCCCATCTATTTGAGACTAACCATAAGAAAACATGAACTACCAAGCGCCATTATGCACGTAGCATCTTTCTCATAGACATATCAACAAATGCAACGGAAGCAAACTCTCTTAATAAGATAAACATGATAACTAAAGAGAGTTCAAGCAACCAACTAAACAAAAGCTCTTTAAAAAGATAAGCATGAAAGTTAAGAGCTAAGCATGATAGTAGCTATTAAAAGACAAAGAACACACACAGCAAAGATAGACATGCAAATTCTATGTTATGTTCTAGGTAGAAGTGGAGCGTGTTTCTCTCCCACATAAAGAAAGCTGAGTTCCAACTCGTTATGAAAAGCTAAAGAAAACTAAAAGGAAAACTAAAACAAGACGCTCCAAGCATAGCACATAACACATGAAGTGATTAAAATATAGTGGAACGAAGGACGAACTGATAATGTTGATGGAGAAGGGGATGCACGAGGGCATCCCCAACCTTAGACGCTTGAGTCTCCTTGAATATTTCTTGGGGGTGCATGGGGGCATCCCCAAGCTCGAGCGTTTGACACTCCTGAATCTTTTTATCATCTTCCCTCGCAGACTTGAAAATTCCCTTCATACATAACTCATCATAATCTGATTAGCGAGGTTAGTACCCATAATAAAATAATTGTTCCTTGCTGTAAATAAAGATATTCTTGAAGTTCTACTGTTTCTCAAGATTGCCAAAAGGTTTTTGCAAAGAAAAAGCAAGCTCTAGGTTTGCAAAATGAAGGAAAGGCAAAACAGGACAGAATCTGTGAAAAACAGAACAGCAGGTAGTAAATGATTTTTCCGGGGCACTTCTGCAACCCTAATCAAAAAACTCAAAACAGACGCACGAAAGACAATTATATAGAGCACGCTTTCGAAAAAATTCAGACCAAAAAGATGATCTGGTGATTTTATACGAATTTTTCTATCCAAGGACAGAATCTGTTTCCTGGACAGTACGTCACAACTTTTGAACTTTCTTGCAATCAGAGGCTAAACTTGGCACAACGCTGAAAAATAAAGATACAATGATGTTTCTACAGTAGTAACAAACATCAAGACCACTAAAACTGAAAGTAAACATAAAAAGGGTTGTCTCCCTAGAGCTCTTTCTTTATAGCCATAAAGATAGGCTTAAGACTTTAATGATGCTCTCGTAGGAATAAGAGCTGAAGAACAAAAGAGAGCATCAAGAAGCAAATACCAAACAAATTTAAGCCTAACATGCTTCCTATGCATAGGAATATTGCAATATAATAATTCATTGAAGCACAAAGCAACTAGCATAGGAAGGCAAAACAAGCATAACTATATTCACCATAAAGAGAGGAAACTTCTTATTATTAAGATATTCAGAACCAAGTCTCCCTCTCTCATTATAAATTTCAGTGGCATCATGGATGAACTCAACAATATAAGCATCACGTAAAGCATTGTTACCATGATCCACATGCAAAAAGGTACTCTCACTCTCCACATAAGCATAATCTTTCTCATTGGTAATAGTGGGAGTAGGACTATCATAAACAACTTGAACACTATAGATTACTTGTGTATTAGGAGGGTGGTGTTCAACAAGGGAGTAATTCCCTCCATGATTATGACAAGTTTCATAAGGATAATTTCTCCTTATGTCATAGGTACCTTTATAATCACTATAGGTTGGAGTTATGACATCATCATAGTAGAGAAGAGCATTATCATTGCGAGCAACTATATTTGTAATCATGTTGTCTTTATTCTTACTAGTAAAAGAATTATCAATTATCACATCACTAGTGGGTAAAGGGTTTGCAATCCTATCATCCCCAAGCTTAGAGCTTCCCATATCATCACTTTCAGAGTTGGTACCAATTTTTTTTTCAAGATCATAAGTAGCATTATCATCATTTTCCCAATCACAATAAGTAACATGCATATCACAATCAAAATCATCTTCAATAGTACCTACGGACGTATCATCAAGATGATAATTAAGGCAATAAACTTCACCTTCTTCTTTAAACTTACAATCGTTAGGATAAAAGTTGATGGGAGGAATATGCTCAGGCCAGGTTGATACCCATTCTTCTTCTTTCTTTCTCCTCTTCCTCCTCCTCTTCTTTTTATTCTTCTTAACCTTAGGAGGGAGTGGTTGGAGATGAAGCTTCTCCACATATCCTGGTTTATCATTAGAAACAATAGGGGAAACTTGGGAGAAACTCTCCTTTTTATTAGCAGAAATATAAGAGACATTTTTATACTTTGGTAAAGTTCCCTCCTTCATAATCTTACCTATGTAATCATTTTCATGGCAATTAACAACACAATAAAGATGGCAATTTTGCAAAGTGCTTTTTATTCCTATGGCATTAACATCTACCCATGAAGTCTTTTCTGATAACTCTTCACACATCAAAAATAACATAAGCTCATCATAAAGATCAGAGGTGATCATGTTATCACACAACCGGTTAACAGTTATGTTTTGAAAGTTCATGCATTGAAAATTAAAGTGACCCTCTATACGGCAAAGTTCAAAAGTAAAAGGATAAAGGTCACACAATTCTCTAGCAATTTCATTTAAATCTCTGACCCAAGTGATTGTTCTTTCATGCTTATGTTGCTTACAATACTTCTCTTCTTCAATCATAGGCCTTTCACAAGGTCTATCCACTCCACAAAAATTAACATGCTTATATAAAACTTCATTTTTAGGAATTGGATCATGCATGTTGCAATCATTATGAACAATTTCACTTTCTTTGCAAGTCTCTTTAAAAGGTTTATGATACTTGATCCAATCCTCCTTAGGCATATTAAGATGTGAAGCAAAAGATTTGAGGAAATCAACAAGGAGTTGAGAATCAAGCCCAAACTTAGCACTAAACTTATTAAAACTTGTAGTTTCAACAAAGGACTTAATGAAATCATACTCATAAATTATACCTGACTCTTTACCTTTGTCGATCTCCCAATCTTCAGTGTTGCGTTGAATTCTTTCAAGGAGTTCCCATTTAGCATCAATCTTTTTGTTTGTGAAAGAACCCATAGACGAAGCGTCGAGCAAATCTTTATCCTGTCGAGAAAGCCTCGCATAGAAATTAGTAATAATCATATCTTTGGGGAGCCCATGGTTAGGACATTTTAGCATTAACGTTTTCAGTCTCCCCCAAGCTTGAGCTATGCTCTCTCCGTCATGAGGATAAAAATTATAAACATAATTCCTATTCTCATGGACTTCATGAAGAGGATAAAACTTGGAGTAAAAGAGAGACTGGATCTCTTCCCACTCCAGCAGGTGAGAGTCATTTAGTAGCCTATACCATTCCAATGCTTTTCCTTTCAGTGACAAGGCAAATAATTTCCTCATGACAAACTCCCTTGATACACCTGCAAGCTTAAATAATGAACATAGTTGTGATAGATATAACAAGTGTTCACCGGGATGTCTGTCTCCTGCATAACGATCAGCCAAAACATAATCGATAATACCAGCTGGTATTTTATAGGGCATAATTTCAGTAGGGGGAGGAGCAACCACCACAGGTGTGGGGCATCTTCCCGCAAGCAACGATCCAATAGCAAGGTTGTCCATAAGCATAACTAGTGAAATAAAAACAAGAAACAAAAAGATTTAATTGCAAGATCTAAAGATATACCTTCAAGCGCTCACCTCCCCGGCAACGGCGCCAGAAATAGCTTGATGTCTACACACACTTCTACTCTTGTAGACTATGTTGGGCCTCCAAGCGCAGAGGTTTGTAGGACAGCAGCAATTTCCCTCAAGTGGATGACCTAAGGTTTATCGAACTCAGGGAAGTAGAGGTTGAAGATGGTCTCTCTCAAGCAACCCTGCAACTAAGATACAAGAAGTCTCTTGTGTCCCCAACACACCTAATACACTTGTTAGATGTATAGGTGCACTAGTTCGGCGAAGAGATGTTAAATGGCAAGTGATATGGATGGCAAAAACAAAGTAATATAAATCTGTAATAAAAAGTGCAGCAAGCAAACAAGTGGTAAACGTGAGCACAAATGGTATTGCAATGGTGGAAACAAGGCCTAGGCTTCATACTTTCACTAGTGGCAACTCCCAACAACATTAACATAATCGAATCACATGATATTTCCCATAAAACATGCAAAGGGGACGCACTCGGAGGTCATTCCTTCGTGGTCAAGAGAGGACGAGAATTATGTAGGGCTACAAAAGCACACCTCAAAGTTCGTAGTTCTCAATCTAAGGATTTCCCAATGTCACCGCGGCCATCCAAAGAGAGTCCCACAATCACCACAACATATCTAAAGGATAGTCAAAGACAAGCACCAAGAGACTCTCAATCTTCAATCAACACACAAGAGAGGAAATCACTCATGAAAATATTGTTCTAATCCATGTCCAATAGACCGCTGTCACCTTGGTCTCGGGGATTATACTAGATAAAGACAAGTGAGTACATCAATTTAATACATAGAGGAAGGGGAAATATCATGGGATCACCCTAGATTAACATAGCCTATGATCACAACGAAGATCACATCATGGGAGAGAGAATTGACCACATAGCTACTGGTAAGAACCTCAGCCCCGAGGAGGAACTACTCCCGCATCATGGAGGGAGGAAGCAACGTCGATGGAGATGAATCCGGGGGTACTTCCCCGTCCCGGCAGGGTGCCGGCGCAGGAATTCTGGTCCCCCGAAGCTTGATGGCGATGACGGCGGAGATGGGAATCGCGTCCGGAGAAAAGGGGTCCGGAATCAGGGTTTCCGCGACACGGTGTAAATATATGCCAAAGGGGGGCATCAGAGGAGCCTCGGGGGGCCCAAGCGCCCCCCCGGCGCGGCCCAGGGGGGGGGGGGTGCGCCGCCAGGGCGCCTGGAGCCCTGGTGGCCCCCCCGGCTGTCCTTCGGGCGCACGGTAGTTTCTGGAACGCTGATTTTTTTATATAATTTTTCTGGATTTTTCCTGGCAGTTCTCGTAATGTGAAAACCTGAAATACAAAAACAGCCGAAAACAGAAACTGGCACTGGGGTGCACTGAGTTAATAGGTTAGTCCAAATATGATCAAAAGTGTATGGAAGTGTATAAATATCATAGCAATATCACCCAAAAGAGGCATGGAGCAAGCAGAAATTATAGATACGTTTTGGACGTATCAAGGATTCAGGAGACAAACTTCTCATATGAGACTGGAGAACCCCTTCCATGGAAGCGCTTCGCCGAGGACTACGTGATCAACGTCAACAAGAATGAGGAGTGAAATCTCCTTGGGTAATGGCATCCCCTTGGCTTGTTCCAAGCTTGGGGGAGTGTCCGGTATCTTTATCTTTATCTTTTGTCTTTTAGAGTCAAGTAGAGTCGTATCATGTCTAGGGAGGTTATTATATGAAATAGGTGTGTGCATTGAGGTCTATCACTCCTTCTGTGGAGAGATTGTATCCGTGAGTGTGGAGTCGTCTATGATGGAATATTAATGAGAAGTCTATTGGTTCCTTTGCTGCACTCGGTATTCTCTTCACGCAATCGACCTTATATGATGATTCTTATGGGGAGTATTGACCTTATATCAGGTATGGCTTTGAAAACTTTATTTAATCTTGGCAAACATAGCTTGGGTCATAACAACAAGCATGATTTTCTTAAAGTAGCGACATAGCCAAAACCTTTATGTTATTATGCTTGAAGTGTTATGCTGACAAGGAAGACAACTTGATGTGTTATGCTTATTTTAATGTTTATGCTTTACATTGCTTTGCATCTTAGTCATCATCAATTGTCTGTTCTCTCAAAGCCTTTGCTAGCCTAAACTCTGTACTAAGCGGAATTCTGCTTGTGCATCCATACCCTTAAACCAATACCTTCCATATGAGTCCACCATACCTTCCTATTCGTGGTATGCCACTACCACCTCCTAAAGTATAGAATTTATGTGTTATCCTTAAATGTTCAAAATCTTCTATTTTGTGCCCCTGTTTTAGCTCATGAGGAAGTAGTAGTTAATTCATGATCTTTTTAAGTTGGACAATTTTTACCTCGGGATTGCATGTCTAATCTGCAAACCCCTAATACGAGGAGGAACTGGCATGAGCGCGCCCGGCTCATAAAAGATAATACAACAAACAAACCCTCCTTCACGCTTTGTTCATGAGAAATCAGAAAACTTTTGGCAGTGATAAACAAAGGAGATTAAGGGGATGTGCTCGTCCCCGTGCGGGAGCCGTTCCTCGAAACTTGTCCAGTTTGAGAAGTAATTGAGTTATCTATTAGCATTCGTTGAGAAATCATGCACCTCTCAAAACATGTTTTCATTCTGTTTGATTTAAGGATAGCACATGGGTTTTCCCTACTTCCCTAGAGCAGGGCCTATCTCTTAGTTTTAGGTTGAGTCAGTTATTCCTACTTCCTTCTATTCTTAAAGAGAGCAGACATTTGATGTTGACGAGGATTCATTCATATAAAGTTGCATTAAGATTTGTCATATCATATCCTTGTTGACATTTCAATTGATAAGTAAGTTGTTTGTCAAGCCCAGCTAAAGCAAACATCTTCCTTTGTGTTAACACTTTCACTTCTTGCCTAATAACATGTTCTTTCAAAAGCTTCAATTAATATCATCAAAACATAAAGAGAAAGAGCAAAAGTAAAAGCTATTAGTTGTTCTTTGACCAAAGGACATGTTTGCCATGATTTGATGAGTTTCCTTAGCCCTACTTTCGATTATAAGTGTTACCACTATTTTATAAGGGCCTTATGAGTTGAAGATTGCTGTTGAGGATATTTGAGTTTGGTGAAGAAACTGTGATGCTTCTTGTCCGTATTCTATTTATCGACACTTCATTCTCTAAACTTGTGGACAGGTTTACCGAGCTCAGTATTCGCTTGGGGACAAGCGAGGTCTAAGCTTGGGGGTGTTGATACGTCCAAAATGCATCACTATTTTATATCGTAATTCATCCTTATTCATTGATATATTTCACATTACGATGATGTTCTTATGTTGTTTTGGCCTATTTTACATAGTTTGCAACTTTCCGGTGCCGAAGCAGCAGACGCATGATTCAGCGGTAAAAAGTGGACGCTGAGTTGCTGAAGAAGAATACCTCCAAATTACCTGAAAATCGACGGAGGGTATTTTCCAGAAGGATCACGAAGATACGCAAAAGAGCAACCAGAGGGGGGCCATAGGGTGCCCAGGCGGCCACCTGGCGCGGCCCCCACCCTGGCCACGCCGGGAGGGCGCCTGGAGCCCCTGGCCCACTCCAGGCTCTCCCCTCTGGCCTATATACTCCTCGTCATTCAGAAACCCTAAAAAGAGAAGTTTTGACGGAGTTCCGCCGCCGCTCCGTGGCGGAAACCTACAGAGAAGAAAAGCCATCTCCGGCGGGCAGATTCCGCTGGGGAGATCACCTCCCGGAAGGGGAGATCATCGCCATCGTCATCACCATCATCACGGGCATCATCGAGATCATCATCAACATCATCCCCAACATCAGCACCATCCCCATCTTCATCCAATCTCATCTCACAATTGCAACTTGTGTTGTAGTCCGTACTATCTATCCTCTCTACCCTATCGGTGTTGATTACTACTTTGTGGTGAATGCTATTGAGTTTTGTTGGAGAAATATCATTGTGTCCAGATTGTTTATCATCCATCTATCTCCACTGATCATGATCTCTTTTATGTCTTGTGAGTAGTTACTTTACTTCTTGAGGACATGGGAGAAGTCTTCTTGTTAGTAGTCATGTGATGTTGAAGTAATATGTGTTGTTTGATACTTAAGTTGTGTTGTTATTTTCCTAGTGGTGTTGTGTGAGTTGAACACTCAACACTTCGCCTTATTAAGGACCTAGGGAACACATTGTGTACAAAGAATGCTTACGGTGGGTTGCCGGAGTGACAGAAACCTGAACCCCAGTTCGCACGCTTTTGCACAAGGGAACAATGGATCATTGATCGTATTGCTATGGTTAGGCTTTTGCCTTAAATACTATCTTGTATTTGCGGATGCTTGCAAGGTGTTTAATCATAAGAGTACACTCATCTTAGTCTAGAGGGTGTACTAGCATAGATCCACCCACTCAACACTTATCAACACATCACATAGTACCGATACGGAATATGGCGAAAGCACATGACTACCTCTCCCGTGTGTCCTCAAGAACACTTTAGCCTTTATAAGTTCAGTTGCTAGGCCTCTCCTTTGCTCACAAAGGATTGGGCCACTTGTTACTCTCCAGTGCCTTTTACTTTGCTCGCTTTTACTTTCCTGTTGCTTATATCAAGAAAACCCCTAAAAAGTTATCTTTCAGTGCTTGCAGTTATTCCTTGCTTAGAATCACTTATCAATACCTTATGCTCCTCGTTGGGTTCGACACTCTTACTTATCGAAAACGCTGCAATAGATCCCTTACGGTTGTGGGTCATCACCATGTTTGTTTGTCAGCCTCCTATTGTAGCCATGAATCTCTCTAACCAACCAACCTAGCAAACCTTTGATTGGCTACGTATGCTTTGCTCAGCCCCTCTTATAGCATTGCTAGTTGTAGGAGAAGATTTGAAGATTTTTGCGAAGTTATTGTTGGGATATCACACTATATAATCTGTTAAACTAAATCATCTATATATTGGTAATGGGTGGAAGGCTAAGCCTCTTGCTTGGTGTTTTGTTCCACTCATGCCGCCCTAGGAACCGTATAAACCGGCGTTATGTTCCTTGATTATGCGTCCCTAACACGGTTGGGGTTTATGGGCCCCCCTCGATAACCCGCTTAGCGCTAAAGCTTTTCCAGTAAGGCCCGACATTGGTTTTACATTTGCCTAACAACTAAAACTTGCATAGGGAGTTATAAACCCTTTTCTTAATCAACAACCCAGGCTAGTGCTCCACATGAGTGTTGGTCCAAACTGGGGGTCCTGCAGGGCCGCCTTGGGGAAACCCGAGGTATCTGGTATAACCTGTAGCATCGCCCATCCGGTCGTGGCCTGAGACTAGATATGCGCGGCTACTGTCAGGGTGTCGACACGCCGGGAGGTCTTGCTGGATTATTTTTACCTTAGTCGGAATATCTTGAGCACGGGATTCCGAGAATACTCGGGTCTTCCCACCTTTGAGTTGCGACTCCACAGATCGTGAGCGTGTGATGGGCTAATGTGATGGCCTGGCTTATTTGGGATGATAGACTACTCATATCAATAAGGAATTCCTTCTTTTCCGGGAGCCCATTCGGATAGAACTCCAAAGTTAAGCGTGCTCATCTTGGAGTAGTTTCAGGATGGGTGACCGACCGGGAAGTTGCTCCCGGGTGCGCACGAGTGAGGACAAAGTGCGCAGAAAAGACTAGTATTGATATGTGAGGCCAGTCTAGATCCCGCCAGGAGTAACGACCACCGGCGGGTGTGTCCGGGGCGTTACAAGTTGGTATCAGAGCTGACCCTCACGGTTACACGGATGTTTGCAGACAGTTTGCAGTCATGTTGTGCATGACGTTTGTGACCCGTCGTGGCACACGGCATGGCACATGTGCTGTCCTGGAAGCACAGACGGTTGTGCCAAGAGGGAACGTTCCTGTGGCCCGACGAGGACGTCGGTTCCTCTGAGTGAGGGTGTATGTGATGGCCTGGCTTATTCGGGATGATAGAATACTCATATCAATAAGGAATTCCTTCTTTTCTGGGAGCCCATTCGGATAGAACTCCAAAGTTAAGCGTGCTCATCTTGAAGTAGTTTCAGGATGGGTGACCGACCGGGAAGTTGCTCCCGGGTGCGCACGAGTGAGGACAAAGTGCGCAGAAAAGACTAGTATTGATATGTGAGGCCAGTCTAGATCCCGCCAGGAGTAACGACCACCGGCGGGTGTGTCCGGGGCGTTACAGCTAAGTTGGGACACCCCTGCAGGGTTTGATCTTTTGAACGCCGTGCCCGCGGTTATGTGACAGATGGGAATTTGTTAATATCCGGTTGTAGAAAACGTGACACCATGTTCAGAATACACTACCAGCGTGAGTACCCGTGACGGTCATTTTCCGAAGGGGTTCGGGAAGTGAACACGGTGGGGTTATGATTGACGTGCTTAGATAGGATCACTTCGTGATCACTTTGACGCTCGTGGCACTTCTCTTCTCGCTCTAAACACGTAAGCTAGTGCTAGTGCAGCCGCAACCTTTGTTCTTCAGCCTTGTTCCACACCCAAGGCTTAGATAGTTTTTGCTACCCGGGAACGGGATTGCTGAGTCCTCTGTGGCTCGCAGATTCTACACAACACCAGATGCAGGTACTATGGTGAACTACACAGGAGATGGGACAGAGCTGTACTGGGAGTTCGATGAAGAACGTGGGCGATACTATGTGTCTTACCCAGAGGATCAGTAGTGGCTTCTACTAGGGGCGATTGGACCTTGTGGCTTTATTTTTTTGGTATCTTTCATTTGGATCTTCGTCCGTAGTCGGACTGTGATGTTATTTGGATGATGATTGCTTATGTAATGTATTGTGTGACGTGGCGAGTGTAAGCCAACTACTCTTTTTGCAATTTCACCCCTCTTTTACATGAGTCGTGCAAAGATACCATACTTGAGATCATTCTAGAATGAGCTTATACCTTTAAGTCGTGCCTCGACACGTAGGAGGTATAATCTCATACTGGGCATTACATTTTCTCACACATGAATATTGCCAGCAAATACACATGCCTAAGCCATATGCACTCTAGCATAAAAATGTATGTTTTGCTAGCTCATCCATGGTACTTACACATGCAGTTATCACTTGACCGTTTTTTGCAACCTAGTTAAACGTGGATGACTAGATAAAAATATAAGAAAGTATTTATATTTCTAAAACATTGCTGGAAGAAAAGAAATCCTACAAAATTGAAGACGAAAGCAAAATGTAGATGATAGATACTTATTAATATCATCTTATCCTATGCGTCGATGCAGCAACATTCTTGTGGCATTGGTGAAAACTCCCTGCAGCATAAGATCTTCATAACACCAAAACAAAGGTAAGCTTCCAAGCGTTTCCAAATAAAAAAATAACAATTTTCAAATCAATTAAAGAAGTAGTCATTTCAACCCAGGGAGGCCAGAATGAGGACCCCTTTGTTGTTGAACTCATTTTTCACAAGAAAATAAAATAAAAGGAACATATATAAGATACAAGAAAATCTACATCTCCTGAAATTAAGCATACATACAACCAAAAATATGTTATTTTACCAACACGTGAGAACAATTACTTCCTTGGGATTTCTAAGAAAAGTATTCATGTTAGTTTTTCCACAAGAAATTAACAAGAAATGGTTAAAAAAGTCACAGTATATTCAATCTTAATGTGACATGTGCAGGTATGATCAAGGAGTGGCGCAACCATGCGTATATGACGAAGCAGAGTTCAGACAGCCGAGGGGAGCACCGGAGATGGCCGATTCACTCGCCGGAGTTTGGCTCCGCGGAGGATCTTCTTGAGCCCAGCAAGCACGAAATCAGGATGGATCTCGAGCGGAGATTGTGGGAATCAGACGAGGAGATCAACAAGATTCTCTCGGGGCACTCAGACGTGAGAAGGGGGTAAAGGATCGAGCAAATCTATCGATTCGGTTGCACTTCAGCCCGAAGTCGTACGGGAAGAGGAGTTCGTCGAGAGGTGGGAGACAACACTACAAAAAAAGACACATCCGTGACATTTTGGGCGGAACGAATTTTTTTTTGTCATGCTTATGACACTTCTATGACGATAATTGTGACAAAAACCAGTATCATCATAGATGTGGTGTGCTTCTACTTCCATGACAAAAAATCATGATAGAAAATAGGATTTTCGTCCTGGGAGGGCCGGAGACGCAGCTGCATCACATTCTTTGGGCCGTCCATGACAGAAAAAACCGAGGTAGAAGCGAGGGCGAGGAAAATTTCGGGGAGTTCCTGGTTACGGTGGGTGGTCGGGGCGGAGTGATGCACAGAGGTTTGCGCGTTTCTCTCGTACACGTCGCGTGTATGTGCGAGGCATTGGGCTCTAAATGAACCCGAGCGAGGCATTCGCTTACTGAACTCGAGCGATTGCACTAGCTACGTTACTGAACCCGAGCCATAGATCATTTGGCTGCTAATTGAACCCGAGCGATTCATTCACTACCACTGCTAACTGAACCCGATCGATCGCTGCTGCTACTTACTAAAACCGATTGAACTTGCTGCCTCTTGATGAACAATGAACGTGGGGTTGGTTGAATGAGTCGAGACAAACGTGATTGGGGTTGGATGAACAGGACCCCATGGGGGTCGGAGGAACAGGACCCCCTGGGGTTGGACGTTGCGGTTGCCGTTGGATGAACAGGACCCCAAGATGAGGCCGCCACAACCGAGGCGTTGGGGTGGATGAACAAGACCCCGTGGAGGGCTGGTTGAACAGTAGCTGGTGGAGGGCTGGTAGGATGAACAGGACCCCGTGGAGGGATGGATGAACAGGACCCCGTGCAGGGCTGTATGAATAGTAGCCGATGGAGGCAGAGGAAGACGCGATGGATGAACAATGCAGGTGGATGCTGGAGGAAGTCGACGATGGGTGAACAGTAGCCCGTGAAGTCCCGTTTTGCGGTACCCCACACCCCTCCCGATGAGCAGGACCCTCGTTTCGATCGTAGGGCTCCAACACAAGACTGATTCCTTCGTTTTGCGGTACGCCATACCCCTCCCGGTGAACATGATCCCATTTCGACCATAGCCGGTCGAGCAAAAGGCCGTTTCCTCCGTTTTGCGGTATGCCAGACCCTTCCCGATGAACAGAACCCCATTTCGACAGTACGCGCTCCAGTAGAAGGCTGTTTCCCTTTGTTTTGCGGTACACCACACCAGGATTTAGCTGTTCCGTCCAAGCCGGTAGCCTCCCGATGAACACGATGCTATTTCTCCATTCCGACCCCGCCGGTTGGCTGCCGATGAACATGACATCATTGCTGCCGTCTCCATATGTACGGAACTGCATGGCCGTACGTATGTGGACATATTTTTTGGCATGTGGTTGTACGCACGTGTACACGATTTTGGCTAGACTGCCTGAACTGCTACATCGAGGGCTCTACTACTACACGTGATGCTTCTTTCTCGGCCATGGTTCATCGTTGCAGAGAGATCGATCGACCAGTATGTACGTACATGTTCGCGACCAGAATGACAATGCTACGTACGCTTCGACCAGGTGGGTCCTGGCTGTCAGGGAGGATAAGGAGGCACTTTCCTGCGTGCCAAGATATAGCTGGCAGGCCCCAGCTGTCAGGGGGCATTCATTTTTTCCGCGCCTAATGTGGAGACACTTTCCTTGCATCCGAAGATATAGCTGGTGCGTCCCAGCTGTCAGGGGGAAAGTTTTTTTCGCAAAATGCAGCTAAGCCAAAATACAAAGCCCTTCTGGTAGGTCCCTGCTGTCAGGTGGAGGAATCATTATTTTGCGCATAATCAGGAGGCATTTCCTTGCTGCAGCCATGGACCCAGCTGTCAGCCTCTCCATGTACAGTCCTCTTCCGATGTAAGTCGTTCCTTGACCATGTTGACCACACCGCGCCGGGAGCACCAAGGCGGTGGACGACGACGAGGCCTAAGAAGGGAATGACCTGGAGCCGGGGAAGACTCGATAGTTGTTTCCCACACAGAGGGGTGTACGAGGGTTTACTGGTTGGGCTGCCGTGTGAGGCTGCCGTCGCCGGAGAATAAAAGCAGGTCTGGGTGAGTATAGGGATGGCCAAGCCAGCGATGGGAGTAGGGTGGGGCGGTGAGGCATGCGCGGCAGCAGAGCCGGCCACGGGAGGCAGGAGCAGGCGGCACGATCGACACTGGTTTGGGCGGCTGGAGCAAGAAGACCAGAGGTTGAAGAAGCACCATGGCCGTTGGATGGACATCGTACGCTCACTGGAGCTAGAATAGTTCATTATTGACTAAGTTCATAAAGCCCTCCATCCGCGTCAACTTAGTAGGCCCACAAGTCAGCTTCCAACTACGGTGGATCCCAGATAGCAGGGGCAGTATTCATTTTGTGCGTAATAAGGAGGTAGTTCCTTGCGTGCGAAGATATAGCTGGTGGGTCCGAGCTGTTAGCGGGAGGAACATTTTTTTCGCGAAATACAGAGGCCCTTATGGTGGGTCCCTGCTGTCAGGTGGAGGAATCATTGTTTTGCGCGTAATAAGGAGGTACTTCCTTGCGTGCGGCCGTGGACCCAGTTGTCAGTCTCTCCACGTACAGTCCTCTTCCGATGGATGTCGTTCATTGACCACGTTGACCACGCCGAGCCGAGAGCACCATGGCGGTGGACGACGGCGAGGCCTAGGAAGGGAATGACCCGAAGCCGGGGAAGACTGTGACGCCCGAGACCGACGTCCCAGAAGATTCCAGAAGGTTCCAGAAGATTCCAG
Organism: Secale cereale; assembly: GCA_902687465.1. NCBI lineage: Eukaryota > Viridiplantae > Streptophyta > Magnoliopsida > Poales > Poaceae > Secale > Secale cereale. The sequence goes on along the minus strand of LR738712.1, from coordinate 260,148,624 downwards.
AAGGTTCCAGAAGATTCCAGATGTTCCGGGTTGCCCGTGGGTTTTCTTTTGAGCTTGTGTTATTTATTTTTTGCATTGCATCATGTCATCATGCCATCATGTCATATTTTATTTTTGCATCTCAACTAAATAATCCGTGTGGGCCTTCGGTCCATTTAAATCGAGGGAAGATGTCTTCTCTTTATAACATACAAAAGCCTCTCAATAATATTGGAGCTATATTAAAAATATTCCAAATTGTTTGGGATCACCGTAACACACTTGCATATTTCCCCATGTCTTTTCACTTCAAGTTTGACTTCTATACCTTGCCTATAATTCTTTCCGTTGTTTCGAGGCTCCTCCTTTTATCTAAACTCCTTTTTTGCAAGCTAAATGTTTTAGTTTGCACTTCCTTTGTGTTGGAACTATTTTTTTGTTGGGTTGGTAATATCCCGTAAAGCCTTATAAAAATGTTCCATATTTTATTTTCCGTTCTTTGCCTCTTTTCTTTTTATTTTTGCTCTCTCTCTCTTTTATTTCTGTTTAAGTAATAATAAATAAGAGCATCAGCCCCCTCTCCCTCCTATTCCAGCCTGCAAGCCCAGCCAGCACCTGCGGCCTCCCTTAGCCGGACCTCCTGCACCTTGGCCCAACACCAAGGCCCACTCCAGCCTGAAACCCTAGCCCGCAGCGCTCCTGTCCCTCCGCTCTCTCCAGCGCCCGACCGAACCCCCCCGCTCCTTCCTCGCTCGACCCTCTTCCCCCTCGCGCGCCGCCGCACTCTTCTCCTCCTCGCTCCCGTTTCCCTCTGCCGATCTCCCGTGTTCCCGATCCCGTCTCCTCACCCTCTCCCCTCGCGACCTCCCCCATCGCGCCTCTGCCCAATTCCCAGGCCGCGGCCTCACCTCTCCTCTGCGCCTCGATGTGCCGCCCCGAGCCCAGCACGCGAGGTCCTCCAGCGCCCTTCGCCTCCAGCCCGACGCGCCAAGGCCGCGTCGCCCCGTCGGCCTCCACCAGAGCGCCGCAGCGCTCTCCCTCTTCTCGCCGTCCGCCGCGCCATGGCGCTCCTCGCGCCCAGGCAGCCGCCCCAGGCTCCCGCGCCATCTCCCTCCCGTGCGGCGCCCGTCCTCCAGCAAGGGCCGACCAGATGCAGCAGCAGCGCCGGCCCGAGCGCGCCCTCCCATCTCCTCTACCTCGCCTCTCGGCCGGATCCCGCGCCCCCCTCCAAGTCCTCTCCAGTGCACCCCAGCAGCCCGGCGCCCCGACGTCCTTCCTCTAGCGCCAGGTCGCCGCCGTGTTCCTCAGTCCCTCGAGGAGGCCCTGTCCTTTTTCCAGTTCGGCGTTGTCCCGAGCAACCCGTAGCCTTTTCCCCTTTTTTGTGTGTTTTGTTTTGTTGTTTGTTGCTGTTTTGTTATCAAGTGCCAGGAGCGCCAAGAACCACTAGGTCGGACCCGAGTACAACTACATAACGATGACCGAACGACTACGAGCTCGAGAACAACTACATGAACGACTACTCGGAGACCCCAAGTACCCCTACCGTCGCCCGTGTACCCCTACGGAACGTCTTCAACGAGTACCCCTCCGATGGCGTGTACCTCTACGAACGGGAACCCCCAAGTACCACTACGAACGCCGATGCGACAAGTACCCCGACATCGACGACCCGAACGACTACCGTCGCCGTGAACGTCTACCGTCGCCCGAGTACAACTACCACCCCGTGAACGACTACTTCCTCTACGTTAACGTGTTCCTCGACTCGCGGAACGACTTCTTCCACTACGTCTCGAACCGCCCCGAGACGCACGCTTCGAAGGTATAACCCCGAGACGACCCCGTGGATGAACGCTTGTGCTTGCTTGTGTTGTATGAAATGTTTCCCGTGTGAGTACCGTGTCCGTTTCGTCCCTTTTGTTGTTCCTCGGTTGCCTCGTCGCCGACCCGTGGGAACCCGGCAACGGGATCACCCCATCATCTTGTTCAACTCGTTCACTCCACCTTTTGTTTTGCACCGGTCCCTCACCGAGTTACCGGAACCGAGTTGTTGCCTTTGCATCATTTTCGGATCGTTGCCGTGGCACCTTTTCCTTTCACCACGGTGACAAATACTTCATATCTTCTCTCTTGTCAACCTTTAACATAAAACTTGCATAAACTTGATCATGTCATCCGCATCATGTTAACAACATTAATATGTGTTAATTGTTGTTTGCTTATAATTATTAAACATGCGCATGGGGATTTTCCGGATATGTTGTTGTTCTTTTCCGGCCTCATTTAAAATGTCTTAATAGTGTAGTTTTATTATGCTTCACCTTTTGCCATGTTAACCAACATTTAATCTTGTCTTGTTAATAACGAGAGTCAACTAAATAATTAATGTGGTGTTTCGTCAATATGCAACTCGTTGCATATTGATCTCCACTTAACTTGTAGTATTTGTTTGTGCACTTTGCCATGCCATGCATATTTAAACCGGACATGCATCATGCTTGCTTGTGCATCGTATGCCATGTTTATGATGGTGTGTTTACCGTGTTGTTTCTTTCTTTCCGGTTGCTTCTCTTGTTAGCTTCGGTTTCGTTCCGGAGTTGTGAGGCTTCTTCGCTCGACTGTGTTGCTCCGTCTTCTTCTTGGATCCGTTCTTCTCCTTTGTGGAATCCCAGGCAAGATGACTGAACCCGGATACCATTACTATCTTTGCCTTTTGCTAGTAGTCTCGATCTTTAGTTTTGCCTCGATGCCCATGTCTTCTTGTCAGCCTCCTACTTGTAACCAATTGCCATGTTAACCACCCTACCTATGCAAACCGTTGCTTGGCTAAGTACGCTTCGCTCAGCCTCTCTTATAGCATTGTTAGTTGCAGGTGAAGATTGAAGATGCTTGCTTCATGTGGAAGTTTGGTTGGGTTATATCACACTATATAAATGCTTAAAAATGAAATCATCTATATACTGGCAGGGTGGAAGGCTAAGCCTTTTGCTTGGTGTTTTGTTCCACTCATGCCGTTAGGAACCGTATAAACCGGTGTTATGTTCCTTGATTATGCGTTCCTAACACGGTTGGGGTGTATGGGACCCCCTTGATAAACCGCTAAGTGCTAAGTCTTTTCCAGCAAGTCCGAACATTTGGTACTATTTGCCCATAATAACAACTTAATTAAATAATTAAATTTGCATAGGGGGTCGCGTCCCCGAGGATTCTTATTTCTACATAGCACGGGGGGCCAGTGCCGATGGTGTTGGTCCCAAACGGGGAGTCTGCAGGGCCGCCTTGGGGCAACCCGAGGTATCTGGTATACCTGTAGAATCGCCCATCCGGTCGTGTCCTGAGACTTAGATACGCGCGGCTACTATCAGGGTGTCGACACGCCGGGAGGATTTGCTGGATTAGCCTTACCTTAGTTCGGTTTAACTTGAGCACGGGATTCCGAGAATACTCGGGTCTTCCCACCTATGGAGTTGCGACTTCGCGGATCGTGGGCTTGTGATGGGCCAAGTTGGAACACCCCTGCAGGGTTTGAACTTTCGAAAGCCGTGCCCGCGGTTATGTGGCAGATGGGAGCTTGTTAATTCCGGTTGTAGATAACTTGACACAATGTTACTAATACACTACCAGCGTGTGTACCGTGACTGTCAATTTCCGAATAGGGATTCGGGAGTTGAACACGGTGGGGTTATGTTTGACCGGCTTTAGTTAGGATCACTTCGTGATCATATTTCGACCGATGCAACTTCTCTTCTCGCTCTCTTTTACGTAAGTTAGTGCTAGTTGCAGCTGCAGACTCTTGTTTGTTCCTTCACCTCTTTTCTTTCTTCAGCCTTGTCCTCACCCAAGGCTTAAATAGTCTTGTTACCCGGGAACGGGATTGCTGAGTCCTCTGTGGCTCACAGTTACTTCACCACACCAGATGCAGGTTCAGCCGAGCTCGATGCAGGAGCTGGTTCAGTGCTTCACCAGGAGCTCGTTGAAGAGTGTGGCCGTTTGCTTGTGACGTTTCGATAGTCAGTAGTGGTTTCTACTAGGATTCGATACTGACCTGTGGCTTTATGTTGTTTTGGTATCTTTCTTTTGGATCTGCACCCGTAGTCGGGTTGTGATGTTTTGGATGATGATTGTTTATGTAATGTATTGTGTGAAGTGGCGAGTGTAAGCCAACTATCTCCTTTTGCATTTTAATCCCTCTTTTACATGAGTTGTGCAAAGATACCAAACTTGAGATCATTCTAGGATGGATTTATGCCTTTAAGTCGTGCCTCGACACGTAGGAGGTATAACTCCATCCTGGGCATTACAAAGACTTGACAGTTGTTGCCCACGCGGTTGGGAGTACGGGGGTTTACTGGTTCGGCTTCCGCCGCCGGAAAATAATAGGAGGTGTGGGTGAGTATAGGAATGGCCTAGTGGCTAGTGATGGAGTAGGGTAGGGCGGTGTGGCCTGCGCGCCAGCACAGTCGCCCACGGAAGGAGGGAGCAGGCAGTCCCACCAGCATTGGTTTCAGCGGCTGGAGCAGGAAGAGCAGGATTGAAAAAGCATGGCGGTCGTTGGATGGACATCCAATAGTCACTGCTCTCGTGTGTTGACTAAGTTGACATGGCCTTGCGTGCGCGTCAACCTTTTTTTTTACGAAAGTGTATGCGTCAACCTATAGTAAGCGCACAAGTCCGTCTCAAATCTGTGGAAAACAGCATACATCCCATCTGCCATTATTTCTAATAATTTGCAGCCCATTTGCTAATTCTTAAAGATTTTTTGGAGCTCATATTCTTTTTGTTAGCATTATAGCCCATATTGTGGCTACATTTAAAAATTGTACGAAATTTTGCATATTTTGGTGTTGTCCGAACTGTTTTAAATCCCAAAATTTTGAGTCACGTTCAAACTAATTTAAAAATAATAAATTTATATCAATTTAAAATCCAACATGATTTTGCCCAAAAAAACAATTAAATTCGAAATATCGAAATCTTTATAAAATGATATTTGAAACTAATTGCCGTTTTGTTGTGTTTATAAATTTACATCCCATTTCTTACTACTTTTTTTGGGCAAGCTAATACATCGTTCTCGTCTTGAAAGATTTGCAGCCCAGCAGGACTAAAAAAGCAAGTAGGCCTCCGTTGGCTATTTCTTCTAAAAAAAGTAGAACTGGGCCAGCCATTTTCAGGAAGAAAAAAACACAACCAGGCTCATCATGTGGTAAACATAAAATAAAACCCTGCCTAGATGGGCCACAGCCCACGCACAACCCCTTACCCTAATCCACCTCTAAAACAGTATAAACAGTGAGCTCAAGAAGCCGGCGAGAGTGATGTTATTTCCCTTGGTTGGGATTTGTTACAATATTTCACTCTTAATTAAACAAATGGCAAGCCATTTGCCTTGTTTCAAACAAAATATGACAGTCACAACCGAGTTGAAAAGGGCAACAACATCTAACTCCAGCTTACAAACTGTACAAAAGCACGAGGGTTAATTGTTCATCAGGTTTAGAATAAACTCTGATTGAAAAGGGCAACAACATCTAACTCCAGCACTGTTTTTGGCAGTCACAGTCAAATGGATCGGTCAAGTTCATAGAATGAACATCCCGGGTCGTAAAATTTACTGGATTATGACCACAAGATGTTGTAAATAGAAGTCGGGCACATTCAGAAGCCCTTTTGTCCACCTGAAACACCTTTTTTGGCTCGTCTACATACACATCCGTCCAAACCATGTTGTTGATAAACTTAAGCGTGATGGACAATAGTAACCTCGCATTCAGCAGGAAGAATGTGACAAATCTAGTGTTTGCATGGTTGGCTACATATCGTTCCAGTGTTATTGTCTTCAATCGAATGTCGTGAGAAGTGAGAAAATCCCGGTGCTTACAAATCCACCGATTGGTTATAACTTTCTTACACCGTCCTGTTGCCTAATAGACATGAAGATTGAAAAAAGTTAAGGTCTAAAAAAAGAGTGTCAAAAGAGCAACACCTAAATGGTTAGTTCTAGTACACTATATGCGGGCTTCCAATGTTCGTGAAATTGTCACCTTTACATGCAACTTTTGTAGACGTGGAAAGAACTACAACAAGCCAATAATCTTGTATAGATCAAAACTATTCATTTGGATATATAAGATCTTGACAAAATCCAGCACCATTGATAGGCTATGTCGGGGTATTGGGAACGACACCTATGGGATCACAAGAATCCCTACTAAGGTTGCGGGGCGCGGGGTCGAGAGAAGAGCGGATCAAACAGATAGAGCACGGTTCGTTTATCCAGGTTCGGGCCGCGAGGATGCGTAAAACCCCACTCCTGCTTTGGTGGGTTGTATATTTGTGTTCTTTAGCTAGCTATGGGGCGTGAGGAGCTCCAAAAAGCCGAATCCTCCTCCTGGTCGCCTCGGGCCTCCTTTTATAGAGAAAGGGGTCGCCATAGTGGCACACAAGAGGTGGAAAGGGTATAGTGATGCGAGGTTTATCCCTCGCATTACATGACAAGGCGCATTTAATGCGTCTTGCTTAGGTGTCCTTGCTTTATCGGGGACGGGGAAAAGATCTGCCTTGTCCGTCGCCGCTCCTTCTTGTGTCGACACGCGCCCTGGCCAGCGATGCCTGAGATGCCATGTAGGTAGGCAAGCAGCTGAGGTGGCGCAATGGTGGGTCTTCATGAAGATCTGCATGCCGCCATGCACGTGCCTGCCCAGCTGGTTGGGTCGGCCCCTGCATAAGGCGGTGGTAGTTTAATCGGCGTGGGCCTGATGGTGGCCCCGTGGATGTCCTCGGCAAGGGCCTTGCCGGGGTACCGGCAAGGGTCTTCCCGCGGCGCCTGCTGCCATCCCCGACAAGGTGCTTGCCGGAGGTCTTGTGGTCTTCCTTGGCTGGGATCCCGCCAAGGGTCGCCGTATTCTTAGTGCGTATCTGATGTTCAATGTCTTCACAAAGATCTGCATACCACTACGGGGATGTCTCCCGAATCCTTGCCCCATGGGGGTAGTGGACTCAAGGGTGATCTGCTCCGTAGGCGTGGGGCGAGTTGCCACGGCAAGGGTCTTGCCGGGGCTGCTAAAGCCGGCCCCGGCAAGGATCTTGCCGGGGCTGCTAAAACTGGCCCCCGGCAAGGATCTTGCCCGGGGAACCTGCTTTGTCCCTTTGCTCTTTGTGGTCTTGTCTTTGGTTCTCTTGAGCTTCGGTCTTACCTTGGCTCACCTCCCTTGCCTTGCTTGGTGTGGTGGTGCCCGCGGCTCGGACTGCTCGTGCACAGTTATAGGGGTACAAAAAGTGTACCCCTCTTTTTGTACACCGACATGAGCCCCGGGGCCTCGGCCACACATAAGCGCGACGCGTTGTTAGGCTAGGCCCAGAAAACGGTGCGTGGGCAGGCGGGGCGGTTTTTGCCGCGGTAAGATTTTTCGCTCGCTGCGCCTCCCATGGTCCGCGTGCGTGGCGCGGTGTGGAGGGGTGTGCGTGACGTGCGTGGCATGCGTGGGGCGGTTCCCGCAGGCATGCGTCACATCGTAGTAAAGAGGCGGCTTCGCGCCTTCCCCATAAACGAGGGGAGGCGTGGAGGCACATCCCATTTACTGAATGGGGCCGAGGTGCGGTCCTCAAGGCGTCCACTCCCCACGATCACGGGGTGGGGAGAGGTCGCCTCACCCGTCCCCTCGGTTCTGCATGTCTGCCACGTGTCTCCCATGCGCTTGGGGTGGCAAACGGTGGATGCGGGAAACTGGGTCGTCGCTGGTTGGGGCGGTGGGTCGGTCCTGGCTCCCTGCGCCTTCCGTGTCTTGATTGGCCGAGCGGGGCGGTCGAGCCCCAGCCCCATACCTTTATAAAGAGCGGGAGGGGAGGGACGGCGCCCCGCATTCTTCCATCTTCTTCCTCCTTCAGCTTCTGCTCCTCTCTTCCATTCGTCATGGAGAGAGGAAATCCCGGCCCTTCAACGGTGGCGGCGAGGGTCGCCGCTCGACAATGCGTCCCTCCTTCTCATGCCCCTGCGGTGGCCGAGCCGGCCGCGAGGGGAAGGGAGAGGGGGCGAGGCCGTGGCCGAGGCCGGGGTGCTCGGGGAAGAGGAGGACGGGGTGGCTCGCCGGCCTTCGCCAGCAGCTCCTCTTCCAACGGAGGGCCATGTTGGGGATGACCCTTGCGAGTTCTTCGTCAGGTTGCGCCGGCCACCACGCCGTCGTCTTCGCCTCACGACTCCATTTGTGCGGGAGATGGAGCTAGATCCGCCGGAGTCATTGCGGCTGCACATGAGGGGCTGCGGGATCAATGGCACGCGGGTCCGCATCGACTTCCCTGCTCCTCATGGGATGTATCTTCGTCGGGGATGGAAGACGTTTGCTCGTATCCACAGCTTGACGGATGGGCTCACTCTCCATTTTAAGTTGATGGAGGATGGCCTTCTTTCCGTCAAGGTCTTCGGGCACTTCGGGACTCATGCAAGGTGCTGCGTGGAGAGCTCTTCTGATGACGAAGATTCCTCCTCGAGCGAGAGCAACGAGGAGGACAGCGGCAACGACGATGAGGGCGGTGGGCGACAGGATGACGGGTCCGACTAGGTGTCGGGCGCCGCTCCTTGTGGCACCGGCGACCCCATCATCTGTGTCGCCGGCTCCTTGAACTTCTTGGGGCCGTCCCCTTGGCGGCTGGTGTTGGGAGGCTGCGGAAGAGGGAGAGGGCGGGCGGCAAGGTCGTCATGTCGGAGTACGCGGGCACCGACGCCTTCGACGCATACTGACGTCCTGCCGCCTCGTCTTCGAGCTCTGCTTCCGGTGCCGCCATCACCATCCAGCCTTTGGGCGGCCACCAAGATGTTCTCTTGGTGTCTTCTGCCACCCGTAGCTCGCCTAGGCGCTCCTTTTGCCCTTCTAGCCTCCTTGACCTGCCTCCTGAGGAGAGGGACAAGAAAGGCATTACGGGCATCTTATCTCTTTTTAGTTTGTAAGCCTTCGGGCATCTGTTAAATTTAAAACTTGTAATCCCCTTGTTCATGTTTTTCATTCCCTATGGACTGTACCTGAGTGGAATGTTTTTAATGAAAAAAGGGATGTTTGCCGGGTCATTTGTTTGTGGGTGAAAACCCACGACAAGGAATAAATCCTTGATATCTCTAAGATAAACATTTTCTCGCCCGGCAACAGGCCTTGCCGTCTCCCCACTTCGCTCAACCTTTCTCACGCCTTTGGCGGAGGCAGGCATGAAGTGGGTTTAGGCTCCTCATTTTACCCCTTCGCTGACGCGACTACGACCCAACATGGTCCCAGGAACGAGCCCAGGGCCTAGAGTTAGGGGAGCACAGTAGTTTTTAAGGAAAAAACGAGGTTTCACATACCTCAGTCCATAATGGGATGCATGATAAGGGATGAAGAACTTATCTGAAGCTGTAGCCCGTGGCAACCTTGGTTTTCCGTGGGTGAATCTTTGCTCTTGCAGCCCCCGGCAACACTGGCTTGCCGGGGCCTTGATGCTGGTCTGTTCCTTTTTTTCTTCTCCCCAAGTGGTTTTGGCAAGGATATATGTGCGTCCTGTGAACCAAAGGAGATAAAAGAAAGACAAAGAGATGCAAACTCGACCTCTAAGCTAGGGGTTAGCCGCCGCTAAGCACTATCAACCCTAACCAAGGATGAGACTCGACCTAGCATGCATGCTATAACTTAGGGCGCCAGCGCTTCATTTATTTATGCTCAGGGTCTGCGCCTGGCTTTGTACAAAGGGTTACATGCCTTGCCGGCAAGGCTTGTACAAAAGGTGGCTTGCCGGGGGTCCCGGCAAGCCGCGCCTTATGGGTAAAACTTGCGAAGATGCCCAATGTTCCAGGAATTGCTCACCGGAATGGCATTTTCGGTCTCCAGGCGGACTGCGCCAGGCCTGGTGACTCGTGTTACCCGATAAGGGCCTTCCCACTTCGGCGTCAACTTGTTGGTATTCTTGCCCGATTGAACGCGCCGAAGAACAAGGTCGCCTTCCTCAAGGCTTCGGGCACGGAACTTGCGGCTATGGTAGCGGCGCAAGGCTTGCTGGTAGCATGCTGCTCTCATAGCCGCCCGAAGACGATCTTCCTCAAGGAGCGTTGCGTCATAAGCGAGCACTCGAGGTGACCCGTATATGAGTTCAGTGGGGAGAACTGCTTCTGCCTCGTATACTAGGGCAAAGGGTGTCTGGCCGGTGGCTCGATTTGGCGTCGTTCTGATCGAAAAAAGAACCGTCGGCAATTCATCAATCCAGCGCCTTCCACTCCTGTGCAGCCTGTCAAAGGTCTTTGTCCTTAAGCCTCGCAATACTTCAGCGTTTGCCCTCTCAGCTTGACCATTGCTTCGTGGGTGAGCAATGGAAGCGAAACAGACTTTGCTGCCGAGGTCTTGGGTATATTGCATGAAGGTGCGGCTTGTGAACTGTGTGCCGTTGTCGGTGATGACCCTGTTGGGTACACCAAATCGACACACTAGTCCCTTGAAGAATTTTACGGCTGACTGAGCGGCGACCTTCCTCACTGCCTCCACCTCTAGCCACTTTGTGAACTTGTCGATTGCAACGTACAAGTACTCAAAGCCCCCGACAGCACGGGGGAAAGGGCCCAGTATGTCGAGCCCCCAGACCGAGAAGGGCCAGGACAGAGTAATGGTTTGAAAGGCTTGAGCTGGTTGATGAAGTTTCTTTGAATGGAACTGACACGCTTCACACCTGGTGACCAGTGTCGTCGCATCCCGGAGGACAGTGGGCCAGAAGAAGCCTTGCCGAAATGCCTTGCCGGCAAGGGCTCTTGACCCTATGTGGGATCCACATATGCCTCCATGTATCTCTGCCAATAGCCCCAGTCCTTCCTCTCGAGGGATACACTTCAATTTCACACCGTTCGGTCTCTTTCTGTACAGGACGTCATCGACGAACTGGTACATAGCAGATCGACGGGCTACTTTTTCTGCTTCTTCCTGCTCCTCAGGAAGTTCCCCAGTTTGGAGGTATCGGACGATATGCTGTGCGCACGCTCGAGCCTGACGCTCGACGCCGAGGACTAAAGGCATTTCCTCCGCTATAGGAGCGGCTATCTCGACCGCAAGAGCTTGATGCTCCACCGGAGCTAGCCGTCCCGTGGCGGGCTCAGTGTCCCCGGCAACATCCATGCCGGCGGCTCCGGGGAGCTCGGCGGGAAAGTACTTGCCGGGCCCTGATTTCCTCCTCTTGTTTTGCTCTGTTGATGGATCAACGGATGGCTGAGAAATCTGAAGCACAAAGGTACATGATTCCACAGGTAACTTGAGGGCAGCGCGCTTTGACAGGTAATCGGCGATGTCTTTCTCTGCTCGGGGAACATGCTCCGCCTGTATACCATCAAAGCGCTCTTCCAGTTTTCTCACTTCATCGATGTAGGCCTTCATCAACGGGCTCTGGTAATCTTTGTTGACTTGTTTGACGACAAGCTGCGAATCGCCCCTGACAATGAGTCTCTTGATTCCGAGGTCTGCCGCGATCCTAAGACCAGCAAGCAGCCCCTCAAATTCGGCAGTATTGTTTGTTGATACCTCCCTGGGGAAGTGCATCTGGACTACGTACTTGAGGTGCTCTCCGGTGGGCGCGACAAGCAGTACGCCAGCCCCGACGCCCTGTAAGGAGAAAGCTCCATCAAAGTACATGATCCAGTTGCAACTCGCCTCTTTGCCGGGAAGAGCAGTTTCCTGGGCTTCTTCATCAGGCGTCGCGGTCCATTCTGCAACTAACTCCGCCAGGACTTGGCTTTGAATCGTCGAGGTACTTTCAAACTTGAGGCCAAAGCTGGACAGCTCCAGTGCCCACTCTACAATTCTTCCTGTTGCATCTGGATTGTGCAATATCCGTTGCAGAGGGAGGCGAGTGACGACGGTGATATCGTGCGCCTGGAAGTAGTGACGCAGCTTCCTCGAGGCCATAAGAAGGCCGAAGAGCAATTTCTGCACACCGGAGTACCTTGATCTAGCCCCCTGCAAGAGGGAGCTAACAAAGTAGACCGGGTGCTGCATCATTTTCTTCCTTGGCGGCACTCCAACCGGTTGTGTCGTCTCTGCACCAATGCCATCAGGCTCTATCGCTGCTATCACCTCGTCATCAATTTCTCTCTGTGCCACTAGTGCGGCGCTGACCTCTTGGTTCGTTGCCGCCAGGTATAGCAGCAACGGTTCTTGGGGCCTAGGCTCAACTAGTACTGGCGTGGAGGAAAGATACCACTTCAAATCTTGCAATGCTGCTTCGGCTTCTGGCGTCCACTTCATTGGGCCCGCCTTTTTCAAAATCTTGAAAAAGGGGAGGGCGCGCTCGGCAGACCTGGAAATGAATCTGCTCATGGAGGCAACGCAACCAGCAAGCTGACACACATCCTTGACCCGTTTGGGTTCTTCAATCTGCTCTATAGCTTTGATCTTATCCAGATTGGCCTCTATCCCACGCTGTGACACAAAGAACCCGAGAAGCTTGCCGGACGGGACGGCGAAGACGCACTTCTCAGGGTTCAGCTTGAGATTGATCTTGCGTAGGTTTGCAAATGTTTCTTGTAAATCCGGTATAAGGGTTGCCCTGTTCTTGGTTTTGACCACTATATCATCCATATAAGCCTCCATATTTCTATGGAGCTGGAGTTCAAAACCAATCTGGACTGCCCTTGCAAACGTTGAGCCAGCACTCTTCAACCCGAAAGGCATTCGTACGAAACAATACGTACCACATGGGGTGATGAATGTTGTCTTCTCTTCGTCTTCTCTTGTCATGAAGGTCTGGTGGTAGCCGGAGTAGGAATCGAGGAATGACAGCAGGTCACACCCAGCCGTGGAGTCAACAATCTGGTCGATGCCCGACAACGGGAAGGGGTCTTTAGGACAAGCCTTATTGATATCCGTGTAATCAATACACAGCCTCCACTTCCCATTTGCCGGGCGCACTACCACTATATTGGCCAACCATGTTGGATGGAGCACTCCTCTTACCAAACCCGCTGCTTCCAGTTTCCGGATCTCCTCTGTAATGAACTCTTGTCGTTCCAAAGCTTGCTTCCTGACCTTCTGCTTGACGGGCCGCGCATGAAGAGAGACAGCAAGGTGGTGCTCAATCACCTCCCTGGGAACACCGGGGATGTCGGATGCTTGCCATGCAAACACATCGACATTCGCCCGCAGGAAGGTGACGAGCGCGTCTTCCTATTTGTCGTCAAGGGTGGAGCTTATGGTGAAAGCCCCTCCTGTGCCGTCCTCCTTGACAGAAACCTTCTTGGTTCCCGGTGGTGCGGCCCTGGACTTCTTGTTTCTGCCGATGGAGCTCTCTGGCACGTCCTCGACGGGATCACGACACTCAGACGAGGTGCGCTTGCCGGAGTGGGTGTCCGAGCTCTCTGGCACGTCCTCGACGGGAGCATGACACTCCGAAGAGGTGAGCTTGCCGGAGTGGGTGTCCGAGGTCTCACCGGTCTTCTTCTTCTTCTTCCCCCCGGGGCTCCAGTGGCAGGAGCAAGTGCCCTAGTAGCGGCAGCTGCTACAACTGCTTGTTGGTATAGTTGGTCAGCGCAAATCAGCGCATCTTTCTTATCGGAGGGGATGGTGATGATCGCCACAGGTCCTGGCATCTTCAGGGTGTTGTAGGCGTAGTGTGACGCCGCCATGAACTTGGCCAGCGCTGGGCGGCCAAGGATCCCGTTGTAGGGCAAGGGGATCTTGGCGACATCGAACACGGTCCTTTCTGTCCTGTAGTTCAAGTCACTTCGAAAAGTCACGGGCAGCGTGACCTTCCCGTTTGGTTGACTTCTCCCCGGGTTGACCCCCTGAAACGTGCCCGTCTCTTCGAGGTCTCCGTCAGGAATCTGCAGCTTCTCGATCACGGTAGGCGAGATTAAGTTCAGACCGGCCCCGCCATCGACTAGCATCTTTGTCACCTTGAGGTTGCGTATTGTCGGTGAAACCAACAGCGGCAAGCACCCGACCGCAGTAGTGCGATCAGGGTGATCCTCAGTGTCAAAAATGATAGGCGTGCTGGACCATTCAGCGGCTTTTGGGCGCCAAACGACGGCTCCGCTGCTGTAATCTCACGCGCCCACTGTTTAAGCTGGCGGTGAGAAGTATGCAGCAAGGCGCCGCCATCGACGCACATGGCCTCCGTGGCTTTCTGAAAGTCTTGGTCGCCGGACTCGTCGTCCTCTTCGTGATTGTCATCTTCTGGCTTTCTGTCACGGCCCCGAGCGGGCCTCTCCTGCTGTTTATCCTTGCCACGACGGCCTGCTTGGCCGTCACGCTTCTTGCCGGATCCCCAACACCGTCCTGGCCCTTCTCCTTGTCCCACCTCTCATATTCATCCCTCTGCTTCTCAGCAAGGAGCTCAACCTGTCAGCAGTTCTGGAGATCATGGCCTTTGGTGCGGTGGATCTTGCAGTATTGCTTGTCGGAGTTTCCTGGCTTCTCGGCAGCCGCTAAGGCCCGGCAGGCAACAAAGCCGGCAATTTCCTTGTCGGGGTCATCTGCCTTGGTTTTATTGGCGGAGCCGGCGTCATCAGATCCCTCGACGGCAAGCACGGCTTTACCCTTGCGCTTTCTGTTGCGGCGCCGACCTTTCTTTGCCGGGGCGGCAGTATCCTCATCTGAAGAGTCGGTTTCCATGTCGGCATCTTCGCCGGGGTACTTCCTTCCCTCTTCAGCCCGGGCACATCTGTCAGCAAGAACATAGAGCTCCGCCACATCTTTCACCTTGGTCATTGCCAGCTCCTCGCGCATCTTGCGGTTACGCACGTTCTGATGAAACGCGCTTATCGCCGCGGGCTCCGACAGCTTGCATTGCGATGGTGTAGATGCTGAGGAACTCTGACAGGTGGGTCTTGCCATTGTACTTCTCGCTAACGTCAGGCTTGAAGGTGCGGTGAGTGGGCCACTGGAGCTGCCGCAGCTCACGGGTAAAAGCCGGACAACCTACCTCGTAAGGTAGACCTCCAGGGCTCTCCGGTGCTGGGCGGTTCACAGCAGGCCCTGCTCGCCTGTCTGACTGGTGGCGCGCTCCGCGCCGGCGCTCGATGGTGGTCCGAGCGTCTTCATGAGCTCGCTCCTGAAGAACTTGACGCTGGTCGCCGCGGGTCCGTGGGTCGGACGACGCTATGGAGATGGCGTCACCCGCGACGTCTCGACGAGTCGACACACGCGGTACCGGGCGAGGAGGAGGCGAATGCACCGTGGCCACGGTGCTCCCGGTCCTCCCGCCACTGGTGCGTGGGACCCCATCGAAGCGTCGACCCGAGGGCCTCGCTGGACTTGGTTCATCCTTGTTGGCGACTGCGACAAGGCTTCGGATGGTGGCCCTCCATTCGTCAAGTTTCCCCGTAACGGGAGGAAAGTCGAGGAGCAACTGCGCGCGCGCCAGGGCTTCTGCTCGGGTTAGTGGTAGCGAAACCTGCACGGACCGCGACGCGCTTCGACCCCTGACCATGTCAGGAGGAGCTCCATCACGATCCTGCGGTCGCATGCCGTTTTCACCAGCGCTTCGGTGGGCGGGCATGTCTTCTACTTCTCGGGAGTGGCGCTCGGGGCTCTTCCCGCGGCGACGCCCGGGATCTTCGGCGTGACGACGCCGTTCCTCGCGTGCTGCTTGGGAGGGGCGCGCTGTTGGCGCCGGCGTGGGAGTCCGGGAGGCCCTTGCGTCACCTTCGGGTGATGCGGCAGTGATCCTGGAAGGCCCCGCGCCACCCGCGGGGGTCTGGCTTCATCATAGGATTTGGCGGTGTGTGGCCCGTTACCACGCGCACAAGCATCGCCGCCTCCCAAACTCTGGCTGCTGGGACGGTGTTGGTGTTCGTGAGCAGCGCCCCGGGTCCTTTTCGCGACCGGTCCGCTGCTCGCCCGCGTCGGGACGGGCTGTCCGGCTTCCGACTAGACAACCGCCATCGTCGTCTTCTTCTTGGGCGCCATGATGATGAAGAAGCGTCGAACTAACTGCTAAGCCGATTCTCAAAACTGCGCCCCCTACCTGGCGCGCCAAAGATGTTGGGGTATTGGGAACGACACCTATGGGATCACAAGAATCCCTACTACGGTTGCGGGGCGCGGGGTTGAGAGAAGAGCGGATCAAACAGATAGCACACGGTTCGTTTATCCAGGTTCGGGCCGCGAGGATGCGTAAAACCCTACTCCTGCTTTGGTGGGTTGTATATCTGTGTTCTTTAGCTAGCTATGGGGCGTGAGGAGCTCCAAAAAGCCGAATTCTCCTCCTGGTCGTCTCAGGCCTCCTTTTATAGAGAAAGGGGTCGCCACAGTGGCACACAGGAGGTGTAAAGGGTACAGTGATGCGAGGTTTATCCCTCGCATTACATGACAAGGCACATTTAATGCGTCTTGCTTAGGTGTCCTTGCTTTATCGGGGACGGGGGAAAGATCTTTCTTGTCCGTCGCCGCTCCTTCTTGTGTTGACACGCGCCCTGGCCAGCGATGCCTGAGATGCCATGTAGGTAGGCAGGCAGCTGAGGTGGCGCAATGGTGGATCTTCACGAAGATCTGCATGCCGCCACGTAGGTGCCTGCCCAGCTGGTTGGGTCGGCCGCTGCATAAGGCGGTGGTAGTTTAATCGGCGTGGGCCTGATGGTGGCCCCGCGGATGTCCTCGGAAGGGCCTTGCCGGAGTCCCGGCAAGGGTCTTGCCGCGGCGCCTGCTGCCATCCCCGGCAAGGTGCTTGCCGGAGGTCTTGTGGTCTTCCTTGGCTGGGATCCCGCCAAGGGTCGCCGTCTTCTTAGTGTGTATCTGATCTTGAATGTCTTCACAAAGATCTGCATGCCACTACGGGGATGTCTCCCTCAAGGGTGAGGCGTGGGGCGAGTTGCCGCGACAAGGGTCTTGCCGGGGCTGCTAAATCCGGCCCCGACAAGGATCTTGCCGGGGCTGCTAAAGCCGGCCCCGACAAGGATCTTGCCGGGGCTGCTAAAACAGGCTCCCGGCAAGGATCTTGCCGGGGGAACCTTCTTCGTCCCTTTGCTCTTCGTGGTCTTGGCTTTGGTTCTCTTGAGCTTCGGTCTTACCTTGGCTCACCTCCCTTGCCTTGCTTGGTGTGGTGGTGCCCGCGGCTCGGACTGCCCGTGCACAGTTATAGGGGTACAAAAAGTGTACCCCTCTTTTTGTACACCGACAGGCTATCCATGGAGAAACTCTTCATTGAGCATAGAACATAATATTAGTACAAAATGTGTACTCCAAGATGATATAGAACTTATGTTTACAAGTGTAGATGACAATATACAGTACCTGGAGAACTGTGGAGCCAAACACCATCTTGAAATGAGCACAGAGATCATGTATTACACCCAAGGTCTCCAGTTTAGGCGCAAAGACGACAATTATTTGCGACGGTGAATAACTAGAATCAAGGATCAACCTTTGAAGTGAAGGGGCATCTTCGATGATGAGGTGTCTTCCATCAAAAGAATTCCAATTCTTACAAGGTTAGGCGACTTTATTTGGAGACAACTGATTCTTACTGTGAAAACAAGCACCAAGCACTCCAGGACAGGGCAACTGGAGTGGATGATGTTGTGCAATGAGGCCTTCGATATACGAACCCGCACAAGTGAAAGTTTTTTGAGAAATGGGAGTCGAAGGTTTAGTACTAGATTATCTGGTAGGTAGCATAGCGCAAAGGTGGCGGTTTGGAGAGAGGAGGAAAACCGCGAGATGGACATTGGTGCTGAGGGCACAAGTACAAGGCATTCGGTATCTGGTAGGTGATTTTCTGGGGAATAGTAGAACTCAAGCAGTTGTAGTTATGTGAATTCAGGGGATTTCGTCCAGGCGTCCACCGTGCAGGGCATGCTATGCTTACTCAGGTAGCATGATGGGATGCAGTGGATGTGAATGGAGCCCTGGTGGGAGAAGGTGATGGCTCTGGGGAGTTCAAAATCATTAAAGAGAGATAGCTGAGGACAGTCAAGATTAATGGGCGCAGCGCGCCATAGAGGGCGCCACCGAGTTGAGAGGACTTGGGTGTGACAGCAATCCTTGGTGGGGAGAAGCGAGATGATCTCCCCAAGGATGGCGTCTGGGAGATCGCTGATGCGGTCCACCCAAGATTCTACGGGTTCTTGGGATCCGGTGGGGGCAGCCTCGCCGCTTCTCCCCACGCTGCCGGGTGCGGCATCTACAACAGGCATCGCTGCTGGCGAGAGCCTCATCTTCTTGGCGCCGTGGTCAGTCGATTTTCCTCGAGGGCGTCGCATTGTGCTCACGGATTTGAGCAGAGTAATGAATGACGGGCCTAGTTGTAGTGGGAGTGAAGAATAAGGGGAGCTGGGGTTTCTGTAGGAGTGAGGATGAAGGGGAACTGGGGTTTTCTGTAGGAGTGAGGAGAGGAATTTGGGGGTACGTGTTGGAAATATGCCCTAGAGGCAATAATAAAAGAGTTATTATTATATTTCCTTGTTCATGATAATCGTTTATTATCCATGCTATAATTGTATTGATTGGAAACTCAAATACATGTGTGGATAAATAGACAGACTTTGTGTCCCTAGTGAGCCTCTACAGGACTAGCTCGTTGATCAAAGATGACCGCGGTTTCCTGGTCATAGACATGAGTTGTCATTTGATAACGGGATCACATCATTAGGAGAATGATGTGATGGACGAGACCCAAACGTTAAACATAGCTTTTGATCGTGTCAGTTATCGCTATAGTTTTCTGCATGTCAACTATAAGTTCCTATGACCATGAGATCATGTAACTCACTAACACCGTAGGAGTGCTTTGTGTGTGCCAAACGTCACAACGTAACTGGGTGACTATAAAGGTACTCTACAGGTATTTCCGAGGGTGTCTGTTGAGTTGACATGGATCGAGACTGGGATTTGTCACTCCGTGTGACGGAGAGGTATCTCCGGGCCCACTCGGTAATACGTCATCTCAATGAGCTCAAAGTGACTAAGCAGTTGGTCACGAGATTATGTATTACGGTAACGAGTAAAGAGACTTGCCGGTAACGAGATTGAACTAGGTATAGAGATACCGACGATCGAATCTCGGGCAAGTAACATACCGACGAGACAAAAGGAACTGTATACGGGATTGCCTGAATCCTTGACATCGTGGTTCATCCGATGAGATCATCGAGAAACATGTGGGAACCAATATGGGTATCCAGATCCCGCTATTGGTTATTGACCTGGGAGTGTCTCGGTCATGTCTACATGGTTTCCGAACCCGCAGGGTCTACACACTTAACGTTCGGTGACGCTAGGGTTGTTAGTGAGAAAAGTGTATGGTTACCGAAGGTTGTTCGGAGTCCCGGATGAGATCCTGGACGTGACGAGGGTCTCCGGAATGGTCCGGAGACGAAGATTGATATATAGGATGAAAGGTTTCGGAGTCCGGAAGTGTTCCGGGGAGCATCGGGAAATCGGCGGAGTACCGGAAAGGGGTTTCGGGGGGTCCGGAAGCAGTTCTGGGCCTAATGGGCCACAAGGGGGAACACCACAGCCCTCAGGGGGCTGTGCGCCCCCCCCTGGGCCCTCTCCTTGTGCGCCAAGGGGGGTGGACCCCTCTAGGGTGGCCGCACCCCCTAGCCTTGGGGGGCAAGGCACCTAGGGGGGGGAAACCCTAGGGCCTGGCCCTGGCCGCCGCCCCCCCCTGCCTTGGCCGCCGCCCCCCCTTGCCCTGGCCGCCGGCCCCCTAGGGGGGAAACCCTAGGGCACCCTCACCTCTCCACCCCCCCTATATATAGTGAGGCAAAGGGAGGGCAGCAAACACAAGTTCGTGCCTCGGTGCTGCCCTCCCTCTCCCACAACATCTTCTTCTCCCGCGGTGCTTAGGCGAAGCCCTGCTGGAATTCTCCTCCACCATCACCACCACGCCGTCGTGCTGCCGGTTCTCCATCAACCTCTCCTCCACCCCTTGCTGGATCAAGAAGGAGGAGACGTCCCCGAGCCGTACGTGTGAAGAACGCGGAGGCACCGTTGCTTCGGTGCTAGGATCTTCGGCGATCTGAATCGCGGCGAGTACGACTCCATCATCCGCGTTCATAACGCTTCCGCTTAGCGATCTACAAGGGTATGTGGATCTTACTCTCCCCTCGTAGTTGCATCTACTAGATTGATCTTGGTGAACGTAGAGAAATTTTTTTGTTTTCCATGCAACGTTCCCCAACAGTGGCATCATGAGCTAGGATCTTGCGTAGATGCTTTCTCGAGTAGAACACAAAAGGGTTTGTGGCGTTGATGTTTAAATTGCTGCCCTCCTTAGTCTTTCTTGATTCAGCGGTATTATAGGATGAAGCGGCCCGGACCAACTTTACATGTCCACGTACATGAGACCGGTTCCATCGACAGACATGTGACTTTTGTTGCATAAGATGGCTGGCGGGTGTCTGTCTCTCCTATCTTAGTTGAATCGGAATAGAACAAGGCGGTCCTTGTAGAAGGTTAAATAGCAACTTGAATATCACCGTTGTGGTTTTGCGTAGGTAAGAAACGTTCTTGCTAGATACCCATAGCAGCCACGTAAAACATGCAACAACAAATTAGAGGACGTCTAACTTGTTTTTGCAGGGTATGCATGTGATATGATATGGCCAATGACATGATGAATTATATTTGATGTATGAGATGATCATGTTGTAATAGTTAATATCGACTTGCATGTCGATGCATACGGCAATCGGCAGGAGCCATAGGGTTGTCCTTAATTTTTGTATGACCTGCGTGTCAATCTTCAAGCGCTTTGTAATGCTTTACTTTATCGCTAAACGGTAGCAATAGTAGTAAGAGCATGGTGGGCGCACGACAACCCCGATGGCAACACGATGATGGAGATCATGATGATGGAGATCATGGTGTGGCGCCGGTGACGATGGAGATCATGCCGGTGCTTTGGAGATGGAGATCAAAAGCACGAGTTGATGGCCATATCATGTCACTTATGATTTGCATGTGATGTTAATCCTTTTATGCATCTTATTTTGCTTAGGACGACGGTAGCATTATAAGATGATCCTTCACTAAAATTTCAAGATAAAATTGTGTTCCCCCCGAGTGTGCGCCGTTGCGAAGGTTCGTCGTTTCGAAGCACCACGTGATGATCGGGTGTGATAGACTCTACGTTCGCATACAACGGGTGCAAGCCAGTTTTGCACATGCAGAACACTCGGGTTAGACTTGACGAGCCTAGCATGTACAGACATGGCCTCGGAACACGGAGGACCGAAAGGTCGAGCATGAGTCGTATAGTAGATATGATCAACATGTTGATGTTCACCATTGACACCACCTCATCTCACGTGATGATCGGACTTGGGTTGGTGAATTTGGATCATGTCACGCTCGAATGACCGGAGGGATGTCAATTTGAGTGGGAGTTATAATTAATTTGATTAGGTAATAACTCACTTATCATGAACAATAGTCTAAAATGTCTTTGCAAATTTTGGTTGTAGATGGCTCGCGCAGTAGCTCCCCTGAATTTTAATGCGTTCCTAGAGAAAGCTAAACTGAAAGATGACGGGAGCAACTTTGTGGACTGGCTCCGCAATCTGAGGATCATCCTCACAGCTGCCCAAAAGGTTTATGTCCTAAATGCACCGCTAGGTGACCCCCCCGCTCCTGGAGCCTCTGCGGACGTTATGAACGTCTGGCAGACGCGTTCGGATGACTATTCGATAGTGCAGTGTGCCATGTTGTACGGCTTGGAAGGAGGACTTCAAAGACATTTTGAACGTCATGGTGCATATGATATGTACACGGAGTTGAAGTTCATCTTTGAGAAGAATGCTAAGATCGAGAGGTATGAGACCACCGATAAATTCTTCGCTTGCAAGATGGAGGAGAATTCGTCTGTCAGTGAGCACTTACTGAAGATGTCTGGGTACTATACCCGCATAGCTGATCTGGGACTTGTGTTCCCGGATGAGGCTATCATTGACAGAATTCTCCAGTCAGTCCCTCCAAGCTACAAGAGCTTCGTGCAGCAGTATAACATGCAAGGGATGAACAAGACCATCGCCGAGCTGTTTTCGATGCTGAAAGTCGCTGAGGCAGACATCCAGAAGGAGTATCAAGTGTTGATGGTCAATAAGACCACCAGTTTCAAGAAAAATGGCAAGGGCAAGAAGGGTAACTCTAAGAAGGGTGGCAAAGCAGTTGCTAATCCAGTGAAGAAACCCAAGGCTGGGCCCAAGCCAGAGACTGAGTGTTTCTATTGCAAGGGGAACGGCCACTGGAAGCGGAACTGCCCCAAGTATCTGGCGGACAAGAAGGGGGCCAACAACAACAAAGGTATATGTGATATACATGTTATTGATGTGTACCTTACCAACTCTCGTTGTAGTGCCTGGGTATTTGATACCGGTTCGGTTGCTCACATTTGCAACTCTAAACAGGAACTGCGGAATAAACGAAGGCTGGCGAAGGACGAAGTGACGATGCGCGTGGGAAACGGTTCCAAGGTGGATGTGATCGCCGTCGGCACGCTCGCTCTTCGATTACCATCGGGATTAGTTATGAACCTGAATAATTGTTATTTAGTGCCTGCGTTAAGCATGAACATTATATCTGGATCTTGTTTATTGCGAGACGGTTACTCATTTAAGTCAGAGAATAATGGTTGTTCTATTTATATGAGTAATATCTTTTATGGTCATGCATCCGAAGTTAGGGGTTTATTCTTATTGAATCTCGATAGTGATGATACACATGTTCATAACATTGATGCCAAAAGATGTAGAGTAGATAAAGATAATACCACTTTCTTGTGGCACTGCCGTCTCGGTCATATCGGCGTGAAACGCATGAGGAAGCTCCATGCTGATGGACTTTTGGAGTCTCTTGATTTTGAATCACTTGACACGTGCGAGCCGTGCCTCATGGGCAAGATGACAAGGACCCCGTTTTCAGGGACAATGGAACGGGCAAGTGACTTATTGGAAATCATACATACTGATGTGTGCGGTCCGATGAGTGTAACGGCGCGCGGTGGATATCGTTATTTTCTCACCTTCACTGACGACTTAAGTAGATATGGGTATATTTACTTGATGAAGCATAAGTCTGAAACTTTTGAAAAGTTCAAGCAATTTCAGAGTGAAGTTGAAAATCATCGTAACAAGAAGATCAAGTTTCTACGATCTGATCGAGGGGGAGAATATCTGAGTTATGAGTTTGGTGATCACTTAAGAAAATGTGGAATTGTTTCACAGTTGACGCCACCCGGAACACCACAGCGTAATGGTGTGTCCGAACATCGTAATCGAACCCTATTAGATATGGTACGTTCTATGATGTCTCTTGCCGATTTGCCACTATCGTTTTGGGGATATGCGTTAGAGACAGCTGCATTCACTTTAAATAGGGCTCCATCTAAGTCCGTTGAGACAACACCGTATGAACTGTGGTTTAGTAAGAAACCGAAGTTGTCTTTTCTCAAGGTTTGGGGTTGCGATGCTTATGTCAAAAGGCTTCAGCCAGAAAAGCTCGAACCCAAAGCGGACAAATGTGTCTTCATAGGATACCCAAAAGAAACAGTTGGGTACACCTTCTATCTCAGATCCGAGGGCAAAGTGTTTGTCGCTAAGAACGGGTCCTTTCTCGAGAAAGAGTTTCTCTCGAAAGAATTGAGTGGGAGGAAGGTAGAACTTGATGAGGTTATTGAACCTCTGCTTCAACCAGAGAGTAGCGCAGCACAGAAAGATGTTTTTGTGGAGCCTACAGAGGTTGAAGAGGAAGCCAATGATGATGATCAAGAAGCTTCTGATCAAGTTACTACCGAACCTCGTAGGTCAACAAGGGTACGCACTGCACCTGAGTGGTATGGTAACCCTGTCTTGGAGGTCATGTTGTTAGACAACGGTGAACCTACGAGCTATGGAGAAGCGATGGTGGGCCCAGATTCCGACAAATGGTTAGAGGCCATGAAATCCGAGATGGAATCCATGTATGAAAACAAAGTATGGACTTTGGAAGTATTACCTGAAGGGCGGAAGGCCATTCAGAATAAATGGATTTTTAAGAGGAAGACGGACGCTGACGGTAATGTCACCGTGTATAAAGCTCGACTTGTGGCAAAGGGTTTTTCACAAGTTCAAGGGATTGACTACGATGAGACTTTCTCACCCGTAGCGATGCTTAAATCCGTCCGAATCATGTTAGCAATAGCTGCATATTTCGATTATGAAATTTGGCAGATGGATGTCAAAACAGCATTCCTTAACGGTTTTCTTAAGGAAGAGTTGTATATGATGCAACCAGAAGGTTTTGTCGATCCAGAGAATGCTGACAAAGTATGCAAGCTCCAGCGTTCCATTTATGGGCTGGTGCAAGCATCTCGGAGTTGGAATCTTCGCTTTGATGAGGTGATCAAAGCGTTTGGGTTTATACAAGTTTACAATGAAGCTTGTATTTACAAGAAAGTGAGTGGGAGCTCTATAGCGTTTCTAATATTATATGTGGATGACATATTGCTGATTGGAAACAACATAGAATTTTTGGATAGCGTGAAGGGGTATTTGAACAAGAGTTTTTCGATGAAGGATCTCGGTGAAGCTGCTTTCATATTGGGCATCAAGATCTATAGAGATAGATCAAGACGCTTGATAGGACTTTCACAAAGCACATACCTTGATAAAGTTTTGAAGAAGTTCAAAATGGATCAATCCAAGAAGGGGTTCTTGCCGGTATTGCAAGGTACAAAGTTGAGTAAGACTCAGTGCCCAGTGACTGCGGAAGATAGAGAAAAGATGAGTGTCGTCCCCTATGCTTCAGCCATAGGCTCTATCATGTATGCAATGCTGTGCACGAGACCAGATGTCAGCCTTGCCATAAGTATGGCCGGAAGGTTTCAAAGTAATCCTGGTATGGATCACTGGACAGCGGTCAAGAATATCCTAAAGTACCTGAAAAGGACTAAGGATATGTTTCTCGTTTATGGAGGTGATCAAGAGCTCGTCGTAAAGGGTTACGTCGATGCAAGTTTTGACACTGATCCAGATGACTCTAAGTCTCAAACCGGATACGTATATATTCTCAACGGGGGAGCGGTAAGCTGGTGCAGTTCCAAGCAGAGCGTGGTAGCTGATTCTACATGTGAAGCGGAGTATATAGCTGCCTCGGAGGCGGCAAAGGAAGGTGTCTGGATGAAGGAGTTCATGACAGATCTTGGAGTTGTGCCTAGTGCACTGAACCCAATGACTCTGTTCTGTGACAACACTGGTGCCATTGCTCTAGCCAAGGAACCAAGGTTTCACAAGAGGACCAGACACATAAAGCGACGCTTCAATTCCATCCGCGATTCGGTCAAGGAGGAGGACATAAACATTTGCAAAGTACACACGGATTTGAATGTTGCAGATCCGTTGACTAAGCCTCTTCCACGGGCTAAGCACAATCAACACCAAGACTCTATGGGTGTTAGATTCATTACCTTGTAATGCTAGATTATTGACTCTAGTGCAAGTGGGAGACTGTTGGAAATATGCCCTAGAGGCAATAATAAAAGAGTTATTATTATATTTCCTTGTTCATGATAATCGTTTATTATCCATGCTATAATTGTATTGATTGGAAACTCAAATACATGTGTGGATAAATAGACAGACTTTGTGTCCCTAGTGAGCCTCTACAGGACTAGCTCGTTGATCAAAGATGACCGCGGTTTCCTGGTCATAGACATGAGTTGTCATTTGATAACGGGATCACATCATTAGGAGAATGATGTGATGGACGAGACCCAAACGTTAAACATAGCTTTTGATCGTGTCAGTTATCGCTATAGTTTTCTGCATGTCAAGTATAAGTTCCTATGACCATGAGATCATGTAACTCACTAACACCGTAGGAGTGCTTTGTGTGTGCCAAACGTCACAACGTAACTGGGTGACTATAAAGGTACTCTACAGGTATTTCCGAGGGTGTCTGTTGAGTTGACATGGATCGAGACTGGGATTTGTCACTCCGTGTGACGGAGAGGTATCTCCGGGCCCACTCGGTAATACGTCATCTCAATGAGCTCAAAGTGACTAAGCAGTTGGTCATGGGATTATGTATTACGGTAACGAGTAAAGAGACTTGCCGGTAACGAGATTGAACTAGGTATAGAGATACCGACGATCGAATCTCGGGCAAGTAACATACCGACGAGACAAAAGGAACTGTATACGGGATTGCCTGAATCCTTGACATCGTGGTTCATCCGATGAGATCATCGAGAAACATGTGGGAACCAATATGGGTATCCAGATCCCGCTATTGGTTATTGACCTGGGAGTGTCTCGGTCATGTCTACATGGTTTCCGAACCCGCAGGGTCTACACACTTAACGTTCGGTGACGCTAGGGTTGTTAGTGAGAAAAGTGTATGGTTACCGAAGGTTGTTCGGAGTCCCGGATGAGATCCTGGACGTGACGAGGGTCTCCGGAATGGTCCGGAGACGAAGATTGATATATAGGATGAAAGGTTTCGGAGTCCGGAAGTGTTCCGGGGAGCATCGGGAAATCGGCGGAGTACCGGAAAGGGGTTTCGGGGGGTCCGGAAGCAGTTCTGGGCCTAATGGGCCACAAGGGGGAACACCACAGCCCTCAGGGGGCTGTGCGCCCCCCCCCTGGGCCCTCTCCTTGTGCGCCAAGGGGGGTGGACCCCTCTAGGGTGGCCGCACCCCCTAGCCTTGGGGGGCAAGGCACCTAGGGGGGGGAAACCCTAGGGCCTGGCCCTGGCCGCCGCCCCCCTGCCTTGGCCGCCGCCCCCCCTTGCCCTGGCCGCCGGCCCCCTAGGGGGGAAACCCTAGGGCACCCTCACCTCTCCACCCCCCCTATATATAGTGAGGCAAAGGGAGGGCAGCAAACACAAGTTCGTGCCTCGGTGCTGCCCTCCCTCTCCCACAACATCTTCTTCCCCGCGGTGCTTAGGCGAAGCCCTGCTGGAATTCTCCTCCACCATCACCACCACGCCGTCGTGCTGCCGGTTCTCCATCAACCTCTCCTCCACCCCTTGCTGGATCAAGAAGGAGGAGACGTCCCCGAGCCGTACGTGTGAAGAACGCGGAGGCACCGTTGCTTCGGTGCTAGGATCTTCGGCGATCTGAATCGCGGCGAGTACGACTCCATCATCCGCGTTCATAACGCTTCCGCTTAGCGATCTACAAGGGTATGTGGATCTTACTCTCCCCTCGTAGTTGCATCTACTAGATTGATCTTGGTGAACGTAGAGAAAATTTTTTGTTTTCCATGCAACGTTCCCCAACAGTACGAGTGGAGCTAGTCGACGTGAGGTGGGTGGGAGTGAGGAGGAAGAAGAGCACCCAGGTTTTTTTGGGAGGTGGTGTGCTGGGTAGCGCCTCTCATTAAGTAAATATATGGGCTTTTGAATTGATTTTATTATTTACTCGGGTGGATGGGCTGTTTTGCCTTGGCCCCAGAGAAACAACTACTACTAGTACAGCGGAGACACTCTACAGCTACCTAGAAAAACAATTACTACTAGTACAGTGGATACACTACCTCTTCTGGCTCCTCCAAGGTCATCGAAACATTTCCCTCTACTGAATGCCGTTTTACTTTGGTTCACTGACAAGTGGGCCATGCAACGCACGGGCCCAAATGCCATCCACCAAATTAGAAGGTGGTATGTAGGCAGAGAGTCACCCCGGTCGTAGCGCGGCAGTCTCGAGCCGTCATATCACAAAACCCCACCTCCCCATAGTCTAAGTTTCACGGATGAAGCTACCATCCTCTCTCTCTTTGCCGAATTCCCTTCTCCCTCACCGTCTTCAAGAAAGCCAACACTCACACCTGCCATTGTTCTTCTCTCCCAACGAAGGGAAGGCAAGTGGATCCGTGATGTCGGTATATTTTCTTTCAGAAGAAAAAAAGAACTTTTGCAAAGCAGTAACCGATCCTCACTCTTTTTTCTGTTCCATTGTCATTGCGATTGTGTTTTCCTTTCAGTTGTCTCTTAGTATTCGTCAGTTTCATGATGGACCAAGGAGAACTAGGCAAAGATCTACCAATATTGGAGCGGACATGGGAGGCTGATCCCCACGAGACAGAGAGCTCCAAGAAGATGGAGGCCGCCACCGAGCCGAACCCAAATACGCTCACGTCCACTACTGAGATTGTCAATGCCCCGTTTGATGTTACAACCACCGTGGCCCTGCAGGAGCAATTTCCCCCCTTCGAGGATGTGTCCCGCCCCCCTGCTGAGCTGCCCAAGGTGATTTTCTTCTTTGCTGATCTCGATTGTGTTTTTTCATCTAAGTATGTGGTGATAAATAATGTAAAATTTTATTAGCTTCGATGCCATCCTACCTTCCCTGTCGAGCATACTTTTGAGTCTACATAGTGTTTTAAATAACTTGTGTTTCTTATATTGGAAAGTAATTCAGAATTTGTTTTTGTTTAAATTAGAGCCCTGATGCAGACAAGGATTGTGGGGTTGTACATGTCACTCGCTATGAGGCGGATGGCCTGAATATATGCACTCGGAAAACAAAGTTCTTAGGCTATTGGATCATGGAAGCCATTTGCACTTCCAAATTCGAGATGTATTCTAGCCTCACTGTTGTCAGGCGTGTTATCCAGGGTGTACTTAAACACAAGAAGTTCAAAGCTACTCCTTCGTTTGTGGGGCATATTGTTCTTGTCAAGCTTAAGTAGGAAGATGACGTGGCATGCCTCCACAACCAAGTTTACGAGTGGCAAGGCCACAAGGTTATCTTCAGGAAGGTTCACAGGATTGAGCTGCCGCTGGACGTCCTCGATGATGTTCATGGCAAGGTCCATCTTGTGTCCATCCCAAATTAGATCAGGGCATGGAATAGTTGCCCCGGCTAGTGTTTCAAAGTAGTTTGGATTGTGTATAATTATCCGAACCTTGCCTATTGTCGAGCCCTATGGGGCTAGTACTCTGTTTGAATCCGTCTATGGGAACTACTGCTACTTTTGTGTGCACGTGAATCAAGAGAGAACCATCCTAATTGTTGCCTAAACAGATGCGTCCTCACTAGTTTTTTCATGTAATATGGCATGGTAAGACATAAGTTGTCATGGTTTATTGGTTTATCATACGAGCAGTGTGTGTTTGATGAAATAGAGTACTTGTTCAAGAACTGTGTTGTCTGACATATAAGCAACTACGATATCTTGTTGCAGTGGTTCATGCAGTTAACTGATCAGTGTAAATTCAAAATGTCCACATGCTAGTCCAGCGTTCATGTGGAACATTCACATTAAACTCGGCTTCATAAAATACTTGAAAGCATAAGTTAAGCAATTTTATACATCTCAATGATTCATAGAACATAACAAACATTTAGTAGTTCACAGCAAAAGACAAAGTTGTGAGAAGGTTTACAAATCAGGAAAAATCAAGGAATGCTTCTCTGAGCAAAGGGCATCCCTAAGCAGGCTTTAATTTCCCAGAGTTCACTCTGGTTTTCCTTGTTGCCACCATCCATGGTTAGGTTCTCTCATTCCAGAATAACCAATTATAATTGTGTTCTCAGCTGGAATGTTGAACTGAACCATGTAGTGTACTGACCATCTGAACTTCTTGTGCAGTTCCACTAAATTTAAGCAACACTATTTGCGGAAATTAGCAGACCACAATGCCTCTTGTCCGCGCACCTATCCCAAAAACCTCCGCGCAACCATGCCAGCTAGTCCTCTGTCCATCCTTGATCTGGGAGAAAGTGCATTCCCGACTATGATGCAACTGTTTTTGCTCGTCCCTGCACTGCAATGAGGAAGTAAACGTACAAATCAGCTTCTTTTAGATTGCGTTGGTCATTATACCTAGTTACTACCATTGTAGGAATACCTCAAAGACGGGAGGTTAGAGGACGATAGCGAGGAATAACCATCTCATTTTGTGCTGTTCTACTACAACTGACGTGTGTACTTTTGATTGCACAAATAGAAACGATATGGAGACAGACATACCTATTTGCGCAAATATGAAATACGGTTATTTAAGCAGTGACAGTTATTTGCAGTGTCATATGATTAACAACAACATCTATTGTGTTATACTATTAGCACTACATTGACAGTATGAAAAAGTTCCATTAAGTGGTGAGGCAGATGTGGTTGCCGAGAGCGGAAAACATTCAGGCAGCATGTCTGCATTTGTCCCATTTTTTATCTCCTCGACAACATTTTCCTATGTGAGCACAGGAAATCTAGACCTGCTCGTTCTCATTTACGTTGTCCCCCCAACACCCCTCACTTTCTTTCCTTTTTCGACAAAGAGACAGGTCCAGTTCCCCCCACCCTTCGCCATCCACCCCGCTTTCTTCGCCTTTTCAACCAAGAGACTGGTTGGGTATCTACTACTTTCCCCCGTTTCCTCTTAGAACCAATTCCTAGATTCATGCTACAGCTTTCCCACTTTATTCCCTGTTTGAACCAACTCTTAGATTCGACTGTGTGAACTAGCTTTAACTCTAATAATAGTATAAGGGCCTCTTTGATTCGTAGGATTTTGAAAACGTAGGAATAGGAAAAGTATAGGGTTGGAGTGGAATGCCCACTTGAATCCTATAGGATTAGCAATGAGTGTTTGATGCCACAGGAAAAACAAAGGAATTGTAAAAAGAGGTTGGAGTGGATGTTAGATTTCCTATGAAATGTAGTACAAGAGATTCCATAGGAAAAATTCCTATGGAATCCAATCCTATGAATCAAATGACCAACATAGGAAAAAATCCTAAGGATTTCAATCCTCCAGAAATCCTATAAATTTCATTGAATCAAAGGAGCCCTAAAAGTCGAGGTGGTTTTGGAACAGAGAACAGAAGTAGAAAAAGATCCACACGCAGCCATGCGGAGAGCTGGGGCAGTAGAGCAAGGGTCGTCGGGATGTGGCAAAGACGGCGTCGGGAGAGAGAGAAGAGCATACAACACACAGGCCACACTTACTGAATCGAGCAATTTTAGTAATTAAACAAATCCAGTTGACCTAAACATTGCTCTAACAAAAGACCAGCATTAAAAACAAAGCCTAAGTACTCATAACTTTAACAAAGCCGCCGACGCGCCGTCCTATGCATCGCCGGTGCAAGAAGAGATGTCGATGACTTGTCCTGGCGACATGCCACCGTTGGTGGACTCCGTGTCCCCCCTGCTGAAGTCGATCGCGTCCTCGTCCTTGTCCTCGTCCTCGGAGCTGCCCTTGAGGTTATAGTACTCATAGTAGTGGTTGCGCCAGAGCTCGCATTGGTACTCCACCACCAATTCCTCGGTGGATAGACTCTACCTCGACCTCGGCCATGTGCAACTCCTCCTCCCAGCGCTCCTCGATCTCCGCCGCCTCCTGCATCTCCAGCTCCTGCTCGGCGATCTCATGAGGAAGCAGGTGCTCCATGGCCACCGCCGCCTTTTCAGACATGGGTTGCATGTGATTCTGAAGTGTCCTGGAATACTGCTCATGATGTGTTTCACGTGTCTCAACTCCGCAAGTGCTTCAAGACACCTGAACGCACCATTCCGTTCGAGGAGATTGATCTTCAACAAGACTTGTCTTATCGAGAGCACCCTGTTGCTATTCTTGAGGAAACCGAGCGCAAAATCCGCAACAAGTCAATCAAGTTCTTGAAAGTTAAGTGGTCACACCATACCGACCGAGAAGCTACGTGGGAACGAGAAGATCACCTTCGTTCCGAGTATCCTTCCTTCTTCCAGTCCTAGATCTCGGGACGAGATCTTTTTGTAGTGTAGGAGAGTTTGTAAGGCCCCATATGTAACACTTTCCAATTATGGCAATAAAGCTTCTCAATTTGATCCTTGTCCTTATCCTTGGGGGTTCTTGTCATTTATTTTCTTTGCATTGCCATATCATTTAATATTTTGCATCCTTGCATTGCTTCATCATCATAGCATCATGGCATCATAGTTTACTTCTTTGTTATTGATGGGCCTCGAACCCCTCGTTGGTTACCCCAAGTGGAAGGTGTAAGATGCAGTAAGTAGAAGTGTTTTCCCCTAGCAAAGATGCCAAGGATTGAATCCCCAGAGACTCCTAGGTTCAACAAGTAGGTGTCAATTGCTAACGGCGCAATTAGCAATCAACGTGGACCTGCACACAGATACAAATAACTTTGCTCCCAACGAGTACATAGAGGTTGTCAATCTCTCCGGCCTTGTAGTTCACAAAGGGTTAAAAGCAATGATAGTAGTGATAGATAGTGTTTTGCAATAGTAAGTAATTAGCGAAAAGTAAATAGTGGATGTGATCAATGATGGTAATATGGACCGGAGTCTCATGATGTTCACTAGTGATGTCTCTCTCCCAAAAGACGATAAAACAGCTATGTGAGGTAAACAAATTACAGCTGGGCAATTGACAGGACCACGAACGCAAACCAATGCTGACTACATTGCAAGAAAGGTTGAGGTTCAAAGCATGGGCGGTACGCCAAAGTAAGTAGACCGAAATCCATCAATATCTACTACTAATCATCCACCTTGAGATATCTATCCAGAACATCTCGCTGGTATTAAGTTGCGAGTCCCACCCATAGTGTAAACTCAATGCAACAGACAACTGCATTAAAAGAACTTTGCGTAAAGTAAACAATCCTTGCACCCGCGGGCACAAGCACCGTTATTTTCCCCCTTGTGGCAACATCACATCCCCTAGACTCATGTTTCTGTCACTCAAGCTAGTCATCGAGGGGCATGAACCCACAATCGAGCATAACGTTCCCTCTCGGAGTCACTACCTATTACTCGGCCAAAGCAATAAATAACAACGGAGAACATGCAAGAATTACTTATGAACTAAAATATAAAAGAGGTGAATCAAATATATTACTCAAGATCAATCTGAACATAATCTCATAATCCATCGGATCCCAGCAAACTCAACATAGCAACAGCATAAGGATTACATAGGTGCCTCGATCATGTAGGGCAGCTCACGAGGACTAATTAGTGAAGCACAAGAACGGGAGGAGAACATCACATAGCTACTGGTCATGGACTCATGGTCCAAGGGAGACCACTCACGAGTCATCCGGGAGGCGTCCATGGTGGTGGAGAAGCTCCCGGTGGTGATCCTCCCCTCCGGCAGGGTGCCGGGAAGAGTTCTCCTGGTGCTCCCGATCTTGGAAGCGGCGGCGGCGGCGGAACAGAGATGGGATCGCGAAAAGAAGTCCTGTTCTGAGGGTTACGGAGGACCCTTTAAATATATGCCAAAGTAGGGCACCGGGGGAGCCTCGGGGGGCCCAGGCGCCC
>LR738712.1:260097982-260115454 GCA_902687465.1 Secale cereale | reverse complement strand
AAGGGCACCTTCAAGGTTTAAGTGATGACTAGATACAATCATTTCAGAATAAACGATATCACAATCATGCAAAAGACAATGCTACTTTGGGACAATGCACATTACACTCAGAATGACAATCATGCTCTCAGTAGTTGGTGCTTCAACATAAAGATAAAAGAAAGGTTAAGTGCTAGAGCTTTTTATTTTGAAAACATGGAAGCAATTGTGTCAACGGTAGTAGTACTTCATATGTGTCATGTATAAAACATCCTATAAGTTGCAAGCCTCATGCATCGAATACCAATAGTGCTCGCTCCTTGTCCTAATTAGCTCGGATCCCCATGGGTTATCATTGCATTGCATATGTTTTAACCAAGTGTCACAAAGGGGTACCTCTATGCCACCTGTACAAAGGTCCAAGGAGATAGATCGCATTTGATTTCTCGTTTTTGATAAATCTCAACTTGAGGACATCCATACCGGGACAACATAGAAAATAGATGATGGACTCCTCTTTAATGCATAAGCATATTTTCATGAGAGATTGAGGATTAAGGTCCAAGCTAAAACTTCCACCATGATGCATGGCTTTGGTTGGCGGCCCAATGTTCTTCTCTAAAAATATGCATATTTATTCAACCCACGGTAAATCACCCTTACTTCAGACAAGACGAACATGCATAGCAACTCACATGATATTCAACAAAAGTGTGACAGTTGATGGCGTCCCCAGAAACATGGTTACCGCTGAGCAAGCAACTTATAAGAAATAAGATACATAAGCAACATATTCTTTACCACAATAGTTTTTAGGCTACTTTCCCATGAGCTATGTATTGCATGGTTAGTTTGCTTAGTACAGGTGGAGGTTAGCAAAAGACTGGGAGCGACCAATTAAGAGAGCAATGACGGTCATAATCATGCAGAGCGACAAAGCAATATTGAATCAGGCATGGTAGTTATATCGCTACTTAGAAACAAAAGATCATCAAGGCTTGACAGACTTTCTTTACAGTCTTGAATATGCGTGAGCATACGCCAAGTCAATCAAAATAAATTCTCGAAGGAAGATATTACTAAACCATACCACATCATAGGCAAACATACCAAGTTGGTACTCCAATATCACATTGGGAACCCCCCAGCTATTTGAGATTAACCATAAGAAAACCTGAACTACTAAGCACCATCATGAAAGTAGCATCTTTATCATAGACACATTAACCAATGCAACGGAAGCAAACTCTCTTAATAAGGTGAGCATGGTAATTAAAGAGAGTTCAAGCAACCAACTAAATAGAAGCTCTTGAAAAGATAAGCATGAATACTAAGAGCAGAGCATGATAGTAGCTATTAAAAGACAAAGAACACACACATCATAGATAGACATGAAAATTCTATGTAATGTTCTAGGTAGAGATGGAGCGTGTTTCTCTCCCACATAAAGGAATGCTGGGTTCCGACTCGTTATGAAAAACTAAAAAGAAAACTAAAAGCAAGACGCTCCAAGCATAGCACATAACACATGAAGTGATAAAAATATAGCGAAACGAAAGACGAACTGATAATGTTGATGGAGAAGGGGATGCACGGGGGCATCCCCAAGCTTAGACGCTTGAGTCTCCTTGAATATTTCTTGGGGGTGCACGGGGGCATCCCCAAGCTTGAGCGCTTGACACTCCTGAATCTTTTTATCATCTTCCCTCGCACACTTGAAAACTCCCTTCATACATAACTCGTCATAATCTGATTAGCGAGGTTAGTACCCTTAATAAAATAATTATACCTTGCTAGAAATAAGGATATTCTTGAAGTTCTACTGTTTCTCAAGATTGCCAAAAGGTTTTTTCAAAGAAAAATCAAGTTCTTAATTTGCAAAGTGAAGGTAAGGCAAAACAGGACAAAATCTGTGAAAAACAGAACAACATGCAGTAATTGACCTGTTCGGGATACTTCTGTAACTCAAATCAAAAAACTCAGAACTGACGCACGAAAGACAATTATATAGAGAACGCCGTCGAAAGAAATCCAGACCAAAAAGATGATCTGGTGATTTTATACGAATTTTTCTATCCAAGGACATAATTTGTTTCCTGGACAGCACCTCACAACTTTTGAACTTTCTAGCAATCAGAGGCTATACTTGGCACAAATATGAAAAGCAAAGATACAATGATGATGCTACAGCAGTAAACAACATCAAGACACAACAAAAGCAAAATAAATTTATTCATTGGGCTGCCTCCCAAAAGCTCTTTCTTTATAGCCATAAAGATAGGCTTAAGACTTTAATGATGCTCTCGTAGGAATAAGAGTTGAAGAACAAAAGAGAGCATCAAGAAGCAAACACCAAACACATTTAAGCCTAACATGCTTCCTATGCATAGGAATATTGCAATACAATAATTCATTGAAGCACAAAGCAATAAGCATAGGAAGACAAAACAAGTGTAGCTTCGAAACCTTCAACATAAAGAGAGGGAACTTGATATTATTGAAATATCTATAAGCATATGTTCCCTTCTCATAATAATTTTCAGTGGGATCACGAATAAACTCAACAATATAAGCATCACATAAAGCATTGTTACCATGATCCACATGCAAAAAGGTACTCTTACTCCCCACATAAGCATCATGAAGAGGATAAAACTTAGTATAAAAGAGAGACATAAGCTCTTGCCAATCAAGCAAGTGCGAGTTATCGAGAAGCTTATACCAATCTAAAGCTTTATTTATAAGTGATACGGCGAACAATTTCCTCATGACAAACTCCCTTGATACACCTGCAAGCTTAAATAATGAACATAGTTGTGACAGATATAGCAAGTGTTCACCGGGATGTCTGTCTCCTGCGTAACGATTAGCCAAAACATAATCGATAATACCAGCTGGTATTTTATAGGGCACAATTTCAGTAGGGGGAGGAGCAACCACCATAGGTGTGGGGCGTCTTCCCGCAAGCAACGATCCAATAGCAAGGTTGTCCATAAGCATAAATAGTGAAAAGACATAAAGAAAATTGAAAGGTAAACTAACAAGACTAAAAGCAAAGGTAAAAGATAGCATGCAACTCCCCTATCCTGAAGAGTGGAGTCCCCGGAAACGGCGCCAGAAAATACTCCTTGATGGGCCTCGAACCCCTCGTTGGTTACCCCAAGTGGAAGGTGTAAGATGCAGTAAGTAGAAGTGTTTTCACCTAGCAAAGATGCCAAGGATCGAATCCCCAGAGACTCCTAGGTTCAACAAGTAGGTGTCAATTGCTAACGGCACAATTAGCAATTAACGTGGACCTGCACACAGATACAAATAATTTTGCTCCCAACGAGTACAGAGAGGTTGTCAATCTCTCCGGCCTTGTAGTTCACAAAGGGTTAAAAGCAATGATAGTAGTGATAGATAGTGTTTGGCAATAGTAAGTAAATAGCGAAAAGTAAATAGTGGATGTGATCAATGATGGTAATATGGACCGGAGTCTCATGATGTTCACTAGTGATGTCTCTCTCCCAAAAGACGATAAAACAGCTATGTGAGGTAAACAAATTACAGCTGGGCAATTGACAGGACCACGAACGCAAACCAATGCTGACTACATTGCAAGAAAGGTTGAGGTTCAAAGCATGGGCGGTACGCCAAAGTAAGTAGACCGAAATCCATCAATATCTACTACTAATCATCCACCTTGAGATATCTATCCAGAACATCTCGCTGGTATTAAGTTGCGAGTCCCACCCATAGTGTAAACTCAATGCAACAGACAACTGCATTAAAAGAACATTGCGTAAAGTAAACAATCCTTGCACCCGCGGGCACAAGCACCGTTGTTTTCCCCCTTGTGGCAACAGCACATCCCCTAGACTCATGTTTCTGTCACTCAAGCTAGTCATCGAGGGGCATGAACCCACAATCGAGCATAACGTTCCCTCTTGGAGTCACTACCTATTACTCGGCCAAAGCAATAAATAACAACGGAGAACATGCAAGAATTACTTATGAACTAAAATATAAAAGAGGTGATCAAATATATTACTCAAGATCAATCTGAACATAATCTCATAATCCATCGGATCCCAGCAAACTCAACATAGCAACAGCATAAGGATTACATAGGTGCCTCGATCATGTAGGGCAGCTCACGAGGACTAATTAGTGAAGCACAAGAACGGGAGGAGAACATCACATAGCTACTGGTCATGGACTCATGGTCCAAGGGAGACTACTCACGAGTCATCCGGGAGGCGTCCATGGTGGTGGAGAAGCTCCCGGTGGTGATCCTCCCCTCCGGCAGGGTGCCGGGAAGAGTTCTCCTGGTGCTCCCGATCTTGCAAGCGGCGGCGGCGGCGGAACAGAGATGGGATCGCAAAAAGAAGTCCTGTACTGAGGGTTTCGGAGGTCCCTCTAAATATATGCCAAAGGGGGGCACCGGACGGGCTTCAGGGGGCCCAGGCGCCCCCCCCCCCCCCGGCGCGGCCCAGGGGGGGCGCGCCCACAGGGCGCCTGGAGCCCCTGTGGCCCCCCAGGCTGCCCTTCGGAGGTAGTGTCGTTCCCGGATCGCTGATTTTTTATATAATTTTTCTGGATTTTTCTGGGCAGTTCTCGAAACGTGAAAACCTGAAATACAAAAACAGCCGAAAACAGAAACTGGCACTGGGGTGCACTGGATTAGTAAGTTAGTCCAAATATGATCAAAAGTGTATAGAAGTGTATGAATATCAAAGCAATATCACCCAAAAGTGGCATGGAGCAAGCAGAAATTATAGATACGTTTTGGACGTATCAACATCCCCAAGCTTAATTCCCGCTCGTCCTCGAGTAGGTAAATGATAATAAGAATAATTTCTGTGGTGATATGCTATTAACCATATAAGACTTTCTCATAGTCATATGACAAAAGCTTACTGAGACAATGATTCTAAAGTAATTAAGTTGTCTCAAGAGAAAATCACAAATGACTGAAAGTTTTACAACATGAAACTGAAACATCAAAAAGATTTGCAATGAACATGATGTGCAAATATGATAAAGTGATATCTAGCTTGCCCCCTTTAGTGATGCAAAACATAAGTGCAAGGGCACCTTCAAGGTTTAAGTGATGACTAGATACAATCATTTCAGAATAAACGATATCACAATCATGCAAAAGACAATGCTACTTTGGGACAATGCACATTACACTTAGAATGAAAATCATGCTCTCAGTAGTTGGTGCTTCAACATAAAGGTAAAATAAAGGTTAAGTGCTAAAGCTTTTTATTTGAAAACATGGAAGCAATTGTGTCAACGGTAGTAGTACTTCATATGTGTCATGCATAAAACATCCTATAAGTTGCAAGCCTCATGCATCGAATACCAATAGTGCTCGCTCCTTGTCCTAATTAGCTCGGATCACCATGGGTTATCATTGCATTGCATATGTTTCAACCAAGTGTCACAAAGGGGTACCTCTATGCCACATGTACAAAGGTCCAAGGAGATAAATCGCATTTGATTTCTCGTTTTTGATAGATCTCAAATTGAGGACATCCATACCGGGACAACAAAGAAAATAGATGACGGACTCCTCTTTAATGCATAAGCATATTCTCATGAGAGATTGAGGATTAAGGTCCAAGCTACAACTTCCACCATGATGCATGGCTTTGGTTGGCGGCCCAATGTTCTTCTCTAACAATATGCATATTAATTCAACCCACGGTGAATCACCCTTACTTCAGACAAGACGAACATGCATAGCAACCCACATGATATTCAACAAAAGTGTGACAGTTGATGGCGTCCCCAGAAACATGGTTACCGCTCAGCAAGCAACTTATAAGAAATAAGATACATAAGCAACATATTCTTTACCACAATAGTCTTTAGGCTACTTTCCCATGAGCTATGTATTGCATGGTTAGTTTTCTTAGTACAGGTGGAGGTTAGCAAAAGACTGGGAGCGACCAACTAAGAGAGCAATGACGGTCATAATCATGCAGAGCGACAAAGCAATATTGAATCAGGCATGGTAGTTATATCGCTACTTAGAAATAAGAGATCATCAAGGCTTGACAGACTTTCTTTACAGTCTTAAATATGCGTGAGCATACGCCAAGTCAATCAAAATAAATTCTCGAAGGAAGATATTACTAAAACATACCATATCATAGGCAAACAAACCAAGTTGGTACTCCAATAACACATTGGGAACCCCCCAGCTATTTGAGATTAACCATAAGAAACCTGAACTACTAAGCACCATCATGAAAGTAGCATCTTTATCATAGACACATTAACCCATGCAACGGAAGCAAACTCTCTTAATAAGGTGAGCATGGTAATTAAAGAGAGTTCAAGCAACCAACTAAATAAAAGCTCTTGAAAAGATAAGCATGAATACTAAGAGCAGAGCACGATAGTAGCTATTAAAAGACAAAGAACACACACAGCATAGATAGACATGAAAATTCTATGTTATTGATGGGCCTCGAACCCCTCGTTGGTTACCCCAAGTGGAAGGTGTAAGATGCAGTAAGTAGAAGTGTTTTCCCCTAGCAAAGATGCCAAGGATCGAATCCCCAGAGACTCCTAGGTTCAACAGGTAGGTGTCAACTGCTAACGGCGCAATTAGCAATCAACGTGGACCTGCACTCAGATACAAATAACTTTGCTCCCAACGAGTACAGAGAGGTTGTCAATCTCTCCGGCCTTGTAGTTCACAAAGGGTTAAAAGCAATATGATAGTAGTGATAGATAGCGTTTTGCGATAGTAAGTAAATAACGGAAAGTAAAATAGTGTATGTGATCAATGATAGTAATATGGACCGGAGTCTCATGATGTTCACTAGTGATGTCTCTCTCCCAAAACACGATAAAACAGCTATGTGAGGTAACAAATTACAGCTGGGCAATTGACAGGACCACGAACGCAAACCAATGCTAACTACATTGCAAGAAAGGTTGAGGTTCAAAGCATGGGCGGTACACCAAAGTAAGTAGACCGAAATCCATCTGCATCTACTACTAATCATCCACCTTGAGATATCTATCCAGAACATCTCGCTGGTATTAAGTTGCGAGTCCCACCCATAGTGTAAACTCAATGCAACAGACAACTGCATTAAAAGAACTTTGCGTAAAGTAAACAATCCTTGCACCCGCGGGCACAAGCACCGTTG
The DNA here is from genome assembly GCA_902687465.1 of Secale cereale. NCBI lineage: Eukaryota > Viridiplantae > Streptophyta > Magnoliopsida > Poales > Poaceae > Secale > Secale cereale. Next base: position 260,108,318 of record LR738712.1, on the reverse strand, counting down.
TTTTCCCCCTTGTGGCAACATCACATCCCCTAGACTCATGTTTTTGTCACTCAAGCTAGTCATCGAGGGGCATGAACCCACAATCGAGCATAACGTTCCCTCTTGGAGTCACTACCTATTACTCGGCCAAAGCAATAAATAACAACGGAGAACATGCAAGAATTACTTATGAACTAAAATATAAAAGAGGTGAATCAAATATATTACTCAAGATCAATCTGAACATAATCTCATAATCCATCGGATCCCAGCAAACTCAACATAGCAACAGCATAAGGATTACATAGGTGCCTCGATCATGTAGGGCAGCTCACGAGGACTAATTAGTGAAGCACAAGAACGGGAGGAGAACATCACATAGCTACTGGTCATGGACTCATGGTCCAAGGGAGACTACTCACGAGTCATCCGGGAGGCGTCCATGGTGGTGGAGAAGCTCCCGGTGGTGACCCCCCCTCCGGCAGGGTGCCGGGAAGAGTTCTCCTGGTGCTCCCGATCTTGGAAGCGGCGGCGGCGGGGGAACAGAGATGGGATCGCGAAAAGAAGTCATGTTCTGAGGGTTACGGAGGACCCTTTAAATATATGCCAAAGTAGGGCACCGGGGGACCCCCGGGGGGCCCAGGCGCCCCCCGGCGCGGCCCAGGGGGGGGGGGGGCGCCCACAGGGCGCCTGGAGCCCCTGTGGCCCCCCCAGGCTGCCCTTCGGACGCAGTGTTGTTTCCGGTTCGCTGATTTTTTATATAATTTTTCTGGGCAGTTCTCGAAACGTGAAAACCTGAAATACAAAAACAGCCGAAAACAGAAACTGGCACTGGGGTGCACTGGATTAGTAAGTTAGTCCAAATATGATCAAAAGTGTATGGAAGTGTATGAATATCATAGCAATATCACCCAAAAGTGGCATGGAGCAAGCAGAAATTATAGATACGTTTTGGACGTATCAGTTATCATGAGTGAGTGTGAGGCCTTGTGATGTTGTGTGTGAGGTGGCTGTAGCCAACCTTGCCTTGCTTAAACACTAACCCCCCTTCTTCCCTCTTCTTCTTCTTCTTTCTTTTCTTTTCTGGCCTTTCTTTGCTCCATTGTGCAAGAAACCTAGCCAAGTGCTTTAATGTTCTTTCTTCTCCTATAAATCTTGCACCATGTGAACAACCTCTCCACCAAATATCACCCTATTTGAAAATGAATTGGTTGGATTTTAAAATACTAAGAGTTTGAACCATATTCAAACTCCTTTTATTTTCCTGCCTCTAAAAATGTCCAAGTCAATTTTATTAAATAGGGCATTAAACACTGAGCATGGGGATATTTTTCTTTTCCCCTAACTCTTCTTCTTTTTTTTTGTGCTTTTCTTTTTCTTTTCTGCCCGAAGAAATAAAGAAAAAGGAAGAAACAACAGCTCAGCAGTGGCTCTGGGCCTCCTCCATCTCTCTCTCCCTCAGGCCCATCTCTTTCTCCACAGCAGCCGCGTCCCACCTTCTTTCTCCCGCAGGCCCAGCCAGCGCTCGCAGTCGCGCCGTGTCTTTCCTCCCCCCTGGTCCCACCTGTCTGTCTCACAGGCCGCGCCTCCGTCTTCCTCCGTCAGCGCAAAAGAAGAGTAGAGGGCGCTCACCGTCGTGCCGTGAACTCACGGACGTCGAGGCCTCGTGCCCCGAGCCCCCCATTTAAACCCGCAGCTTGTCCTCTCTCTCTCTAGGTTTCCCCTTCCTCCTCTCACCGCCTGGAGAGCCCAGCACCACCAGATCCGCCACCCCAGTTGACACCTGAGCGCATCTAAGAGCGCCACCTCGTCGCCGGCGAGCTCCTCGTCAACCGCAGCCTCGCCAACAGTGTCCTTCTACTTCCACGATGTCGACTCCTTCGACTACTTCATCCACGCGGACCCGATCGCCTCCACGCCGATGACTTCTTCCTCTTCTTCATCTCCGGTGGCCGTAGGTGTTCGAGACGCACCGCCGTCGACTCCGTCCACGACTAGGCCAGCCGAGCACTTCTTCGTGCTCGTGGTGAGCTCCTCTCTCTCCCCGTACCTTTTTCCCCTTCCTGTGCGTCCTCTAGGCCCTAGTTCTCCGACCGCCCGAGTGCATCACCGTCGGACCTCGTCGCCGGCGAGTGTTCCGACCCCTCTAGGCCGTGTTCTTCTGTCCGTTCGCTTCGCCTAGTCGTGTAGGTGCTGCCGGTGCATTCGTCGTTCCACTAGGGCCTCTGCATCGCCTCATCGTTGCTCCGTCGCCGCCGTTCTGTCGTTGCTCGTCGCTGGCGCTGTATTAGACGTTAGGTGCTGCTAGTGCGTCGTTTGGGTGCGGAACTCCTCTAGGAGCATCCCGCACACCTCCACCGCCTTGTTTGGTCGTCGGAGCAGCTCCGACGAGCAGCTCTGACGAGCCCAGCTTTCCCCTGTCTCTGCACCTGTGGTTACCTTATCAGATGTGCTACCTGTTCTCTGTCAAGTTTCGTTCAGTAGCGCAGTGGTATGTGCTCTGTCAGCTAAGTGAGAGGTCGCGTGTTCGATTCCTCGTAGGGGCAGGTGATTTCGCCCCCTTTTTTGTTTTCTTGTGTGGCTGACAGGCATGCCCCACCTGCCAGCCTCACAGTGCTTCCCAGCCCCCGCGCGCACCCACTGGCGCGAGTTCAGCTGCTGGCCCCCCCTCGTTAGTGGCTTGGCTAGCTGAGCTTGGGTCATTCTGACCCCCTGCGCATTTTCTTTTTCTTTTTCTGTTTTGTGTTTTCTTTTTCTTTTTCTGTTTTCTTGTTTAATTAATATCTATGAAACTATGTTTCTGATGAAAATGCGTTATATATGAAAAGTGCTTAGAATTTTATGTAGATTATGAATATGCTGTTTGTTGCCATGTTTAAAAATATTTAAAATGTTGTTTGTATTTATTGTTGTTTTAAATATGCTTAAACTTGTAAAATTCATAACTAAATATCTACAACTCCAAAATTAACAAACTTTATATGCATTTGGGGTAGAAAAATGTGTAGAATATTTTGGTGCTGTTGTTTTAGCATGTTTGACAACTTTATCACAGAAGTTTTCAGATCTGTCCCAAATGCATTTAAATGAATATGGGAGTTTGTGGATATTGTTGTTAATTATTTCTAGCCCATTTAAATGTGCTAGCATGTTGCTGTAATGTTAGTTGCACCCTTGCCATGTTAACCAACTCATTATAAACTTGTTGGATGCTTGTTTGATCAAATACATAAACTTGGTAGTTGTTCTTTAGTTGTTTTCTTTCTTGTGTATGATCTTGTTGGATGTGATGTTGTTGCACTCTTGTGACCCTAGGCCATGCATCATATCTACTCTTGTCCTTGTTCATCATGTTCATGCATCATGTGGTTGAGCACTGCATGTTGATTGATTTTGTTCCGTTGTTGCATTGTTGTGTTTGGTTAGAGCCCGATGACGATACAGAGTACGAGGTTTCTACCGAGGTTGAGTGTGAGGAGCAAGGTTACGTTCCCTCCGAGGAATCAACAGGCAAGATGACCTTACCCAGATATCACTACTATCTTTGCCTATGCTAGATGTCTCGCTCTTTAGCTTATTGCCTCGATGCCTATGTCTGTTTGTCAGCCTCCTATTGTTGCCATGAACCTCTCTAACCACCCACCTAGCAAACCATTGTTTGGCTATGTAAGCATCGCTCAACCCCTCTTATAGCATTGTTAGTTGCAGGAGAAGATTTGAAGATTCTTGCTTCATGTTGAAGTTATTGTTGGGTTATCACAATATATAATCTGTTAAACTAAATCATCTATATACTTGGTAATGGGTGGAAGGCTAAGCCTCTTGCTTGGTCTTTTGTTCCACTCATGCCACCCTAGGAACCGTTTAAACCGGTGTTATGTTCCTTGATTTTTGCGTCCCTAACACGGTTGGGGTTTATGGGCCCCCCCGATAACCCGCTTAGCGCTAAAGCTTTTCCAGCAAGGCCAACTTTGGTTTTACATTTGCCTAATAACTAAAAACTTGCATAGGGACTAGCTACCCCGAGGACTTAACTAAAAACCCCCGGGTCAGTGCTCCTCATGACTGTTGGTCCAACCCAGAGTCGTTTGCGGTACCCCCTTGGCAACTTGGGTTTTGGTCACGGTACGCTATGCTCATCTGGTCGTGGCCTGAGACTAGATACGCGCGGCTACTATCAGGGTGTCGGCACGCCGGGAGGTCTTGCTGGATTAGTTTTACCTTTGTCGGAATATCTTGAGCACGGGATTCCGAGTATACTTGGGTCTTCCCACCTTGGAGTTGCGACTCCGCAGATCGTGAGCTTGTGATGGGCTAAGTTGGGACACCCCTGCAGGGTTTGATCTTTCGAGAGCCGTGCCCGCGGTTATGTGGCAGATGGGAATTTGTTAATATTCGGTTGTAGAAAACTTGACACTATGTTCATAATACACTACCAGCATCAGTAACCGTGATGGTCGCTTTCCGAAGGGGTTCGGGAAGTGAACACGGTGGGGTTATGTTTGGCGTGCTTAGTTAGGATCACTTCATGATCACTTTGATGATCGTTGGCACTTTCTCTTCTCGCTCTAAACACGTAAGCTAGTGCTAGTGCTGCTGCAACCTTGTTTTCAGCCTTGTTCCACACCCAAGGCTTTGATAGTATTGCTACCCGGGAACGGGATTGCTGAGTCCTCCGTGGCTCACAGTTTCTACACAACACCAGATGCAGGTACCGTTGAGAACTACACAGCTGGTGGTTCAGATTTGTATTGGGAGTTCGATGAAGAGCGTGGGCGATACTACGTGTCTTACCCAGAGGATCAGTAGGGCTCTTACTAGGATGATCGGGACCTTGTTTTATTTTATTTATGGTATCTTTCATTTGGATCTTCGTCCGTAGTCGGACTCTGATATTTTTGGATGATGTATGTTAATGTATTTCATTGTGTGACGTGGCGAGTGTAAGCCAACTACTCTTTTACATTTTCATCCCCTCTTTTACATGAGTTGTGCAAAGATACCATACTTGAGATCATTCTAGTATGAGATTATGCCTTTAAGTCGTGCCCCGACACGTAGGAGGTATAGTCTTGTAATGCCCAGTATGAGACTATACCTCATACATGTCGAGGCACGACTTAAAGGCACAATCTCATACTAGAATTATCTCAAGTATGGTATGTTTGCACAACTCATGTAAAAGAGGGGATGAAAATGTAAAAGAGTAGTTGGCTTACACTCGCCACGTCACACAATGAAATACATTAACATATACATCATCCAATAATATCAGAGTCCGACTACGGACGAAGATCCAAATGAAAGATACCATAAATAAAATAACACAAGGTCCCGATCATCCTAGTAAGAGCCCTACTGATCCTCTGGGTAAGACACGTAGTTTGGCCCACGCTCTTCATCGAACTCCCAATAAAACTTTGAACCACCAACTGTGTAGTTCTCAACGGTACCTGCATCTGGTGTTGTGTAGAAACTGTGATCCACGGAGGACTCAACAATCCCGTTCCCGGGTAGCAATACTATCAAAGCCTTGGGGGGTGGAACAAGGCTGAAAACAAGGTTGTAGCAGCACTAGCACTTGCTTACGTGTTTAGAGCGAGAAGCGAAAGTGCCAACGATCGTCAAAGTGATCACGAAGTGATCCCAACTAAGCATGTCAAACATAACCCCACCGTGTTCACTTCCCAAACCCCTTCGAAAAGCGACCGTCACCGTTACTCACGCTGGTAGTGTATTATGAACATAGTGTCAAGTTTTCTACAACCGGATATTAACAAATTCCCATCTGCCACATAACCGCGGGCACGGCTGTCGAAAGATCAAACCCTGCAGGGGTGTCCCAACTTAGCCCATCACAAGCTCACGATCTGCGGAGTCGCAACTCCAAGGTGGGAAGACCCGAGTATTCTCAGAATCCCATGCTCAAGATATTCCGACAAAGGTAAAACTAATCTAGCAAGACCTCCCGGCGTGCCGACACCCTGATAGTAGCAGCGCGTATCTAGTCTCAGGCCACGACCGGATGAGCAAAGCGTACGGTGACCAAAACCCAAGTTGCCAAGGGGGGTATCGCAAACGACTCTGGGTTGGACCAACACTCATGAGGAGCACTGGCCCGGGGGTTGTTAATTAAGTCCTTAGGGTAGCTAGTCCCTATGCAAGTTTTTAGTTATTAGGCAAATGTAAAACCAAAGTTGGGCCTTGATGGGAAAGCTTTAGTGCTAAGCGGGTTATCGAGGGGGGCCCATAAACCCCAACCGTGTTAGGGACGCAAAAATCTAGGAACATAACACTAGTTTAAACGGTTCCTAGGGTGGCATGAGTGGAACAAAGCACCAAGCAAGAGGCTTAGCCTTCCACCCATTACCAAGTATATAGATGATTTAGTTTAACAGATTATATATTTTGATAACCCAACAATAACTTCAACATGAAGCAGGAATCTTCAAATCTTCTCCTGGAACTAACAACGCTATAAGAGGGGCTGAGCGATGCTTACGTCGCCAAACAACGGTTTGCTAGGTGGGTGGTTAGAGAGGTTCATGGCAACAATAGGAGGCTGACAAACATACATAGGCATCGAGGCAATATGCTAAAGAGCGAGACATCTAGCATAGGCAAAGATAGTAGTGATATCTGGGTAAGGTCATCTTGCCTGTTGATTCCTCGGAGGGAAAGTAACCTAGCCCCTCACACTCAACCTCGGTAGAAACCTCGTACTCCGTATCATCACCGGGCTCTAACCAAACACAACAATGCAACAACGGAACAAAATCAATCAACATGCAGTGCTAAACCACATGATGCATGAACATGATGAACAAGGACAAGAGTAGATATGATGCATGGCCTAGGGTCACAAGAGTGCAACAATATCGCATCCAACAAGATCATACACAAGAAAGAAAACAACTAAAGAACAACCACCAAGTTTATGTAGTTGATCAAACAAGCATCCAACAAGTTTATAAGGAGTTGGTTAACATGGCAAGGGTGCAACTAACATTACAGCAACATGCTAGCACATTTAAATGGGCTGGAAATAATTAACAACAATATCCAGAAACTCCCATATTCATTTAAATGCATTTGGGACAGATCTGAAAACTTCTGTGATAAAGTTGTCAAACATGCTAAACAACAGCACCAAAATATTCTACACATTTTTCTACACCAATTGCATATAAAGTTTGTTAATTTTGGAGTTGTAGATATTTAGTTATGAATTTTACAAGTTTAAGCATATTTAAAACAACAATAAATACAAACAGTATTTTAAATGTTTTTAAACATGGCAACAAATAGCATATTCATAATCTACATAAAATTCTAAGCACTTTTCATATATAACTCATTTTCATGAGAAACATAGTTTCACAAATATTAATTAAACGAGAAAACAGAAAATAAAAAGAAAACACAAAACAGAAAAAGAAAAAGAAAATGCGCAGGGGTCAGAATGACCCAGGCTCAGCTAGCCCAAGCCACTGACGAAGGGGGCCCAGCAGCTGAGCTCGTGCCAGTGGGTGCGCGCGGGGGCTGGGAAGAACTGTGAGGCTGGCAGGTGGGGCTTGCCTGTCAGCCACACAAGAAAACAAAAAGGGGGCGAAATCACGTGCCCCTACGAGGAATCGAACACGCGACCTCTCGCTTATCTGACAGAGCACATACCACTGCGCTACTGAACGAAACATGACAGAGAACAGGTAGCACATCTGATAAGGTAACCACAGGTGCAGAGACAGGGGAAAAGCTGGGCTCGTCGGAGCTGCTCCGGCGACCAAACGAGGCAGCGGAGGTGTGCGGGATGCTCCTGGAGGAGTTCTGCACCCAAACGACGCACTAGCAGCACCTAACGTCTACTACACCGCCGGCGGCGACGGAGCAACGACGAGGCGATGCAGAGGCACTAGTGGAACGACGAATGCACCGGAGGCACCTACATGACGAGGCGAAGCAAACAGACAGAAGAACACGGCCTAGAGGGCTCGCAACACTCGTCGGTGACGAGGTCCGACGGCGATGCGCTCGGGCGCTCAGAGAACTAGGGCCTAGAGGATGCGCAGGAAGGGGAAAAAGGTACGGGGAGAGAGAGGAGCTCACCACGAGCACGGAGAAGTGCTCGGCTGGCCCGGTCGTGGACGGAGTCGACGGCGGCGCATCTCGAACACCTACGGCCACCGGAGATGAAGAAGAGGAAGAAGTCGTCGGCGTGGAGGCGATCGGGTCCGCGTGGATGAAGTAGTCGAAGGAGTCGACGTCGTGGAAGCAGAAGGACACCGTTGGAGAGGCTGCGGTCGACAAGGAGCTCGCCGACGACAAGGTGGTGCTTTGAAATGCACTCGGGTGTCAAATGGGGCGGCGGATCTGGTGGTGCTCGGCTCTCCAGGTGGCGAGAGGAGGAAGGGGAAACCTAGAGAGAGAGAGAGGACAAGCTGCCGGTTTAAATGGGGGGCTCGGGGCACGAGGCCTCGACGTCCGTGAGTTCACGGCACGACGGTGAGCGCGCTCTGCTCTGCTTTTGCGCTGACGGAGGAAGACGGAGGCGCGGCCTGTGAGACAGACAGGTGGGACCAGGTGGGAGGAAAGACACGGCGCGACTGCGAGCGCTGGCTGGGCCTGCGGGAGAATGAAGGTGGGCCGCGGCAGCTGTGGAGAAAGAGATGGGCCTGAGGGAGAGAGAGATGGAGGAGGCCCAGAGCCACTGCTGAGCTGCTGTTTCTTCCTTTTTCTTTATTTCTTCAGGCAGAAAAGAAAAAAGAAAAGCACAGAATAAAATAAGAAGAGTTAGGGGAAAAGAAAAATATCCCCATGCTTAGTGTTTAATGCCCTATTTAATAAAATTGACTTGGACATTTTTAGAGGCAGAAAAATAAAAGGTGTTTGAATATAGTTCAAACTCTTGGTATTTTAAAACCCAACCAATTCATTTTCAAATAGGGTGATATTTGGTGGAGAGGTTGTTCACATGGTGCAAGATTTATAGGAGAAGAAAGAACATTAAAGCACTTGGCTAGGTTGCTTGCACAATGGAGCAAAGAAAGGCCAGAAAAGAAAAGAAAGAAGAAGAAGAAGAAGAAGAAGAAGAAGAGGGAAGAAGGGGGGTTAGGGTTTAAGCAAGGCAAGGTTGGCTAAAGCCACCTCACACACAACATTACAAGGCCTCACACTCACTCATGATAACAAAGAAGTAAACTATGATGCCATGATGCTATGATGATGAAGCAATGCAAGGATGCAAAATATTAAATGATATGGCAATGCAAAGAAAATAAATGACAAGAACCCCCAAGGATAAGGACAAGGATCAAATTGAGAAGCTTTATTTCCATAATCGGAAAGTGTTACATATGGGGCATTACAAACTCTCCTACACTACAAAAAGATCTCGTCCCGAGATCTAGGACTAGAAGAAGGATGGTTACTCGGAACGAAGGTGATCTTCTCGTTCCCACGTAGCTTCTCAGTCGGTATGGTATGACCACTTAACTTTCAAGAACTTGATTGACTTATTGCGGGTTTTGCGTTCAGTTTCCTCAAGAATAGCAACAGGGTGCTCTCGATAAGACAAGTCTTGTTGAAGATCAATCTCCTCGAACGAAATGGTGCGTTCAGGTGTCTTGAAGCACTTGCGAAGTTGAGACATGTGAAACACATCATGAACATTTGCAAAGTTGGAGGGAAGCTCGAGTTGATAGGCTAGATCGCCTCTTTTGCCAAGAATCTTGAAAGGGCCCACGTATCTCGGAGCAAGCTTTCCTTTGATACCGAATCTTTGGGTTCCTTTCATAGGAGAAACACGGAGGGAGACATGTGTTGGGGAATGTTGCATGGGAAACAAAAATTTTCCTACGCTCACCAAGATCAATCTAGGAGATGCACATCTAAGAGAGGAGAGTAGGATCCACATACCCTTGTAGATCGCTAAGCGGAAGCGTTCAAGAACGCGGTTGATGGAGTCGTACTCGCCGCGATTCAGATCGCCGAAGATCCTAGCACCGAACGGACGGTGCCTCCGCGTTCTTCACACGTGCAGCCCGATGACGTCTCCCACGCCTTGATCCAGCAAGGAGAGAGGGAGAGGTTGGGGAAGACTCCATCCAACAGCAGCACGACGGCGTGGTGGTGGTGGAGGAGCGCGGGACTCCAGCAGGGCTTCGCCAAGCGCTGCAAGAGACGAGGAGGGAGAGGGGTAGGGCTGCGCCAAAAGGGAGACGTTCTCGTGTGTCTAGCAGCCCCAAAACCTCACATATATATAGGGGGAAGGGAGGGCTGCACCCCCTTTAGGGTTTCCCACCCCTAGGGGTGCGGCCAGCCCTAGAAAACCCATCTAGGGTGCGGCCAAGGGGGGGGG
>LR738712.1:259995966-260093923 GCA_902687465.1 Secale cereale | reverse complement strand
TTCATAGACGGTGACATTACCGTCCATGTCCGTCTTAGTCTTAAAGATCCATTTGTCTCAATGGCTTGCCGATCATAGGGCAAGTCCACCAAAGTCCATACTTTGTTTTGATACATGGATCCTATCTCGGATTTATCGGCTTCTAACCATTTGTCGGAATATGGGCCCACCATCGCTTCTCCATAGTTCGTAGGTTCATTGTTGTTCAACAACATGACATCTAAGACAGGATCACCGTACCACTCAGGAGTAGTACATATCCTTGTCGACCTACGAGGATCGATAGCAACTTGATCTGGAGCTTCATGATCACTATCATTAGTTTCCTCTTCAACTGTCGTAGGTTCCACAGAAACATCTTTCTGTGTTGCACTACTATCCGGTTGAAGTGAGGGTTCGACAACCTCATCAAGTTCTATCTTCCTCCCACTCAATTCTTTCGAGAGAAACTCCTTCTCGAGAAAGGACCCATCTTTAGGGACAAACATTTTTGCCCTTGGATCTGAGATAGGAGGTATACCCAACTGTTACCTTTGGGTATCCTATGAAGATGTATTTGTCCGCTTTGGGTTCGAGCTTTTCCCGGCTGAAGCCATAAGCATCGCAGCCCCAAACATTAAGAAAACGACAACTTTGGTTTCTTGCCAAACCATACGACGTCGTATCAACGGACTTAGATGGTGCCCTATCTAAAGTGAATGCAGCTGTCTCTAATGCATAACCTTAAAATAACAGCGGTAGGTCGGTAAGATACATCATAGATCGCACCATATCTCATAAGGTTCGATTACGATGTCCGGACACACCATTACGCTGTGGTGTTCCAGGGGACTTCAACTGCGAAACAATTCCACAATGTCTTAAGTGATTGCCAAACTCATAATTCAGATAATATCCCCTTGATCAGATCGTAGGAACATGATCTTCTTGTTATGATGATTCTTAATCTTCACTCTGAAATTTTTGAACCTTTCAAACGTTTCAGACTTTTGCTTCATTAAGTAAATATACCATATCTACTCAAATCGTCAGTGAAGATGAGAAAATAACGATATCCACCACACGCCTTAATTCTTATTGGATCACATACATCAGCATGTATGATTTCCAATAAGTCACTTACCCGTTTCATTGTACCTGAAAACGAGATCTCAGTCATCCTGCCCATGAGGCATGGCTCGCATGTGTCAAGCGATTCAAAATCAAGTGACTCCAAACGTCCATCAGCATGGAGTTTCTTCATGCATTTTATGCCAAAATGACCTAAGCGGCAGTGCCACAAGAAAGTGGTACTATCATTATTAACTCTACATCTTTTGGCATTAATATTATCATTATGTGTATTACCATGATCGAGATTCAACGAACCATTGGGTGCATGACCATAAAGGTATTATTCATGTAAACAGAATAACCATTATTCTCTAACTTAAATGAATAACCGTATTGCGATGAACATGATCTAATCATTTTCATGCTCAACGTAGACACCTGATAACATTTATCTAGGTTCAACACTAATCTCGAAAATAGAGGAAGTGTGCGATGGTGATCTCATAGACCTTGGAAACACTTCCAACACACATCGTCACCTCGTCCTTAGCTAGTCTCCGTTCAGTCCGTAGCCTTTGCTTCAAGTCACTAATAATAGCAACTGAACTGGTATCCAATACCCAGGTGCTACAAGGAGTACTACTAAGGTACACATCAATAACACGTATATCAAATATACTTTGTTGAAGTTGCCAGCTATCATATCTACCATGTATTTGGGGTGGTTCCGCTACCATGTGACCGTTACCCTTACAATCGAAGCACTTAGTCTCGAGGTTTGGGTGCAACCTTAGGTTCCCTCATTAGAGCGACAACTGATTTGTCATTCATGAAGTTTCCCTTCTAGCCCTTGCCCCTTTTGAAACCAGTGGTCTTGCTAAACCATCAACACTTGATGCTCCTTCTTGATTTCTACTTTTGCGGTACTAAGAACCGCTAACAGCACCGGGATCATCTCCATCCTTTGCATGTCATAGTTCATCACGAAGTTCTAGTAGCTTGGTGATAGTGTCTAGAGAATTCTGTCAACCACTATCTCACCTGGAAGATTAACTCCCAAGTGATTTCAGCACCCAGACATTCTGAGCACATGCTCACTAGTTGAGCCATTCTCCTCCATCTTTTTGGCAAAAGAACTTGTCAGAGGTCTCACACCTCTCACCACGGGCATGAGCCTGAAATCCTAATTTCAGCTCTTAGAACATCTCATATGTTCTATGGCGTTCAAAACGTCATTGGAATCCCGATTCTAAGCCGTGAAGTATGGTGCACTAAACTATCAAGTAGTCATCAGGACGTCTCTGTCAGGTGTTCACAACATCCACAGACAACGTTGTAGGGGTTTGCACATCGAGCGGTGCATCAAAGACGTAAGCTTTCTGTGCAGCAGTGAGGACACTCCTCGGACTACGGACCCAGTCCGCATCCTTGCTTACATTATCTTTCAACTTAGTCTTTCTCTAGGATCGTATTAAACAGGGAGCTACAATGCAGTTATTGGTCTACAACATAATTTGCAAAGTCAACTTAGACTATTGTTCATGATAAGTGAGTTTAACTAATCAAATTACTTATAACTCCCACTCAAATTGACATCCCTCTGGTCATCCGAGCGTGACATGATCCAAATCCACCAACCCAAGTCCGATCATCACGTGAGATGAGGTGGTGTCAATGGTGAACATCTTCATGTTGATCATATCTACTATATGACTCATGCTCGACCTTTCGGTCTTCCGTGTTCCGAGGCCATGTCTGTACATGCTAGGCTCGTCAAGTCTAACCCGAGTGTTCTGCATGTGCAAAACTGGCTTGCACCCGTTGTATGCGAACGTAGAGTCTATCACACCCGATCATCACGTGGTGCTTCGAAACGACGAACCTTCGCAACGGCGCACACTCGGGGGGAACACAATTTCATCTTGAAATTTTAGTGAGGGATCATCTTATAATGCTACCGTCGTCCTAAGCAAAATAAGATGCATAAAAGGATTAACATCACATGCAAATCATAAGTGACATGATATGGCCATCAACTCGTGCTTTTGATCTCCATATCCAAAGCACCGGCATGATCTCCATCGTCACCGGCGTAACACCATGATCCCCATCATCATGATCTCCATCATCGTGTCGCCATCGGGGTTGTCGCGCGCCCACCATGCTCTTACTACTATTGCTACCGTTTAGCGATAAAGTAAAGCATTACATAGCGCTTAATGATTGACACGCAGGTCATACAAAAATTAAAGACAACCCTATGGCTCCTGCCGGTTGCCGTATACATCGACATGCAAGTCGATATTAACTATTACAACATGATCATCTCATACATCAAATATATCTCATCGTGTCATTGGCCATATCATATCACATACATACCCTGCAAAAACAAGTTAGACGTCCTCTAATTTGTTGTTGCATGTTTTACGTGGCTGCTATGGGTATCTAGCAAGAACGCTTCTTACCTACGCAAAGCCACAACGGTGATATTTAAGTTGCTATTTAACCTTCTACAAGGACCGCCTTTGTCTATTCCGATTCAACTAAGATAGGAGAGACAGACACCCGCCAGCCATCTTATGCAACAAAAGTCGCATGTCTGTCGATGGAACCGGTCTCATGTACGTGGACATGTAAAGTTGGTCCGGGCCGCTTCATCCCATAATACCGCTGAATCAAGAAAGACCAAGGAGGGAAGCAATCTAAACATCAACGCCCACAAACTCCTTTGTGTTCTACTCGTGATTGCATCTACGCAAAGACCTAGCTCATGATGCCACTGTTGGGGAACGTTGCATGGGAAACAAAAATTTTCCTACGCTCACCAAGATCAATCTAGGAGATGCACATCTACGAGAGGAGAGTAGGATCCACATACCCTTGTAGATCGCTAAGCGGAAGCGTTCAAGAACGCGGTTGATGGAGTCGTACTCGCCGCGATTCAGATCGCCGAAGATCCTAGCACCGAACGGACGGTGCCTCCGCGTTCTTCACACGTGCAGCCCGATGACGTCTCCCACGCCTTGATCCAGCAAGGAGAGAGGGAGAGGTTGGGGAAGACTCCATCCAACAGCAGCACGACGGCGTGGTGGTGGTGGAGGAGCGCGGGACTCCAGCAGGGCTTCGCCAAGCGCTGCAAGAGACGAGGAGGGAGAGGGGTAGGGCTGCGCCAAAAGGGAGATGTTCTCGTGTGTCTAGCAGCCCCAAAACCTCACATATATATAGGGGGAAGGGAGGGCTGCGCCCCCTTTAGGGTTTCCCACCCCTAGGGGTGCGGCCAGCCCTAGAAAACCCATCTAGGGTGCGGCCAAGGGGGGGGGAGAGAGAGGGGGCGCCCTAGGGTGGGCCTTAAGGCCCATCTGGACCTAGGGTTTGCCCCCTCCCCTCTCCATGCGCCTAGGAACTTGGTGGGGGGGCGCACCAGCCCCCTTGGGGCTGGTCCCCTCCCACACTTAGCCCACACAGCCTTCTGGGGCTGGTGGCCCCACCTGGTGGACCCCCGGGACCCTCCCGGTGGTCCCGGTACATTACCGATATCGCCCGAAACTTTTCCGGTGACCAAAACAGGACTTCCCATATATGAATCTTTACCTCCGGACCATTCCGGAACTCCTCGTGACGTCCGGGATCTCTTCCGGGACTCCGAACAACATTCGGTAACCGCGTACATACTTTCCCTATAACCCTAGCATCATCGAACCTTAAGTGTGTAGACCCTACGGGCTCGGGAACCATGTAGACATGACCGAGACAACTCTCCGGCCAATAACCAACAGCGGGATCTGGATACCCATGTTGGCTCCCACATGTTCCACGATGATCTCATCAGATGAACCACGATGTCAAGGATTCAATCAATCCCGTATACGATTCCCTTTGTCTATCGGTATAGCACTTGCCCGAGATTCGATCGTCGGTATACCGATACCTTGCTCAATCTCGTTACCGGCAAGTCTCTTTACTCGTTCCGTAACACATCATCCCGTGATCAACTCCTTGATCACATATTGTGCACATTATGATGATGTCCTACCGAGTGGGCCCAGAGATACCTCTCCGTCATACGGAGTGACAAAACCCAGTCTCGATTCGTGCCAACCCAACAGACACTTTCGGAGATACCTGTAGTGCACCTTTATAGCCACCCAGTTACGTTGTGACGTTTGGTACACCCAAAGCATTCCTACGGTATCCGGGAGTTGCACAATCTCATGGTCTAAGGAAAAGATACTTGACATATAGAAAAGCTTTAGCATACGAACTACACGATATGTGCTAGGCTTAGGATTGGGTCTTGTCCATCACATCATTCTCCTAATGATGTGATCCCGTTATCAACGACATCCAATGTCCATGGTCAGGAAACCGTAACCATCTATTGATCAACGAGCTAGTCATCTAGAGGCTTACTAGGGACATGGTGTTTGTCTATGTATCCACACATGTATCTGAGTTTCCTATCAATACAATTCTAGCATGGATAATAAACGATTATCGTGAACAAGGAAATATAATAATAACCAATTTATTATTGTCTCTAGGGCATATTTCCAACAGTCTCCCACTTGCACTAGAGTCAATAATCTAGTTCACATCGCCATGTGATTAACACTCACAGGTCACATCGCCATGTGACCAACATCCAAAGAGTTCACTAGAGTCAGTAATCTAGTTCACATCAATATGTGATTAACACTCAATGAGTTCTGTGTTTGATCATGTTATGCTTGTGAGAAAGGTTGTAGTCAACGGGTCTGCAACATTCAGATCCCTATGTACTTCGCAAAACTTTATGTCATATCGTAGATGCTGCTACCACGTTCCACTTGGAGCTATTCCAGACTGTTGCTCCATTATACGTATCCGGTATCTCCACTTAGAGTTATCCGGATAGGTGTTAAGCTTGCATCGACGTAACTCTTTACGTCGAACTCTTTATCACCTCCATAACCGAGAAACATTTCCTTACTCCTCCACTATCTAGTAATCCACTCCTGGATCACCTTTGTACCCTCTTGCCAGACATGTGGCAAGGCACACATCAGGTGCGGTACTTAGCATGGCATACCGTACAGAGCCTATGACAAAAGCATAGGGGACGACCTTCGTCCTTCCTCTTCCTTCTGCCGTGGTCAAGTTTTGAGTCTTACTCAACTTCACACCTTACAACTCAGGTAAGAACTCCTTCTTTCACTGATCTATTTTGAACTCCTTCAAAATCATGTCGAGGAGGGAGAGAGGTAGGGCTGCGCCAATCGACCGAGGTCAAAACTTGTTCTGGGCAGCCCTAAACTTCACATATATATAGGGGGGAGGTAGGGGCTGCGCCCCCATCTAGGGTTTCCTCCCTAGGGGTGGCGGCAGCCCCCCAGAACCCATCTAGGGTGCGGCCAAGGGGGGGAGAGAGAGGGGGCGCCCTAGGGTGGGCCTTAAGGCCCATCTGGACCTAGGGTTTGCCCCCCTCCCCTCTCCATGCGCCTAGAGACTTGGTGGGGGGGCGCACCAGCCCCCTTGGGGCTGGTCCCCTCCCACACTTAGCCCACGCAGCCACCTGGGGTTGGTGGCCCCACCTGGTGGACCCCCGGGACCCTCCCGGTGGTCCCGGTACATTACCGATATCGCCCGAAACTTTTCCGGTGACCAAAACAGGACTTCCCATATATGAATCTTTACCTCCGGACCATTCCGGAACTCCTCGTGACGTCCAGGATCTCATCCGGGACTCCGAACAACATTCGGTAACCGCGTACATACTTTCCCTATAACCCTAGCGTCATCGAACCTTAAGTGTGTAGACCCTACGGGTTCGGGAACCATGTAGACATGACCGAGACAACTCTCCGGTCAATAACCAACAGCGGGATCTGGATACCCATGTTGGCTCCCACATGTTCCACGATGATCTCATCGGATGAACCACGATGTCAAGGATTCAATCAATCCCGTATACGATTCCCTTTGTCTATCGGTATAGCACTTGCCCGAGATTCGATCGTCGGTATACCGATACCTCGCTCAATCTCGTTACCGGCAAGTCTCTTTACTCGTTCCGTAACACATCATCCCGTGATCAACTCCTTGATCACATATTGTGCACATTATGATGATGTCCTACCGAGTGGGCCCAGAGATACCTCTCCGTCACACGGAGTGACAAATCCCAGTCTCGATTCGTGCCAACCCGACAGACACTTTCGGAGATACCTGTAGTGCACCTTTATAGCCACCCAGTTACGTTGTGACGTTTGGTACACCCAAAGCATTCCTACGGTATCCGGGAGTTGCACAATCTCATGGTCTAAGGAAAAGATACTTGACATATAGAAAAGCTTTAGCATACGAACTACACGATCTGTGCTAGGCTTAGGATTGGGTCTTGTCCATCACATCATTCTCCTAATGATGTGATCCCGTTATCAACGACATCCAATGTCCATGGTTAGGAAACCGTAACCATCTATTGATCAACGAGCTAGTTGTCTAGAGGCTCACTAGGGACATGGTGTTTGTCTATGTATCCACACATGTATCTGAGTTTCCTATCAATACAATTCTAGCATGGATGATAAACGATTATCGTGAACAAGGAAATATAATAATAACCAATTTATTATTGCCTCTAGGGCATATTTCCAACAACATGATCTCCAATGTCGAAAGCCAAATCACGAAGCTTGCCGTCATAGTAACTCTTTTGACGTGATTGAGCGGCTTTGAGATTCTCACGTATGACTTTGCACATTTCTTCGGCTTCTGAGATCAAATCATTGCCAATAATTTGATGTTCACCAGTCGCGGACCAGTTGAGCGGGGTATGGCACTTTCTGCCATAGAGGATTTCAAAAGGAGCTTTTCCGGCATTTGCTTGGAAACTGTTGTTGTAAGATAACTCGGCAAACGGGAGACAATCTTCCCACTTCATACCGAAAGAGATGACACAAGCTCTCAGCATGTCTTCGAGGATCTGGTTCACTCTTTCGACTTGACCACTAGTCTGAGGGTGAAACGTAGTGCTAAAACAAATCTTAGTGCCCATGGCTGACTGAAAGGAGTCCCAGAACTTGGATGTGAACAAACTTCCACGGTCTGAGGAGATGACTTGAGGAATGCCATGCAACGAAATAATTCTAGAGGTGTACAACTCTGCCAACTGAGCTGCATTGATGGATTCTTTGACGGGAAGGAAATGAGCTACTTTAGTTAGCTTGTCAATCACTACAAAGATAGCATCATTCCCCTTCTTGGACTTAGGAAACCCAATGACGAAATCCATTTCAATGTGATCGAATTTCCACTCGGGAATAGGTAGAGGTTGAGGGAGACCGGCTGGACGTTGATGCTCTGCCCTCTGCAGTCATCACATTCATTCACGAATTGGGCAATCTCCCTCTTTATTCGAGTCCACCAGTACGATTGCTTGAGGTCTTGGTACATCTTAGAACTTCCGGGATGAATCAAGAGGAGGGAGTCATGTGCTTCGTTCATTATGAGCTTCTTGAGATCACCCTTGGGAACCACAATTCCGTCCTCAAAGAACAAGGTATCTTTCTCATCAACGCGATAGCACTTGTATTTGGGAGTACCCTTAGCAATACCATGTTTCACTTTCTGCACCATAGCATCACTGAGTTGGGCCTCACGGATTTGATCTTCCAAGGTAGGAGCAACTTGAAGGTTTGCAAGAAAGCCTCGCGGAACAACTTGGAGGTTGAGCTTCCTGAATGATTCACAAAGTTCAGGCTGGAACGGTTTGAGAAGGAGACTGTTGCAATATGCCTTTCTGCTCAAGGCATCTGCAATGACATTGGCCTTGCCAGGTGTGTACTCAATGCTTGGATCATATTCTTGGATCATCTCAACCCAACGAGTCTGGGGAAGGTTCAGGTTTGGCTGTGTGAAGATGTACTTCAAGCTCTTGTGATCGGTGAAGATGTCCAATTTTCTTCCCAACAGAAGGTGTCTCCACGTGATCAAGGCATGTACAACTGCTGCTAGCTCGAGATCATCTGTGGGGTAATTCCTCTCATTTGGCTTCAACTGACGAGAAGTGTATGCCACAATCTGCTTGTCTTACATGAGAACACCACCAAGTCCTTGCAAAGAAGCATCACAAAAGACTTCATAGGGCTTGGACTCATCCGGAGGAGTAAGAACCGGAGCATAAATGAGCTTCTCTTTGAGTGTTTTGAATGCCACATCACAATCAGGAGTCCAGGAGTACTTGACATTCTTCTACAACAGGTTGGAAAGAGGCTTGGCAATCTTGGAGAAGTTCTCAACGAACCTTCTGCAATAGCTGGCACGACCAAGGAAGCTTCGGAGTTGCTTGATATTCTGCGGGGGTTCCCAGTTGACAATAGCTTCAACTTTCTCGGGGTTCACAGAAATACCCTCGGCAGAGATGATATGGCCAAGATATAAGACTTTATCCAGCCAGAATTCACATTTGGAGAACTTCGCATAGAACTTGTGTTCACAGAGCCTGTCCAGGACCAAACGGAGGTGCTTGGCATGGTCTTCTTCATTCTTGGAGAATACCAAGATGTCATCCAGATAGACAAGACCAAATTCATTGGTGTAGGGGTTGAATATGAAGTGCATCATCCTCGAGAATGTGGGTGGAGCATTTGCAAGGCCAAAACACATGACCATGTATTCATAAGAGCCAAAACTCGTTCTGAATGCGGTCTTGGGAATATCTTCTTCACGGATATGGATCTGGCGGTAACCCATCCGGAGATCGAGCTTTGCGAACACCTTTGCTCCTTTGAGTTGCTCGAACAATTCATTGATATTGGGGAGCAGATACTTGTTCTTTATTGTCTTCTTGTTCAATGGCCGGTAATCAACGCAAAGGCGTTCCGTGCCATCCTTCTTCTTGACAAATAGAACACCACAGCCCCAAGGAGAAGTACTACGCTTGATTAGACCCATACGCTCTTGCTCATCGAGTTGTTTCTTCAGCTCCTTCAACTCACCAGGGGAAAGCTTGTACGGACGCCGACATGCTGGCTCGGTACCGGGCTCGAGTTCAATGACAAATTCAACTTGACGATGTGGAGGCATGCGTGGAAGCTCTTGAGGGAAAACATCTTCGTATTCATTGACCACCGGAATCTGAGAGATGGCATTAATCTCGCCCTTGTCATTTAGATAGAATAGCCTGATTGTGTTATCTCGAGAGGCGAAGATAATCACATCTTCGTCAGGATGAGTAAGCTTGACTTCCTTATTTGCACAATCAATGTTTGCATCATGCTTGGAAAGCCAATCCATCCCAAGAATAAGATCAATGTCGGAGTTGCCAAGAACAACCGGAGAAACCAGAAAACGGTAATCACCCATATGAATAGATACATCCGGAACAAAGTTGTTGGAGTTCATTAGCAAACCCGGAGAAAGAACATACATTGGACTAGGCAAAGCTTGCAATGGCATATCACGTGACAATGCAAAAGGTCTTGACATGAAAGAATGTGATGCACCTGAATCAAACAAGACTCTTGCAGGAATAGAGTTGACTGGAAGGTTACCAAGTATCACATTTGAAGAATTCTCTGCTTGAGCTGCATTCATCAGATTCACTCTTGCTGTCTTGGGATTGTGCTGACAGGTGGAGGAGGCGGAAGGCGCCTTGGGTTGGGACACTTGTTAGCATAGTGACCCTTCTAGCCAAACTTGTTGCAAGTCACTTCTGAGAGAGGACGGTGATAAGGACCACTTCACTTCGAAGCTTGAAACCGAGTCTTGGACTGATTGCTTGGGTTGGGTGGGTGGGAGAAACCACGGCCACCTGAGTGCTTGTTGTTGTTTGGAGGATGGAGCACTGGAGGAGGTGGAAGCCAGAACTTCTGCTGCTTTGCCACCACTTGGGAAGAAGAGGAGGAGTGAACAACATCTCTGATCCTCTTTTTGAAAGCTTCAATCTAGAGCTGGGCTGCCTCTTGCTTAAGAGCCATGTTATAGAATTGGTCAAATTCATCCGGCTCGAACAAGGTGAGAGCTAGTTGGAGTTCATCCTTCAGACCACCATGGAACTGATAAATCTTGCTCTTGGCATCTGGGATGTCTTGCTTGGCATAGCATGCAAGATTCTGGAACTTGACATTGTATTGATAGACGGACATGGTGCCTTGCTTCAGGTTGCGGAATTGCTCACGCATGCCTTCAATGACACTAGTTGGAATGTGGTGATAGCAGAAATCCTTGCAGAAGTCAGTCCACGAGATCTCACGACCACCTCTGGAATCTTTATACTGTTGCCACCAATCAGCAGCTTGGTCCTTGAGTTGGAAGGCGACAAACTTGACATAATCCTCAGGTCTCACGTTACTGCATTCAAAGTGCTTTTTGATGTCTGTTATCCAGTCCTCAGCATCTAGCGGATCCACACAGTAACTGAAAGACTTCGGTTGATTTGCCAGGAATTGGTTGAGGGTTGCAAAGTGAGGTTGATTGAACAGATTGCCTTGGCCTTGGTTCCCATGACCACCTTGATTTGCTTGGTTGGCTTGAATGTTCTGCATCATTTGCATAAGCATCTGGGTGTTCTGGTTGGTCGCTTGCATAATTGCTCTCTAGGCCTCAAACGGAGGAGGAGGGGAAGGAGGACGATTAGGAACTTCTTCACCCTCTGGGTTAGCGTTGGGAACCCTTTTATGAGCCATCCTGAATGAGATGACAACTATTAGCCATTGATTGAAAATATATAAGCTGAATCAACGGCTAGAAATTGCAACATAAGTCTTCACAAGAACATTCGAACAAAATGAACGAATGTATTCCATAGTTTAATGATACAACAATCTTCTCGAGAAGCCACTTCGGAGAACAAAAGGTAAATAAAAACAACAAGGGGCAGATAGAACAAATACAAGATAGAAGCTTCGTTCCACATGTTCGTGCTGAAAGCTCATGGAACGTGTTACAAAAGGGTTTTGCAATCCCCGAATCAGCATAGCCAAGGACCCTTTAAGATGCAACTCCCGATTGGAACAACGCCCATAAAACCACTTCACTCAATGTTAAACCCCGAACTCCATATCATGCACTCGTTGGAAGAATGCCTACGAACTACTAGAAGAACCCACCTATTAATTTCCGAAGGTTTCCGGTTATGCAATCGGGTGTTGGGGATACATGGGAAGCACCGCGCACTCAACTCTAATCCTACATCCAGCTGTATCCATCCTTCAACACATAACCAGTCATT
This sequence comes from Secale cereale, assembly GCA_902687465.1. Lineage (NCBI taxonomy): Eukaryota > Viridiplantae > Streptophyta > Magnoliopsida > Poales > Poaceae > Secale > Secale cereale. The sequence goes on along the minus strand of LR738712.1, from coordinate 260,081,655 downwards.
TTCAGAAATTGTTTACCTCGGACCTTCGAAACGCATCTGCTATACAAGCTGTGGCAACACTCCAAAACTACCTCCCCACTACTGGGTGATGTCGGGGTTATCTTACCACTAACCGCATAGAAGAGTTTTCGATGTCAGCCGTCTTAAGTATTCTAGAATCGCTGCGATAGATTTGTGACGACAACACCTCGGAGCTCAACTCCCCGAGACACTGCCACAACCCCTAAATGACAGGAGGCATCGAGAACAATGTTCTCGTCACAAAGATATCGGAACAATCCAAACAATACTCACGTGATCCTAAAATTTTTTTTAGTGAATTTTTGAGAGTAGAAGAGATAGAGCAATCGTCAGGAGTCCTCACCAGAGTGATAAAGGGATGAGGAGTAAAAAGAAATCGTACTCTCCGATATATATATATAGGACTCAAAACATTTTCATGTGTGTGCCTAGACTCAACCGTCAACGATTTGATCAATCAGGGGGGCTCCTAGGTCGGAGAAGGCTCTGATTACCAACTTGTAATGCCCAGTATGAGACTATACCTCCTACGTGTCGAGGCACGACTTAAAGGCATAATCTCGTACTAGAATGATCTCAAGTATGGTATCTGTGCACAACTCATGTAAAAGAGGGGATGAAAATGTAAAAGAGTAGTTGGCTTACACTCACCACGTCACACAATGAAATACATTAACATACATCATCCAATAATATCAGAGTCCGACTACGGACGAAGATCCAAATGAAAGATACCATAAATAAAATAACACAAGGTCCCGATCATCCTAGTAAGAGCCCTACTGATCCTCTGGGTAAGACACGCAGTATCGCCCACGCTCTTCATCGAACTCCCAATACAACTCTGAACCACCGGCTATGTAGTTCTCAATGGTACCTGCATCTGGTGTTGTGTAGAAACCGTGAGCCACCGAGGACTCAGCAATCCCGTTCCCGGGTAGCAATACTATCAAAGCCTTGGGTGTGGAACAAGGTTGCAGCAGCACTAGCACTAGCCTACGTGTTTAGAGCGAGAAGAGAAAGTGCCAACGATCGTCAAAGTGATCATGAAGTGATCCTAACTAAGCACGTCAAACATAACCCCACCGTGCTCACTTCCCGAACCCCTTTGGGAAGCGACCGTCATGGTTACTCACGCTGGTAGTGTATTATGAACACAGTGTCAAGTTTTCTACAACCGGATATTAACAAATTCCCATCTGCCACATAACCGCGGGCACGACTTTCGAAAGATCAAACCCTGCAGGGGTGTCCCAACTTAGCCCATCACAAGCTCACGATCTGCGGAGTCGTAATTCCAAGGTGGGAAGACCCGAGTATTCTCGGAATCCCGTGCTCAAGATATTCCGACAAAGGTAAAACTAATCCAGCAAGACCTCCCGGCAGTCCGACACCTTGATAGTAGCCGCGCGTATCTAGTCTCAGGCCACGACCGGATGAGCACAACATACGGTGACCAAAACCCAAGTTGCCAAGGGGGGTACCACAAACGACTCTGGGTTGGACCAACACTCATGAGGAGCACTGGCCCGGGGGTTGTTAATTAAGTCCTCGGGGTAGCTAGTCCCTATGCAAGTTTTTAGTTATTAGGCAAATGTAAAACCAAAGTTGGCCTTGCTGGAAAAGCTTCAGCGCTAAGCGGGTTATCGAGGGGGCCCCATAAACCCCAACCGTGTTAGGGACGCAAAAATCAAGGAACATAACACCGGTTTAAATGGTTCCTAGGGTGGCATGAGTGGAACAAAACACCAAGCAAGAGGCTTAGCCTTCCACCCATTACCAAGTATATAGATGATTTAGTTTAACAGATTATATATTATGATAACCCAACAATAACTTCAACATGAAGCAAGAATTTTCAAATCTTCTCCTGCAACTAACAACGCTATAAGAGGGGCTGAGCGATGCTTACGTAGCCAAACAACGGTTTGCTAGGTGGGTGGTTAGAGAGGTTCATGGCAACAATAGGAGGCTGACAAACAGACATAGGCATCGAGGCAATAAGCTAAAGAGCAATACATCTAGCATAGGCAAAGATAGTAGTGATATCTGGGTAAGGTCATCTTGCATGTTGATTCCTCGGAGGGAACGTAACCTTGCTCCTCACACTCAACCTCGGTAGAAACCTCGTACTCCGTATCGTCACCGGGCTCTAACCAAACACAACAATGCAACAACAGAACAAAATCAATCAACATGCAGTGCTCAACCACATGATGCATGAACATGATGAACAAGGACAAGAGTAGATAAGATGCATGGCCTAGGGTCACAAGAGTGCAACAACATCACATCCAACAAGATCATACACAAGAAAGAAAACAACTAAAGAACAACCACCAAGTTTATGTAGTTGATCAAACTAGCATCCAACAAGTTCATAAGGAGTTGGTTAACATGGCAAGGGAGCAACTAACATTACGGCAACATGCTAGCACATTTAAATGGGCTGGAAATAATTAACAACAATATCCGGAAACTCCCATATTCATTTAAATGCATTTGGGACAAATCTGAAAACTTCTGTGATAAAGTTGTCAAACATGCTAAACAACAGCACCAAAATATTCTACACATTTTTCTACCCAAATGCATATAAAGTTTGTTAATTTTGGAGTTGTAGATATTTAGTTATGAATTTTACAAGTTTAAGCATATTTAAAACAACAATAAATACAAACAACATTTTAAATGTTTTTAAACATGGCAACAAACAACATATTCATAATCTACATAAAATTCTAAGAACTTTTCATATATAACTCATTTTCATCAGAAACATAATTTCACAGATATTAATTAAACAAGAAAACAGAAAAAGAAAAAGAAAACACAAAACAGAAAAAGAAAAACAAAATGCGCAGGGGTCAGAATGACCCAGGCTCAGCTAGCCCAAGTCACCGACGAGGGGGGCCCAGCAGCTGAGCTGGCGCCAGTGTGTGCGCGCGGGGGCTGGGAAGCACTGTGAGGCTGGTAGGTGGGGCCGGCCTGTCAGCCACACAAGAAAATAAAAAGGGGGCGAAATCACCTGCCCCTGCGAGGAATCAAACACGCGACCTCTCGCTTATCTGACGGAGCACATACCATAGCGCTATTGAACGAAACTTGCCAGAGAACATGTAGTACATCTGATAAGGTAACCACAGGTGCAGAGATAGGGGAAAAGCTGGGCTCGTCGGAGCTGCTCCGGCGACCAAACGAGGCGGCGCAGGTGTGCGGGATGCTCCTGGAGGAGTTCTACACCCAAACGACGCACTAGCAGCACCTAACGTCTACTACGGCGCCGACATCGAGCAACGACAGAACGGCGGCGACAGAGCAACGGTGAGGCGATGCAGAGGCCCTAGTGGAACGGCGAATGCACCAGCAGCACCTACACGACGAGGCGAAGCGAACGGACAGAAGAACACGGCCTAGAGGGGTCGGAACACTGACCGGCGATGAGATCCGACGGCGATGCGCTCGGGTGCTCAGAGAACTAGGGCCTAGAGGACGCGCAGGAAGGGGAAAAAGGTACGGGGAGAGAGAGGAGCTCACCACGACCACAGAGAAGTGCTCGACTGGCCCAGTCGTGGACGGAGTCGACGGCGGCGCCTCTCGAACACCTACGGCCACCGGAGATGAAGAAGAGGAAGAAGTCGTCGGCATGGAGGCGATCGGGTCCGCGTGGATGAAGTAGTCGAAGGAGTCGACGTCAAGGAAGCAGAAGGACACCGTTGGCGAGGCTGCGATCGACGAGGAGCTCGCCGGCGACGAGGTGGCGCTCTCAGATGCGCTCGGGTCTCGACTGGGGCGGCGGATCTGGTGGTGCTGGGCTCTCCAGGCGGCGAGAGGAGGAAGTGGAAACCTAGAGAGAGAGAGAGAGGCCAAGCTGCTGGTTTAAATGGGGGGGGCTCGGGGCACGAGGCCTCGACGTTCGTGAGTTCACGGCACGACGATGAGCGCGCTCTGCTCTGCTTTTGCGCTGACGAAGGAAGACGAGGCACGGCCTGTGAGACAGACATGTGGGACCAGGGGGGATGAAAGACACGGCGCGACTGTGAGTGCTGGCTGGGCCTGCGGGAGAAAGAAGGTGAGCCATGGCTGCTGTGGAGAAAGAGATGGGCCTGAGGGAGAGAGAGATGGAGGAGGCCCAGAGCCACTGCTGAGCTGTTGTTTCTTCCTTTTTCTTTATTTCTTCAGGCAGAAAAGAAAAAGAAAAGCACAAAATAAAAGAAGAAGAGTTAGGGGAAAAGAAAAATATCCCCATGCCCAGTGTTTAATGCCCTATTTAATAAAATTGACTTGGACATTTTTAGAGGCAGAAAAATAAAAGGAGTTTGAATATGGTTCAAACTCTTGGTATTTTAAAACCCAACCAATTCATTTTCAAATAGGGTGATATTTGGTGGAGAGGTTGTTCACATGGTGCAAGATTTATAGGAGAAGAAAGGACATTAAAGCACTTGGCTAGGTTGCTTGCACAATGGGGCAAAAAAGGCCAGAAAAGAAAAGAAAGAAGAAGAAGAAGAAGAAGAGGGAAGAAGGGGGGTTAGGGTTTAAGAAAGGCAAGGTTGGCTAGAGCCACCTCACACACAACATCACAAGGCCTCACACTCACTCATGATAACAAAGAAGTAAACTATGATGCCATGATGCTATGACGATGAAGCAATGCAAGGATGCAAAATATAAAATGATACGGCAATGCAAAGAAAATAAATGACAAGAACCCCCAAGGATAAGGACAAGGATCAAATTGAGAAGCTTAATTGCCATAACTGGAAAGTGTTACATATGGGGCATTCCAATCTTGGCGCGTGCGTCCTCGATCTTGGCGTGGATGGCCTCGACCCGGGCCAGGGCGACATCGGCGACATGGATGGCAGCTCGAGCGCTCTCGGTGTTTGCAGCCGCCGTCGCAACAATAGCTGCAGCCGTCTCGGCTGCCGCAACTGCACAGTTGGCTGCCGTAGACGCCCTCTCAGCGGATGCGACCGCACTCAATGCGGATGCAGCGACACTCTCGGCATAGGTAGCGGCGCTCGGGGAGGACGCGACCATCGTACGGGCCTTCACGAAGCGTTTCTACGTCGTCATCTTTGGAAGAAGGGCTTGCGGGAATGGGGATCGGGATTTGTGGATTCGGGGGTTGCCGGCACTAGAGCAGACGAGCCAGCGAACTTAAGGAGGAAGACTTAAATAGACCCAGGAATTTTCATCGCAAACGGTTCCTACAAAAAACTGTGTGTCATGTTGTTTATATTTTTTATTAGCTATGAAAGACAAATTTGGAGTAAAGTGGCAACGGATGGTGTTTTAAATGTACGAGAAAATTTGTAGTACTAATACAACTGTCATGTCAAATTTTGGAAAATTTCAAGGGTCATTTGACCTTCTAAAACATTTAAGTGATTTTCTAGCCATTTAATGACCGTAATTCATATTTGAACTACATGTACATACAACAGCTAACCATAACCCGAGTCATAGCCCGAGAGAGAGAAGAGAGGTCACAATACCACATCTTGGCCACAATACTGCGGGGAGGAAGAAGGGGTCGGAGGCCCTCCCGAGCCGGCACTGTCTCGGAGAGAACGACTCGGCCGCCAATCGAGACGCGCGGGCAGCTGTTGGTCTCCTCCCTCGCCGTCGATGACCGCATGAATGATGCACCTACACCCATGCCCCAGCCGAGGTGGTCCGGCCGGATTTGTGACCAGTGGTGGGCAGAGAGAGAGAGAGAGAGTGTGTGTGTGTGGCCACCTATGTCTTGCTTAGATCTGGAGAGCATGAGAGAGTGAAAGAGAGGAACCCTAGTAAAGCAAGCGTCGAGGCTCCTGCTTATATGTATAGTGGAGCGATTTTGTTGTAGCAACCGTTATTTAATTGAATATGTGCGAACCACTATTTTCATTTAAAGTTCAAGTAAAAATAAAACTCAATCAATAATGTGCCACCGCTTCCAGGTCGCACTATCAAATCACCGCGTCTAGGATGCACTATGTACTGTTATATCATTCACGTGCGGTCCCCGACCCTCCATCAAGTTGAAAACTAGACTAGTCCAAATGAGGATGCCTATTTGTAAAAAAATGCGCTCCTACGTGTACCCGTGAGTGGGTGTGAGAGAACTAGTGCGTGCGTGCACCACTTCTTTTCATGAGAGTACAATATACTACGCCCAAAGAACGTTCACCACAAGAGTAAAAGTATAAGTGTGTGACGTGTGAGTTAAAAATAAAAGGTGCGTGACGTCTTTTATTTTTTAGAAGTTCTCAGTGTAGGGTGTGAGGAGCACATATGTGTGTGACGTCTACCTACAGATAGACGGTGGGTGCGACAGGACTCAAGAGAGTCGTGACTCGTGAGGGTGCGTGTGTGCGTGAGAGAGGGGGGCACGTATCAATGCAATGCGTGTGTTCGTAAATCATATCTGACAAACGTTCGCCACTAGCTGTTTCCTGACGAACACCGTAAGAACCGTTAGATGGCCATCCGACATTGTCAGTTTTGCCATGGCATTTAACAGAAGAGACACTCTGACACACAAATCTTTCACGTGAGTGTTAGCAACTGTCGTATGCTCCTCCCTTCGTTCCAAAATGTAGTGCATATAGCTTTATTGAAAATTCGAACCTCGCAAACTTTTACCGAGTTTTTGTATACCAACATGCACATATAGAATACCGAGTATATATCATTTCATTCATCTTTGAGAGGTAACTATAGAGATGGGGGAGGAGTGTACAGAGAAAGACCGTCGTATCACCTACAACAATTTCAACCATCCTTTGGTGTGGAGGAATATCATAGGAACTCTATACGATATGATTTTATAGGATTTTTTCCTTTAGAGCCAATTGGTTTATAGGAATATATTCATATACTCCACATTTCAAAGGAAAACAAACATTAGCCTAGATTCAATAGAAAAGTTCTTATGATGTGAACCAAATGACATCTCTTTTCCAATCCCTCCTCATAGGAACTGAGATACATGTCATCTCTAGATTCAATAGAAAAGTTCCTATGATATGAACCAAATGACATCTCTTTTCCAATCCCTACTAATTAATAGGAACTGAGATACAGAGTAGTGCATGTCATATTGATATTCCGTGCAATGCACGAGCATCTTGCTAGTAAGAGTAGAGATATCTCCATTGCTCCCCGAACCAAAAATTCTCCCTCGTTCCGTAAAACCGAGCGGCCCACCTGTATTAGGGCATCCATAGTGTCAAGAGGCAACCTTGCCTCTATGCTGGTCCCCATTCGGTGCCTCCAAGTTTCATAGAAAAGTACGCAGTGTATAGAGACTGTGTTGCCTCTTAGATGAACCCTACAATATACTAAAAATAGAAGAAATCTCAGCCTATTTTATTCTGCCAAACATCTCTCACAACTGACCCTAGAAACTGACATGTGGGGCCACATAGTTATTTTATTCAATAGAGGCTGCCTCCAAGCTAAGAGGCGATGCTAACAATTTTAAAGTAGAGGCTACACTTTGCAATGTATAGAGGCTACCTCTAGTAGGAGACAGAAGGCTTAGAGGCAGCAAACACAACACATTGTGGATGCTCTTATGGTGTCGACTCGAACTCAATTCCTCTCCCATTTATTACGGTGTGGCCCCACACACTGTAGTACTCCTACAAACCCTACCTGCCGCACGCATGATCGGTTTTCTTCAAGAGGAAGAGGGAGAAGTGGATTTGAAGTGCAGGCTCCAACCCTAGGGCGCCCTAGGTAGCTGCCGCACGCATCATTGCTCTTGCGCCCTAGTGTGAAATGATGGTTGCTTCGTCCGTCCAGCTTAATGCGGGAAAGGTGGGGCTTTGTGATTTGACCCCTCATCGCTCATTTACTACTACTGCGGCGCTACGACCAGGGTGACTCCAAGTCCAACCGCTGATTCGAACTGTAATTTGGTGCATCGCACGTGGAACAAGACGGTGAATGAGCCACATGTCGGCCAAAGGGGTCATGTAAGTGTGTTGCCATTCCATGTGTGGACTGACCCTGCTGAGTTGCTACGCCAACGCGACAGGAGGAGCCCACCACTTGATTTTTCTCCTTGGTGAATCCCGACTAATATTGATCTAAAAGATAGTATCCAGATCTCTACTTCTCTACTCTTATAGAAAACTGCTGAGTTGGTGATCATGGTGCGCCTGCCATCGTTCAATATAGACCGTCCGATCTATATCTGACGGATAGAAAGCAAACTATGACAATTTTGCAAAAAGATACCCGCACCCCTCCCCACATTTGTAGATAAGCCCTTCTCTCGTTCATCTTTGTCACCCACAACATAAACAACTCGTATAACTGCATCTTGATGTTCCGTGCAACGCATGGGCCTCTTGCTAGTTAGTAGTAAAAATGAGGTGATTTTACCGAGCGGTGGGCGGGAGAGCATGGCCTGTCATGCGGTCCCATGTGTCATGATATACCAAGGCGATGCGCATCCCTCTAGAGGCAGAACAATGGCAGAAGCAATACATGGTTTTCTTGAAGGTGATGATGGAGAAGCAGATTCAGCGAAGTGTGAAATAATGGTTGCTTCGTCTGTCTGGGGGAAAGGTGCGGCTTTGTGATTTGACATCTCATTGCTCATTACTACTACTACTGGGGCGCTACGACTGGAGTGCATCCCCCCTGCTGTTCTGCATCGTTATTTGGTGCATGAAACATCTACCCGGTTGCTATATGTCCCACATGTCGGCGAGAGGAAGTACAACATTCATGAAAGGCATCGCCTAGTATGGCGGGGGAGTACATGACACAACTTGGTTTTTGCTGCTTCGCGCGATCCATTGATACAAACCCAGACTAAAAATGGCGAGCGCGGGTAGGGCAGGGGAGCTTGGCATCATCTGTTCGAGGCAATGAGCAGGAAGGGAAACAAGCAAATAAAGGTTGAGCGACTTAGTTTTGGAAAAATCTTATTTTACGAAATACGTACCCACCATGGAGGTACTACTACTACTTACTACTCCCTCCTTTCCGGTATAGGGCTCACCAGGATTTTCACCCTCGTCGGCTGGGGATACCACTGTCCTCCTAACCATCCAACCACAGGTTGGTTAGCTCCACAAAATGTATATGGTGACCGTAATGGGCTTATTATGAAGTCCAGTGACCATATCATGCTTTCACTTCAAATACAATGACCGTAAGTGTCGTCAAAAAAATACGGATCACAAATCAAATACAATGACCGCCGGTGTCATCAACAATATACGGAGACGTATGGTGAGCTAGGTATTGTATGATCACCACTAGAATATATACGGTGATAGTAATGAGCATATCCTGAAGTCCAATGACCGTATAGTGCTTTCTCTTGAAATACAGTGACCGTCACACATGAATGTGTTAGGGGCATACTTTTAGAGGGCTGAGAGATAGTTTGTGTGTATACGTGAAAGTGGTGTAGGGAGAGGGGGTGCGGTGGTGACAAAGGGAGACATGCCCTTCGTTTCTCTTTCCCGTGACTAATTTTTTAGGCGAAGATATAAACATTCACAATGCAGAACAAATATTATTGGATGCACCATGCAATTAACTTTCATGTATAACTTTGTTCTATTATATATGCTTATTTTCTTAGTGGCCGATTATGTGTGGGTTGTGGTGGGCACATCATTTCTAGTTGTGGTGGGTCATTGTGAGGACTCATGGGTCGGTTTCTATCTTGGGCCACATAGATTGGACCGAGACACGTTATACGAAGCTCATGAAGGACTCGACGTACAAGTCGAAGCTACCAGAGTCGTGGAGGACTCTATCCCAACAGACGATAAGCCGACTATATGATTGGTAGCCCTAGCCAGGCCTCGAGTATGTTATATAAGCCCGGGGGTTGTTCGTCGATAGTATACACACACAATGCATGGTATTCACGTGTACTTTGTACACACCCCAATCACAAATATACAGTACCAGGAGTACGCTTTTTCCTCAACTGGAAGGGCCCATACTTGGGTAAAACTGTGACGCCCCGAGACCGATACGCCCCGTGTCATCCTCTTATTCGTCGTCGTTGCCAGGTCATTTGCTTGCGTGTTGTATTTGCCATGTCATTATGTGCATGGCATCCTCATGTTCTCAAAACTTGCATCCGTTCGGGTTCCTCTCGTCCTTTCCGTTGTCCGTTTTGTGCTCAGACACACTCACACGCGCCCGTGGCACCTCAGAATATTTATTTTATAAGTGGCCAGAAAACGTTCTCGGAATGGGTTGAAACTTGGCGTGTGGTCTTATTATAGTGTAGGTAGACCGCTTGTAAAATTTCATCGCATTCGGAGTTCGTTTGATAGCCCGACCGTTAAACTATAGCGGCAGTATCGCCGCACAAAACGTCGGACGTTTTCGGTCTCCGAAAAACCCCCGCGGGCCTCTCTCCTCTCCTCTCGTCTCAGCCCACACCTCTTTGCACAGCTACTAAATCGGCCATCTAGCCCACCTAAACTCCCCCTTCGCTCCGGACCGTCAGATCGTGATCCGAGGGTCCGAAACGGAGAAAAACTCCCCTGAACCTAATCCCTACCCTATATAAACAGCCCCTCTTTCCATTTTTGGCATCTCCTAGCCTTCCCCTACCTCACAGCCTCCTCCTCCTCGCAATCAGCGCCGGGCACCTCGCCTCTCCCACCTGTCATCGCCCGATTGGCCAGCCGCCGCCGCTTCCAGCTCCCTCCACGACTCCCGCGGCGCCACCTAAGCCTCCTCCTGCCACCTCAGCCTCCAGTGCCTTCCCCTACCGCCACCGGCCCTGCGCGCCCGTTCGAGGCCCGCCTGGCCCGTCCGCCCCACCGATGCAGGCCCGCGTGCGCCCGCGCCCGAGTCCCTGCTATGCCCTAGCGCTGCCGCGCTTCCTCCCGTCTCCAAGCCGGCGAGCGTCACTGCCACCTGGCCAGATCCGCTCTGCCCGACGCCTCTCTGCGACACCGCCGCCCTCCTACGCGCCGGCCGCCGCAGCTCGCCGTCCGCCCTGTCTCACAGCGCCGCCGCCACCTTAGAGCTCCGGTGAGCTCCAGCCGCCGGGTCCCGTCTTCCCGTCGGCTTCCTCCCGTCGGGTCTAGGTGGACACGTCCGGATCCACCAGCGCCCCTACTCCCGGCCGCCTCCATTGGCTCTGCCGCCTCCCTCCGTCGTCGGCGACTTCGCCGTCGCAAACCGCCGCCGGACCGGCCCTTCTCTTCCGAGTCACTCCCAGGTGGACCCGCGTGCCTGAGCCCGGACACGTCCGACCGACATCGAACAGTGTCCACCCGAGACCCCGAGAGGTTCTTTTTTCGTCTAAGTCCCTAAAATCCTTTTTCATGTTGCACTATTGTTTTGGTCACAACTATGTGCATGTGTATCCATTTGGAGCATATGATATGTCAAAATGTTCGTCTCTGAATGCTCTACACGATGGTATAGTTTTCATGCATGTTAGGGTTCATCTTGCCATGTCAATCTCTGTTGCAAAGTGCTAAGTGGCTGTTAAGTGCTGAAAAGTATTATAACTTGCTGATTTGCCTTTTTCATATATTTTTATGTGATTTTTCATGATATGCTTGTGGTGAGTGCAACAAGCTTGAAAAGTGGCCTACTCGCTGTTTGCCGATTTCTGAGACTTGTTGAGAACTGCTAAGTCTGAAACTGTTATATTATGATGCCATGTTTGCTTGATGCTATACTCAAATCCATGCACATTTGGAGATGTCCAATGATCATGTCTTTAAGTCCATGTTATGATATATCCATCCATGCCCTTGTTGGCCATTATAGGTTGCTTTAGCTTGCCTCTTTCATGCTCTGAAATTTCTATAAAATGTTTCTGTCAGCCTGTTATCAGTAAGTTCATTTTTGCCATGTGAATAGCTAGTGATCTATGCATCCAACGACCTTGGTCTTGCCATGAGTAGCTTCATAAACATATCTTCTTGCTGTTAGTTATATTCATATGCCATGATATGCTTTGAGATGAGTTGCACAATTTTGCAACATGCCTACTTGTTGTTGTTGCTACCATGTTCAGTTTATTTCACCAAGTCTGTGAAACTGTTATCATTTGCAATCTTGCCATGATGTTTTTAGCATGTTCTGGTGGTGTTTGGTAGTAGCTCAGCGATCATGCTTGTAGTGCTTGACATGTACATGCTTCACATGCCCTTTGATACCATGAAATGTTCCTGTAGCATGTCGTTTTGATGTCAACTATATGCCTACTTGCTGTTTTGGACAGTTTGTGCTTCAAACTAGTTCCATGTGTATGTGTTGAACCGTTGCTCCGTTTTGAGCGTGTCCTACATGAAACTTGCGTGTTTTTGCATGTAGATGGATAATATCATGTTGTACACATGTTTGGAGTGTGTTTGCTTGTTGTTTGAATGCATCTTGCATCCTTGCTATGCTTAACTTGTTTTGCTCATATCTTCTAGGCCGTAGCTCCGAATTAAATAAACTTTATATGTAACTTGACTAGAATTTAGAGTAGATCATCATGGTGCATGCTAACTTGCTATTTAACAACTTGAACTTAATGTTTGTTCATATCTGGACAAATTTCGAAATTTACATATGAGGACTTACCGGAATTATTATATGTTGTTTCCGGCCTCATTTAAACTTGCTTTCTGTGATGTTCTTGCATGCTTCATCTCTTGCCATGATTTTCATCATGTAGCCTTGTCATGCATCATATTTGGTTGAGCATCTTGTCTTGTTATGTGTTGTGTGTTTACCGTGTTGCTTGCTTCTTCTCATTAGTGCTTGTTTCGTGCGATCGTGAGGATTCGTTCAACTACGCTTGGTTCGTCTTCGTGGCTTCTACTTCTTCATGGAATCGATCTTCTTCCTAGCGGGATCTCAGGCAAGATGACCGTCACCTTGGATCTCATTACTATCATTGCTATGCTAGTTGTCTCGATGCTATCGCTATATGTCGCGCTGCCTATCTTTGTTGTCAGCCTCTCATTGTTGGCATGAAACCTCTAACCTTTGACACCATCCCAGCAAACTATTGTTTGGCTATGTTACCGCTTGCTCAGCCCCTCTTATAGTGTTGTTAGTTGCAGGTGAAGATGAAGATTGCTCCATGTCGGAACTTGGTTTTGGGAATATCACAATATCTATTACTATAATTAACACACCTCTATACTTGGCAATGGGTGGAAGGCTTGGCCTTTTGCTTGGTGTTTTGTTCTACTCATGCCGCCTTAAGAACCGATAAACCAGTGTTATGTTCCTTGATTTTGCGTTCCTAACGCGGTTGGGTATATGGGGACCCCTTGACAGTTCATCTTTGAATAAAACTCCTCCAGCAAGGCCCAACATTGGTTTTAATTTACAACATAATAAAAACTTAATTAATTAATTAATTGCATAGGGGGTCGCGTCCCTGGATTCTTAATTCCACATAACAGGGGGGGCCATTGCTGATGGTGTTGGTCCCGAACAGGCGGACTGCGGGGCCACCACGGGGAAACTCAAGGTCTGGTATTCCTGTAGGCTGACCTATCCGGACGTGGTCTGAGACAAGATACGCGCGGATACTATCAGGGTGTCGGTACGCCGGGAGGTCTCGCTGGACTTGTTTTACATTGTCGAAATGTCTTGTGCACCGGGATATGGGGTTTTTACCTCTGCTGATCGTGAGAGCTTGTGATGGGCTAAGTTGGGACACCCCTGCAGGGTTATGATCTTTCGAAAGCCGTGCCCGCGGTTATGTGGCAGATTATAATTTATTAATTTCCGGTTGTAGAAAACTTGACAGAGGATCCGAAATAAAACACATGAACCGCGTGAGTAACCATGACCGTCTCTTTTCACTTTGAGAAGGGAACACATCGGGGTTATGTTTGACTCGTAGGTAGTTCATGATCACTTAGCGATCATTACTAGTTTGCGACCGTTTGCGTAGATGCTCATCTTATTCTTGTACTCGTAAGTTAGCCACCATATAATGCTTAGCCGTTGCTGCAACCTCACCACTTATCCTCTCCATACCCATTAAGCTTTTCTAGTCTTGATACCCATGGTTATGGGACTGCCGAGTCCTCGTGGCTCACAGATACTACAACAACAGTTGGAGGTGCAGGTTTCCGATGACTTGACGTGAGAGCGATGTTTAATTGTGTTGGAGTTCTTTCTTCTTCTTCTTCGTCAATCTTGGGATAGGTTCCTGGTCGGCAGCCTGGGATAGCAGGATGGATGGCGTTGTGTTTTTCATGTTTCCATCCTTAGTAGGATGTCTTGTGTATGATGTTGTTGTATTCACGTGGAATTGTATTACTTGTATGTATCCCCATCTATTTATGTAATGGTACGATGTAATGATATCCATCTTGCTAAGCGCCCGAAATGCGGTTGTGCCCCAATCATGAGGTTTTCACGTGATCGGGATAGAATCGCATCTTGGGCGTGACAAGTTGGCATCAGAGCCTCGACCGACCATAGGAGCGCCCTTGATTGATCATAGCTTGGCTGATGTCGAGTCTAGCTGAAAACTATTTTGGAGTCTAGTTATATCGGAGAGTAGGAATTCTTTTTTACTCCTCACCCCCTTCGTCGCTCTGGTGAGGAATCTTGACGTAGGTGTTTTGAATTACTCCTCTTCCCCTTCAAATATTTTTTTAGGATCACGCAGTTAGTTTTCGTTGTTGTGGTGTCAGCTCTTTACATCCGGTGCATTTCTCGTCGAGTTGATTTGATCCTCTTCATCATTTGGAAGATCATTCCTCAGTTCTTTCCAACCGGCGTCTTTTCCCAGTTCGATGTGGTCTTTCTTTTTCCCACCCTCCCACTCTTTTTCTTCTCGGATGGGAGTCCTTAATTGAGTATCCATTCTATTCGTGTGAAGTCTCTTTATTCTTTCCTCAGTGCTTTCAACTTGGTGAATTCTCGTCCAGTTCGTCATCCTTCTTCTCTTCTCTTCTCTGATGAATTCTCGCCTCGTTCGACATTCTTCATCTCTTTTCTTTTACGGTGGTTCCAATTCAATTCAAGTATTCGATGTTGATCATATTCTTTTGCCTCGGCTCAGATGTTTTCCCCCTGCTCATTCGCTTCTCGCCATTTACTTGTTCCGAAGTTCCGAAGACATCTCAGGAGATTCGTGTTCGCATTCAATTAATTCGAGGTTGTCACCTCCTTCGAGTCCTTTAATCATTCCGGTGCATCATCTCCTTTTCGATCATTTCCAACAGTGGTTTTCTTTCAGTGGGCCCTAACCCATAGATCTTTTCCCAGGATCTTACCTGACTCTTCTGATATTTCGGAGTTATTCCCAATTTCTTTTTAAAGTGTGACATAAGTATGGATTTCATCAGTCATGTGCCTTCGCCAAGATCGCTTTCAATTCTTTTCATGTTTGGCTCAACCTTTCCTCTTTTTATTCTTCCGGAGTATCTCAATAATTTTGGCGGCGTTCCTCATCGTCATTTGAAGACCGAAGAAGAGTTTCACTCTAATTCTTGTCCATCCTCTCGAAGATTCGTGGTTCTAGCTTCATGTTATCTTCTCGAATTATTCCGTTGTCATAAATTCTTTTCTTTAACCATCCGGAGTATTTCATCAATTCTTTCCATTATGATCCTCCGAAGGCCATCATTTCAGAAGATTTCTTCGTTCTCAGTTTTCAACTTCGCCCTCCAACTATTCTTCATTGATTCCTATTCGTTCATCTTCGTATTCTTCCGGTGCTTCGTTCAAGTACTCCTTAACCAGTCCGAGATCTCTTCGTTCTCTTGTATCTAAATTCCCTCAAGTTCTTTATTCTTCCCGACGATTCATTCTCTTGTATTCACTCAATTTCAATTCCTTACAATGGATTATTCTCTTTCATCACTCGGTTTCAATTATTACGGTAGTTCGTTCAAGATTTTCACTTCCTTTCTTATCACGTCCATTCATTCCTTCTTTCAAATCTTACCGGTGGTTCATGTAGACTTTCTCAAGTTTGAGCCGTATCCCTCTTTAATCAATTTCAACGTGAATAAGTGATATGCAATCCATTCATTATCATCAATTTAATTTATGGAGGATAAGCATAACATAATTCTTATTCTTCACGTTGATTTAATCACTTTCTTCAGAATTTGTTCATGACGAATAAATTCTAATCCCAAGTGTTTTCATCTTTTCTATTCCGGAGTTCAAAGTTTTCTTGGCCACCTCATCGGAACACCCGTCTAAACCATCGCAAGCCTTGAATCTTATTCTTTTCATCTTCATTTCTATATCATCATTCCTTTTGTTACCAGAGTTCATCATGGTGGTTCGTCATGATTTAATTCATTTTTCAAGTGTTCTTCAAGTTTCTTGTTGGGGAAACTCAAGCATTCTTCTTCTTGCGTCTCGAGTTGCAAATAATTCTCCGTATTCTTGTGAAGTGGAGTTTTGCAATTCGTCATTCTTCTCAACTAATCAATCATTTGGCCGTGGCATAATTTCACCTCAAGGTTTGGGATGATTTCTGTAAGTCCACTAAAACTTATTCTTTTGTTGTTTATTTTCTCAACAACTCCGTTAAAGTCTTTCTCTTGAAGATTCTCGTTCAAATTCATTCGTGGTGTAAGTTGTCATCTTCTTCTCCGTTCTTTTCATTGCATTCTTTCCATTCTTTAGGAGGCATTGTATTGTTCATTTTGTCATGTTTCGTTTCATCTTCTCATGTTCATGTCCTATTCCATTAATATTCAACCGGAGTGTTGCCCGAATTCCTTTTCTATCTCTTTTAGCCGGAGTGGTTTTGAATTCATTCTTGTTCGTTCAGCTCTTGTTTCACGTCTTTCTACCATCAAAGTTCTCGTGTGTTCCTTGTTCCTCTTTTGAAACGGAGCTTCTCAGTCTCGTTTATCTCCGTTGTATTCTTCCTTTCAAGTGGCTCAACCTCTCAACATTCTTTGATTTCACCTTCTTCCTTTTACCTTCCGTATCGTTCCTAAGACATCGGGACGAGATCTCTTGTTAGTAGGGGAGTGTTGTGACGCCCCGAGACCGATGCGCCAGGTGTCATCCTCTTATTCGCCATCGTTGCCATGTCATTTGCTTGCGTGTTGTATTTGCCATGTCATCATGTGCATTGCATCCTCATGTTTTCAAAACTTGCATCTGTTCGGGTTCCCCTCATGCTTTCCGTTGTCCGTTCTGAGCCCAGACACACTCGCACGCGCCCGCGGCACCTCCGAATATTTATTTTATAAGTGACCGAAAAGAATTCTCGGAATAGGTTGAAACTTGGCGTGTAGTCTTATTATAGTGTAGGTAGACCGCCCGTCAAATTTCGTCGCATTCGGAGTTCGTTTGATAGCCCGACCGTTAAACTATAGCGGCAGTATCGCCGGACAAAACATCGGACGTTTTCGGTCTCCGAAAAAACCCCGCGGGCCTCTCTCCTCTCCTCTCATCTCAGCCCACACCTCTTTGCACAGCCACTAAACTAGCCATCTAGCCCACCTAAACCTTCCTCCGCTTCGGACCGTCAAATCATAATCCGAGGGTCTGAAACGGAGAAAAACTCCCCTAAACCTAATTCCTACCCTATATAAACAACCCCTCCTTCCATTTTTGGCATCTCCAAGCCTTCCCCTACCTCCCAGCCTCCTCCTCCTCGCAATCAGCGCCGGCCACCTCGCCTCTGCCACTTGTCATCGCCCGATTGGCCAGCCGCCGCCGCTTCCACCTACCTCCATCACTCCCGCGACACCACCTAAACCTCCTCGCGCCACCTCAGCCTCCAGCGCCTCCCCCCATCGCCGCCGGCCTTGCGGGCCCGTCCGAGGCCCGTCTGGCCCGTCCGCCCCGCCGCCGCAGGCCCGCGTGCGCCTACGCCCGAGTCCCCGCTCTTCGCTAGCTCCGCCGCGCTTCCTCCTGCCTCCGCGCCGGCGAGCGCCGCCGCCACCTAGCCGGATCCACTCTGCCCGTCGCCCTCCTGCGCGCCGGCCGCCGCAGCTCGCCGTCCGCCTTGTCTCACAGCGCCGCCGCCACCTTGGAGCTCCGGTGAGCTCCAGCTGCCGGGTCACGTCTTCCCGTCGGCCTCCTCCCGTTGGGTCTGGGTGGACACGTCCGGATCCACCAGCGCCCCTACTCCCGGCCTCCTCCGTTGGCTCCACAGCCTCCCTCTGTCGCCGGTGACTTCGCCGTCACCAACCGCCGCGAGACCGGACCTTCTCTTCCAAGTCACTGCTAGGTGGACCCGCGTGCCTGAGCCCGGACACGTCCGGCCGACATCGGACAATGTCCACCCGAGACCCCGAGAGGTTGTTTTTTCGTCTTAGTCCCTAAAATCCTTTTTCATGTTGCACTATTGTTTAGGTCACAACTATGTGCATGTGTATCCATTTGGAGCATATGATATGTCAAAATGTTCGTCTCTGAATGCTCTACACGATGGTATAGTTTTCATGCATGTTAGGGTTCATCTTGCCATGTTAATATCTGTTGCAAAGTGCTAAGTGGCTGTTAAGTGCTGAAAAGTATTATAACTTGCTGATTTGTCTTTTTCATATCTTTTAGTGTGAGCATCATGTCAACATGTGTTAGGAGCTAAATCATGTTATCTTTGCTGTGGTGCAATCCACTTTTCATGATATGCCTTGTGGTGAGTGCAACAAGCTTGTAAAGTGGCCTACTCGCTGTTTGCTGATTTCTGAGACTTGTTGAAAACTGCTAAGTCTGAAACTGTTATATTATGATGCCATGTTTGCTTGATGCTATACTCAAATCCATGCACATTTGGAGATGTCTAATGATCATGTCTTTAAGTCCATGTTATGATCTATCCATCTATGCCCTTGTTGGCCATTATAGGTTGCTTTAGCTTGCCTCTTTCGTGCTCTGAAATTGCTATAAAATGTTTCTGTCAGCCTGTTATTAGTAAGTTCATTTTTGCCATGTGAATAGCTAGTGATCTATGCATCCAATGACCTTGTTCTTGCCATGAGTAGCTTCATAAACATATCTTCTTGCTGTTGGTTATATTCATATGCCATGATATGCTTTGAGATGAGTTGCACAAGCTTGCAAACATGCCTACTTGTTGTTGTTGCTGCCATGTTCAGTTTATTTCACCAAGTCTGTGAAACTGTTATCATTTGTAATCTTGCCATGATGTTTTTAGCATGTTTTGGTGGTGTTTGGTAGTAGCTCAGTGATCATGCTTGTAGTGCTTGACATATACATGCTTCACATGCCCTTTGATACCATGAAATGTTCCTGTAGCATGTTGTTTTGATGTCAACTATATGCCTACTTGCTGTTTTGGACAGTTTGTGCTTCAAACTAGTTCCATGTGTATGTGTTGAACCGCTGCTCCGTTTTGAGCGAGTCCTATATGAAACTTGCATGTTTTTGCATGTAGATGGATAATATCATGTTGTACACATGTTTGGATTGTGTTTGCTTGTTATTTGAATGCATCTTGCATCCTTGCCATGCTTAACTTGTTTTGCTCATATCTTCTAGGCCGTAGCTCCGAATTAAATAAACTTTATATGTAACTTGACTTGAATTTCGAGTAGATCATCGTGGTGCATGTTAACTTGCTATTGAACAACTTGAACTTAAAGTTTGTTCAGATCTGGACCAAATGCGAAATCTATATATGAGGACTTACCGGAATTGATATATGTTGTTTCCGGCCTCATTTAAACTTGCTTTGTGTGATGTTCTTTCATGCTTCATCTCTTGCAATTATTTGCATCATGTAGCCTTGTCATGCATCATATTTGGTTGAGCATCTTGTCTTGTTATGTGTTGTGTGTTTACCGTGTTGCTTGCTTCTTCTCGTTAGTGCTTGTTTCGTGCGATCGTGAGGATTCGTTCGACTGCGCTTGGTTCGTCTTCGTGGCTTCTACTTCTTCATGGACTCGATCTTCTTCATAGCGGGATCTCAGGCAAGATGACTGTCATCTTGGATCTCATTACTATCATTGCTATGCTAGTTGTCTCGATGCTATCACCATATGTCGCGCTGCCTATTTTTGTTGTCAGCCTCTCATTGTTGCCATGAAACCTCTAACCTTTGACACCATCCCAGCAAACCGTTATTTGGCTATGTTACCGCTTGCTCAGCCCCTCTTATCGTGTTGTTAGTTGCAGGTGAAGATGAAGATTGCTCCATGTCGGAACTTGGTTTTGTGAATATCACAATATCTATTACTATAATTAACACACCTCTATACTTGGCAATGGGTGGAAGGCTTGGCCTTTTGCTCGGTGTTTTGTTCCACTCATGCCGCCTTAAGAACCGATAAACCGATGTTATGTTCCTTGATTTTGCGTTCCTAATGCGGTTGGGTATACGAGGACCCCTTGACAGTTTGTCTTTGAATAAAACTCCTCCAGCAAGGCCTAGCATTGGTTTTAATTTGCAACATAATAAAAACTTAATTAATTAATTAATTGTATAGGGGGTCGCGTCCCCGGGTTCTTAATTCCACATAACAGGGGGGCCAGTGCTGATGGTGTTGGTCCCAAATGGGCGGACTGCGGGGCCACCACGGGGAAACTCGAGGTCTGGTATACGTGTAGGCTGACCTATCCGGACATGGCCTGAGACGAGATACGCGCAGCTACTATCAAGGTGTCGGCACGCCGGGAGGTCTTGCTGGACTTGTTTTACCATTGTCGAAATGTCTTGTGCACCGAGATTCCAAGTCTGATCGGGTTGTCCCTATGATATGGGGTTTTTACCTCTGCTGATCGTGAGAGCTTGTGATGGGCTAAGTTGGGACACCCCTGCAGGGTTATGACCTTTCGAAAGTCGTGCGTGGTTATGTGGCAGATTGGAATTTGTTAATGTCCAGTTGTAGAAAACTTGACAGAGGATCCGAATAAAACACACGAACCGCGTGACTAATCATGACCGTCTCTTTTTAGTTGGAGAAGGGAACACAATGGGGTTATGTTGACTCGTACGTAGTTCAGGATCACTTAGCGATCATTACTAGTTTGCGACCGTTTGCGTAGATGCTCATCTTATTCTTGTACTCGTAAGTTAGCCACCATATAATGCTTAGCCGCTACTGCAACCTCACCACTTAACCTCTCCATACCCATTAAGCTTTGCTAGTCTTGATACCCATGGTTATGGGATTGCTGAGTCCTCGTGGCTCACAGATACTACAACAACAGTTGGAGGTGCAGGTTTCCGATGACTTGACGTGAGAGCGATGTTTACTTGTGTTGGAGTTCTTTCTTCTTCTTCTTCGTCAATCTTGGGATAGGTTCTGGGTCGGCAGCCTGGGATAGCATGATGGATGTCGTTGTGTTTTTCATGTTTCCATCCATAGTCGGGTGTCTTGTGTATGATGTTGGTGTATTCACATGGAATTGTATTACTTGTATGTATCCCCATCTATTTATGTAATGGTACGATGTAATGATATCCATCTTGCTAAGCGCCCGGAATGCGGTTGTGCCCCAATCACGAGGTTTTCACGAGATCGAGATAGAATTGCATCTTGGGCGTGACAAAAACTTTGCCTCTTATTACCATCCAGCCTGACAGTTAGGGATATCTTACCAGATGATCTGATGGAATCATATCCGCCAACTAGTAAGAGACAGGGGGGGCGATGCGAGAGAGGCCTAAAGGTAATGTGTGTGCGGGAGACACGTAGGCACATGTATGTGCATATAGAGGGCCAGCAAGAGACCGTACGTGTGTATATACGCATGTGAGAGGAATAGTGTTTTCCAACTGAGATTAGTGAAAGGAGTGGTACATAGTAGTAAGAGAGAGATAGAGGGAGATATATAGATAGTGTGTGTGTGTGTGTGCGTAAGACACTCCGGGAGAGAGCGTGAGCATGTGTGAGAGAGAAATGCCGATGTATATAAAGTGTTTGCCCTTATGCGTCAGATAGAGAGATATATAGCGCGTGTGTGAGGACTGGCAGAGGCATAGTGCATCTACACGTAAAAGAATACACATTAAATTAAAATATAAATTGATTTTTTGGATGAGATCATGAATTTGCAATTTGCGTATGAACGAACATTGGTCTATCAGAGACCCATACTCTATTGAATTCGAGCATGTGTATGGGTTTATATCATATTATCGATCCATTGAGAGAGAGCGATAGAGTGGTTTGAAATCCAGACAATGCATGGCTTTTGCAGTTCATATATAAACATTAATTAGTGCACTCCGTGTTGTTTGTGTCAGGCACTTTATACATTTGTCACATACATGGATACATTCCAAATTGCTAGCTACGATAGAATACATGTTCAATTCAACATAAAGGCGTGGTTTCGAATATTCGAATTCATAGGAAGTGCATTCATCTATTTGAATTCAAGATAATGGCATTTGTAAGTCAGATCTAAAAGCGGGCATCAATCTTTGTCATGCGTTTGAACATGCTATAAATTCATATACATGTCCAACTATTTTTTTTGCAACCAAGCAGATTATATCTCGAACCATGCATGAATTGAGCTAAGTTGCATATTTTTTAATATATACTCGTGTACAATGTATATTCAAATGTACCCCCTCCATTCCAAAATAATCGTAGTTTTAGGATTTTCAAGAGCCAAGATTTTTGTAGTTTGACAAATCCTGAAAGTTCAATTCAAGAGAACTGTAAATGTCAATGCTTCTGCTCCCAAATATTGAACGTAGCGCCACATAAGCCTCTGGTCACCCGAAACCGTGCGAGACTACTGTTTGGTGATAGGAAATTACTATCCTGACTCTGACCCGTGTAGCCTACCGGCCCGATGTCCAAAGGTCTAAACCGGGGGTAGGTTTGTAACTTGACCAAGACGCCAGTCTCAACCGCCTCCGAGAAGCATTCATACACCGTGGGTGCGTAAACACCTGTGTGTGCTCGGCCGAAATATATCCCACCAACTATTTGGGACACCTGAGATTACTGTCCTACGCCGACCCGCAATATGTCCGAAATTTTAGATAGGGGGAAAAGTTTGTAACTTTCCCCAAATTTCAAACAAGCATGTCCCAAACCGAAACATTGTTCCCCCTCAGTTCCCCTCCCTCCGTTTTCCCGTTCATACTCCGTGGGCGCCAATATGCGCTCTCCACCAGCCGTGAAATCCCCACCTCCTCCGTCCTCCACCCCATCGTACCCAATCCACTGTCGCCCTCCTTCATCATGCCGGAGCCGGTACCCCGACATTGTCGTCCAACGCAACCGCAACCACAACACCCTCAAGGACTTAGCAGATGAAGCCGAGGCAGAGCTGCCTCCACGACGCCGACGCTGACGTGCGCCGTACCAGAACCACTTCGACCATGCCGTCCTGCGCCTCGCCGCTAGCGCTCCATTGTCACAACCACCTACCGCACCGGAGCTGTTCCTGCTACGCTGTCGTTCGCCGCCTCGGATCTGGTTGCCCGCTGCCGACAGACGGCCACCGCACCACACTCAACAGCTTGGCCATAGGTTCGTCCAAGGCTCCCCCATCCTCCACAACTTCTCGTTTGTAGCAAACCACAAGAAGATCGTTGGAAAAACAGAAGGAGGACACAACACTGCAAGCAGAAAGAGGTACTCCTCTTCCCTTATTCGTGCAAATCTTACATCTCTAGTCACAAATCGTATTCATCCCATGAAAGAAACAAGTTGAGCGCTTCTTATTGCACCTTCTTCGTGATACTAAATGCACAAGGTTTCCTCCCATTTACTATTTCACCTTAGCCAGAGGTTAGTCGCCTGCCTGGATTTCAATTCAGGGTCAGTTGATTTGCAATTAAAAAATGCAGCACCTGCTTCGGCGCGCGGAGCACCTAGTCTGCCTATTCGCCCAAGAACCGGTGCATCGGTGTCTATCATAGGGGTGTGGGGTGCAGGAGCTTCTTGCGCCTGATCTGGAGGTCGGTGTGGCTTGAAGGGATGGCCGCGGGGCGGTGCCAAGCACGGCGGCGCGATGAGGTCGAGGGGAGGGCGATGGCAGGGGACAGGGCCGGTGGTCGCTGGCGTTTTGAGGAAAATGGTCAACACTAAATGGCTGGAGGTAGATGAAGGCCATATGTCCGTTCTTTGTACATCAGACGATGCAACAAAAATGGACTGACCTTTTTGTTTTCACATGACTATTATTTACATAGGACCACATCTTGTGGTGTGCTAGAGGAGTACCTGCCCTGTGCTCATATTTGAAAATCCTATAATATAATTTTGTGTGCCATACATGTTCTAGAGCTATAATATGTCTCCCGTCATTTATTTCTCACACACTTTCTATCTGCTACTTTTACAGTGTACTACTTGTGCACACACTTCAGCCATTCTCACACTATTGTTTTTTATGCATTGGTATTTCAGACTCTGACGCTCTATTGATAAATACACAAAAGAAAAGACAGAAGTCACTCTAGTCTAATCTGAGGATAAGCAATAAGCGTTTCAGCATTCTAAAGGGTGTAGTGTTAGCAGATGTAGACAGTAAACGTATCTCTGTAGATAATGATCTCGTTCACCATGAACTAACATCCCAGGTGCTTGCTTTAACTTCGCGCTGTCATATGTGGTTGAATTTTGCATATGGTGTCTAGCTTGTATTGCTTCCAATTTGGTTAAATTGCATCTTCTTACTTTACAAAGTATACCTTTGATAATGAAATGCCTTCCTATTTTTGATACATACTACATCTGTCTAATAACCATGTTCTTACATCAAACTAATGCTCTTGTGTATCCCTCATCAATCACTTATGACGAGACAGTCGGGCCAGTGGGTTACTGTGAGACGTGCTACTCCTTTAAAGAGTGCAGTGTCATCCTCCCCACATGATACTCAAGAAACATCAAGGCTAGATGAAGATAGTCAATGTAGCTCTATAGTTGCTGACCGCATTTCCCCTACACCACCATCGCATGTGCTTGCTCTTACTTGGCAGTGTGATATGTGGTTGCATGTTGCATATGGTGTCTACCTTGTATTACTTCTGATTAGTGTAAACTGCATCTGCTTAGTTAACACATTATACCTGTGAATATGACATGCCTTCCTGTTTTTGGTACATACTACGTCTTTCTATTAATCATGTTCTTACATCAAACTACTTTTCTTGTGTACACCGCATTGAGGGATCGAAGAAGGTGAGAGTGTCTAGAGGGGGGGGGGTGATTAGACTACTCGACAAGATAAAAATTCTGTCTTTTATCAAGGACAGATTTTAGCAGATTTTGCATAACACACAAGTCAAGTAGCACACTACACATGCAATTCTAGAGTATGGGCAGCGGAAAGTAAATTGCACAAGTAGTAAAGAGAAGTGGAGAAGATCAAACGCAATTTGGAGACGCAATGATTTTTCCCGTGGTTCCGATAGGTGGTGCTATCGTACATCCATGTTGATGGAGACTTCAACCCACGGAGGGTAACGGCTGCGCGAGTCCACGGAGGGCTCCACCCACGAAGGGTCCACGAAGAAGCAACCTTGTCTATTCCATCATGGCCTACGCCCACGGAGGGCTAGCCTTACTCGGGGTAGATCTTCACGAAGTAGGCGATCTCCTTGCCCTTACAAACTTCTTGGTTCAACTCCACATCTCGATGACGGAGGCTCCCAAGCGACACCTAACCAATCTAGGAGGCACCACCCTCCAAAAGGTAATAGATGTTGTAGATGATGATGAACTCCTTGCTCTTGTGCTTCAAATGATAATCTCCCCAACACTCAACTCTCCTCACTGATTTGGCTGTGGTGGAAGAAAGGATTGAGTGGAAAGCAACTTGGGAAGGTTAGAGATCAAGCTTCATATGGTGGGAGTTGAGCAACTTGATCTCAACACAAGGGTAGGTAGTTCTCTTCTCAGAAATGTAAGGTAGGAGTGGTAGTTCTTTCTGATGGCTCTCTCCACGAATGAAGAGGGGGTGGAGGGGTATATATAGCCTCCACACAAAATCCAACCGTTACAAACATATTTGAGCAATCTCGGTGGGACCGAAGTGGACAACTCGGTGAGACCGAAAGTTCAAATAATGTGAATGTTGGGGTTTTCGGTGGGACCGAAAATACCATCTCGGTTAGTCCGATTTGAGCAAAGACAAGAGCATGCCAGTTTCGGTGGGACCGACTTCATCATCTCGGTGACACCGATTTGATGACAGAATGTTACAGAAGCTTGGCAGCCCATGTTTTGGTGAAACCGATTTCAAAATCGGAATATCCGATTTTTCTAGGGTTTGGCTTCTGGCTGAGGTGGTTCATCTCGGTGTGACTGAGTTTGGAATATCGGTGGGACCGAGATTACTTATGAGTGTATTTGGCAGTGAAAGTTGCTGATAGTTTAGGAGATGTATCACTAAGCACTTGAGCAACCAGATCATCAACATAACCTCATCCCCTTTTAATAGTATTGGCTTTTCCTATGGACTCAATGTGATCTTGGATCACTAAACCAAAAATGGAGTCTTGAGCTTTTGCCAATGCTTGCCTTAGCATTTTGAGGGGTCCACTTCTTCAGTCCTTTTGCCATGCCAATGTGATTGAATTTCCTGAAACATACTTGATAAAAGCATTAGTCCAACCACAAAGTATGTTGTCATTAATTACCAAAACCACCCGAGGAGCAAATGTGCTTTCAATCTCCCCCTTTTTGGTAATTGATGGCAACACACTAAAATCACACTAAACAAGACATCAAAGCTTATTGAAAGAAAGACAGAATTATCATGAAAGCTTTGACAAGCATGTAGTACACAGGCTCCCCCTACAAGTGTGCAAGATTTTCATAAATTATGGTTTTGGACTACCACAAGCACACAGGAGAGATAAGCAAGATGTGCTACATGTAGCTTGGCTATATGCATCAGAGAAGATGAAAAGAAGTGAGTGATAATGCATATGTGCATGGTGATTTCTTGCAAACAAGTATTCACAAGCAAGTCACCATCATGCACATTCTGCAAAGTGCATATACTTACCTTGAGGTTCCTTGGCATTGTACCTGAAGAGATAAACTTGGGAAAACAAGGTTAGATAACACAAGAGTATTTCTTCAACCAACTGCAAGAACATCAAGAGTACCAAGCCAGGGATGACATGTATAAAGAGTGTCTCATATTGAGCACAAGCTTGAATCAGCAAACATGTCTCCGAAACTAAAAGATTTTCAATGAACTCTGAGAGATTTTGCTTTCCATAAGATATCAATTGTGAAGATTAATCAAAGGAATGATGCCAAATGAGAATGACGCCAATTGTGATGTCCAATGTAAAACACGGCAAAGCTTTGATGTGATTCTCTCCCCCTTAAGGTAAGATTGCTCTTCTTCTCCCCCTAAATCTTCTCTTCTCCCCCTAAGTCTTCTCCCCCTTTGACATCAAGTGCCGAAAAGGACAGCAAACTAGGAAGGTCAGGGAAGATGGAAAGAAAGAAGTGGGATCCTTAAGAATCACAACAGGGCAAATAGGAACATGCATAGAGAATCATTGAGTGGAGCTGCAGAAGATGATATCCTGGAAGAAATATTTAAATCGGTGACGCTGAGTTTAATTCCAAGGAAATACAGAAATAATTCAGCTCACTTTGCGAGGAATGTTTCAAAGGATTTGCAATGAATTTGTGAAAGATTTTCGAGGAATTGATCAGAGCCAGAAGGATATTCACAAAGACAGAAGAAAATAGAAATGAAAAAGATTCCTAGATGAAGTTTTTTTTTAATGAAAACTCAATGAGAGAACATAAGAGAAAATAGAAAGACTCAAAACATATGTACTTCATCTAGATAAAGGTCGGCGACAAGGTCACCTATGTTTGAGTATATTGACTTAGGAGTCGAATGAGGTCATTTGATCATAGGTCATACTCATCATTTAAGCTCAAAATGGGGTTGCCATTTTTCCGATTAAGCATTTGATGTGATCACATCTTATGAGGCTGCTTGTACTCATGACTTTGAGCAAAGCTCCTTAAAGATGTGAAGAACATACCTTGGGCTTGTTGTTGCTTTGCTCATGTAGGTAAACTTGATGTAGGTGCTCATTGAATGTGAAGTTGGAGCGCCATTTCTACTTGTGTAGTTCATCTTCTTACATGGGTTAGGCAAGCAAGGAAATACTCAAGGATATCCAAAATGACAAGAGTGAAATACTACATGTATAAGATGTCAAAAGGATATGTGGAATTTCGTTCCTTGAACTCAACAACCCAAAGGGCTAGATACTTGGTCAATGACAAGATTACTCATGATTTGAGTGTGTGGTAATCTTGTGGAATGTAGATCATCCAAGTACCTGCAAGGACTTAGATGCAATACAAGGAGGCAAATGTGTCCAAGACATATGATCACCATCATAAGAGAAATATCAAGGATTAGTCAAGTGGGCTCATGCCTTGCATGCATCAATGGAGTTCTCACTCCAAGTTTGAAGCATCAATGATGTTCAACTCACTCCTTAAGCGACAAAACACCTTCTCATCAAGAGGTTTTGTAAAGATATCAGCAAGTTGTTTGTCAGTACGAACATGCTTAAGATTGATGTCACCCTTGGCAATATGATCACGAATAAAATGGTGACGAACTTCAATATGCTTCGTTCGAGAGTGTTGCACGGGATTGTGTCCAATTTTAATCGCACTCTCATTGTCACAAAGCAAGGGAACATGTCTCACATGTATCCCATAATCCTTAAGTGTTTGTGTCATCCATAGCAATTGAGCACAACACGAACCAGCAGCAATATATTCTGCTTCGGCAGTGGATAATGATACCGAATTTTGTTTCTTGGAGGACCAAGATACAAGGGATCGACCAAGGAATTGACACGTACCCGAAGTTGACTTTCTATCAACCTTGTCACCAGCATAGTCCGAGTCGGAATAGCCAACAAGGTCAAAAGAGGCCCTCTTAGGATACCAAATGCCAAAGTTTGGTGTGTGTATCAAATATCTCACTATCCTTTTAACAGCTTTAAGATGGCATTCTTTAGGGGCTGCTTGATATCGCGCACACATGCATACACTCAACATTATGTCAGGACGAGAAGCACAAAGATATAGTAGAGAACCAATCATAGATCAGTAAACCCTTTGATCAACGGGTTCTCCATCTTTTGTCAAGTCATTATGTCCACTTGTAGGCATGGGGGTACTCATACCTTTGCTTTCTTGCATGTTGAACTTCTTGAAGAGATCCTTGGTGTACTTTGTTTGTGAGACAAAGGTACCCTCCTTAGATTGCTTGATTTGCAACCCCAGAAAGAATTTGAGTTCACTCATCATGGACATCTCATACTTCTCCGACATGAGCTGTCCAAACTTCTTGCTAAAATGAGGGTTAGTTGAACCAAAGATAATATCATCAACATATATTTGGCACACAAATAGTTCACGATTAACCCTTTTCGTGAACAGTGTTGAGTCTATCTTTCCAATCTCAAAGCCTTTTTCAAGAAGAAAGCTAGTCAAGCATTTGTACCAAGCTCTAGGAGCTTGTTTAAGACCATAAAGAGCTTTGTGCAACTTGTAAACATGATTAGGCTTTTTGGGATTCACAAATCCGGGAGGTTGTTTCACAAATACTTCCTCCTCAATTTCACCATTTAGGAAAGCACTTTTGATATCCATTTGATAGAGAGTAATATCATGGTGATTGGCATAAGCAAGAAGAATGCGAATGGACTCAAGTCTAGCAACGGGGGCATAGGTCTCACCATAGTCCATACCTTCGACTTGTGTGTAACCTTGAGCTACGAGACGAGCCTTGTTGCGGATGACTTGTCCATCTTCATCCTGCTTGTTCCGAAATACCCATTTGGTTCCAATGATGTTTTGATCATCCTTGGGCTTCTCTACCAAAGTCCATACCTTGTTCCTCTCGAAGTTGTGTAGTTCTTCGTGCATAGCGTTCACCCAATCCGGGTCTTCAAGTGCTTCTTCTACCTTCATAGGTTCAATACTAGAGATAAATGAGTAATGCTCACAAAAGTTAGCTAAGCGAGTTTTAGAGCGAGTAATTCTCCCAGAGTTGATGTCGTTCATCATTTGTTCCACGGGATGATTTTTCTTGACTCTTGCTCGGACTCGGGATAGCTTTTGTTGAGGTTGTGGCTGAGCTTCCTCATCATCTTCATCTTCCTCTTCTTCTTCTTCATTGTTGTTGGTGTTGTCTTGAGGCGGTGGAGAAGGAGGTTGTGGTGGATCTTCTTGTTGCACTTCCTCATCTTGGTGAGTTCCACTTGTGGAGGCCTCCATGTTGCCTTGAGGTTCATCTCTCCGTGAGGTAGGGGGCTCCACATATGTAGATGAGGTACTCTCCTTCACTTCCATGGGACAGATTTTTCCAATAGATAAATCTTGGATCGCTTCCGATGGGTCCTTGTCTCCTACATCAATAGGCATTTGCTCTACTTGCGAGCCATTAGATTCATCAAACTTCACGTCTACCGTCTCTTCAACCTTTCGGGTGAAATTATTGTAGACACGGTAGGTGTGGGAGTTTGATCCATAACCAAGGAGAAAACCTTCATGAGATTTAGGAGCAAATTTAGACCGACGATGTTTATCAAGGATATAGCATTTTGAACCAAAGACACGAAAGTATCCCACTTGGGGTTTGTTACCGGTGAGGAGCTCGTATGATGTCTTGCCGAGGAGCTTATGAAGATAAAGCCTGTTGATAGCATGACAAGCTGTCTCGACCGCTTCTCCCCAAAAATGCTTCGATGTCTTGTATTCATCAAGCATCGTTCTCGCCATCTCTATGAGCGTTCGGTTCTTCCTCTCAACAACTCCATTTTGTTGAGGAGTGTACGTAGCCGAGAACTCATGTAGAATCCCTTCCTCATCGAGAAAAGAGTCTACATTGGCGTTCTTGAACTCCGTTCCATTGTCACTCCGAACTTTCTTGATCTTCACCTCAAATTGATTTTGGGCCTTTTTGGCAAAGGTTTTGAAGATCCTCTGAACCTGCGATTTGTCATCAAGGAAAAATACCCACGTAAATCTGGAATAATCATCAACTATAACTAGACCAAAGGAGTTACCACCAAGGCTTTTGTAAGCATTGGGACCGAAGAGATCCATATGAAGAAGCTCAAGCGGTCTCCTTGTGGTCATGATGTTCTTCACGGGATGACTTCCACCTACTTGTTTTCCTGCTTGACAAGCACTACAAAGTCTATCTTTGTCAAAGAAAACATCTTTAACACCAAGAATATGATCACCTTTGATCAGCTTGTCTAGATTACGCATACCAACATGTCCAAGCCTTCTATGCCATAACCAACCTTTAGAGGATTTAGCAATGAAGCAAGCTCTAGGTTGGGCTTTCTTAGTGAAATCAACAATATATAGATCACCTCTACGGATACTGGTAAACGCCATGTTTTGATTGTCACGACGAAAGACTTGGCAATCTACTTTGGTGAATAGCACATTGAATCCAAAGTCAGCTAATCTAGACACGGAAAGTAAATTGTATCCAAGAGATTCTACAAGCATGACATTTTGAATAGAGCTATCATGAGATATGGCCACCTTACCAAGGTCAAGTCTCCAAAAGTCACATACTTGCGTGGACCATCATTCTTTGCAAGCTCTCGAAACATGTCTTTGTCTCCGGTCATGTGGTCGGTGCATCCACTATCAAGAATCCACTCTTTTCCGCCGGACATGTAGTCTCTCAGATTTGCCATAAGATTGAGACTCTTCATGATCTTGTCTAGCTCGGTGTCCGAATCGGAGTAATCATCATCATGCTCATGCTCATCATCATATTGACCCATAGATTGCTCATCATCAACACCTAGGTCAATTTGATAACTACTTGCATTAGTTTTGTCAATGTGACAATAATCTTCGGAATGCAATATAAGAGCATTTCTAACTAAAACATTGATAAGACCGGGATCACCCTTCTTTTTCATAAGATCACGAAGCTCAAAGAAGCATTTATCAAAGTTGGGATCATTGGGGTGCATCATGTCAAATTCAATAGTCTTGTATAGAATTTTATCAAGACCTCTCAAAGAGTAGTCCGCATAAAGTTCTTCCAAGAATTTCCACATAGCATAGGCGCACTCAAAGTTTGTAACGAGCTTAAGCAAGTTAGCGGGTAACCCTCTAATGATAAGATTTACAGTCCTAAGGTTACGAAGCAAATCAAGCTCTTCATCCATGGTAGGGTGCAAGGGATCAAATGGAGGCACATAGGGGGTCTCAACATATTTGCACAAATTGTACGTCTTAAAGATAATAAGCATTTCAACCCTCCACGAGTTATGGGACCCTCCATTAAGAATAGGCACTCTATGGCTAACACTCCCAAGCGTAGACACGTCCATCTTCCTCCAATGGTGTGTAAACCAAAGCAATGGAGACCAAAGCTCTGATACCAATTGAGGGATCGAAGAAGGTGAGAGTGTCTAGAGGGGGGGTGATTAGACTACTCGACAAGATAAAAATTCTGTCTTTTATCAAGGACAGATTTTAGCAGATTTTGCATAACACACAAGTCAAGTAGCACACTACACATGCAATTCTAGAGTATGGGCAGCGGAAAGTAAATTGCACAAGTAGTAAAGAGAAGTGGAGAAGATCAAACGCAATTTGGAGACGCAATGATTTTTCCCGTGGTTCCGATAGGTGGTGCTATCGTACATCCACGTTGATGGAGACTTCAACCCACGGAGGGTAACGGCTGCGCGAGTCCACGGAGGGCTCCACCCACGAAGGGTCCACGAAGAAGCAACCTTGTCTATTCCATCATGGCCTACGCTCACGGAGGGCTAGCCTTACTCGGGGTAGATCTTCACGAAGTAGGCGATCTCCTTGCCCTTACAAACTTCTTGGTTCAACTCCACATCTCGATGACGGAGGCTCCCAAGCGACACCTAACCAATCTAGGAGGCACCACCCTCCAAAAGGTAATAGATGTTGTAGATGATGATGAACTCCTTGCTCTTGTGCTTCAAATGATAATCTCCCCAACACTCAACTCTCCTCACTGATTTGGCTGTGGTGGAAGAAAGGATTGAGTGGAAAGTAACTTGCACATGTAGTAAAGAGAGGTGGAGAAGAGCAAACGCAATTTTGGAGACGCGGTGATTTTTCCCGTGGTTCCGATAGGTGGTGCTATCGTACATCCACGTTGATGGAGACTTCAACCCACGGAGGGTAACGGCTGCGCGAGTCCACGGAGGGCTCCACCCACGAAGGGTCCACGAAGAAGCAACCTTGTCTATTCCATCATGGCCTACGCCCACGGAGGGCTAGCCTTACTCGGGGTAGATCTTCATGAAGTAGGCGATCTCCTTGCCCTTACAAACTTCTTGGTTCAACTCCACATCTCGATGACGGAGGCTCCCAAGCGACACCTAACCAATCTAGGAGGCACCACCCTCCAAAAGGTAATAGATGTTGTAGATGATGATGAACTCCTTGCTCTTGTGCTTCAAATGATAATCTCCCTAACACTCAACTCTCCTCACTGATTTGGCTGTGGTGGAAGAAAGGATTGAGTGGAAAGCAACTTGGGAAGGTTAGAGATCAAGCTTCATATGGTGGGAGTGGAGAAACTTGATCTCAACACAAGGGTAGGTAGTTCTCTTCTCAGAAATGTAAGGTAGGAGTGGTAGTTCTTTCTGATGGCTCTCTCCACGAATGAAGAGGGGGTGGAGGGGTATATATAGCCTCCACACAAAATCCAACCGTTACACACATATTTGAGCAATCTCGGTGGGACCGAAGTGGACAACTCGGTGAGACCGAAAGTTCAAATAATGTGAATGTTGGGGTTTTCGGTGGGACCGAAAATACCATCTCGGTTAGTCCGATTTGAGCAAAGACAAGAGCATGCCAGTTTCGGTGGGACCGACTTCATCATCTCGGTGACACCGATTTGATGACAGAAGGTTACAGAAGCTTGGCAGCCCATGTTTCGGTGAAACCGATTTCAAAATTGGAATATCCGATTTTTCTAGGGTTTGGCTTATGGCTGAGGTGGTTCATCTCGGTGTGACTGAGTTTGGAATATCGGTGGGACCGAGATTACTTATGAGTGTATTTGGCAGTGAAAGTTGCTGATAGTTTAGGAGATGTATCACTAAGCACTTGAGCAACCAGATCATCAACATAACCTCATCCCCTTTTAATAGTATTGGCTTTTCCTATGGACTCAATGTGATCTTGGATCACTAAACCAAAAATGGAGTCTTAAGCTTTTGCCAATGCTTGCCTTAGCATTTTGAGGGGTCCACTTCTTCAGTCCTTTTGCCATGCCAATGTGATTGAATTTCCTGAAACACTTGATAAAAGCATTAGTCCAACCACAAAGTATGTTGTCATTAATTACCAAAACCACCCGAGGAGCAAATGTGCTTTCACGCATCAATCGCCTTCAAATTGACAGTGTGATATTTGTTGCATCTTGCATATTATTTCAAGCATGTACTGCCTCTAATTAGTTCAAATGCCAGGTATGATGAGACACTTTTTACTTGGTACAGTGATTTTGGTTGGATCTTTAATATGGCGTCTAGCTTGCATTTCTTCTAATTTGTTGAAATGCCTTCTGCTTAGCATTTTTCGCACATATGCCATCCTCCTACAATGCGGTTGCCTTACATAAAAGTTTTGTTCAATAGTATCACGTATCAACGAATTTGGAAGAGCACATTTTATTCCTTTTTCTTGTGGGTTTGACTTGACAAGGAAAAATCTACAAGGAAGAACGCACGGGATGATGGTGGTCCTCTGGAGCAATCGAAACAGATGATCTCTGCAGATTCTCCTCCTACTCCTACTGCAGGGCAAGTTCTAAATCTCATCTCTCCTACTCCACAACCCCAGGTGCTTGCTCTAACATGGCAGTGTGATATATGGTTGCATGTTGCATATGTTGCCTAGCTTGTACTGCTTCTAATTTGTTAAATTGCATCTCCTTAGCTTACGCATTATACATGTGAATATGACACACCTTCATGTTTTTGGTACATACTACATCTTCCTATCACACCATGTTCATACATCTACTGTTCTTGTGTGTCCTGCATCTATCACTTATGATGAGACAGTCACGCCTGTGGGTTAGTATGAGACGCTCTACTCTTATAAAGAGTGCACTTTCATCCTCCCCACATGATTCTCAAGAAACATCAAGTCTAAATGAAGATATTCAATGTAGCTCTCTAGTTTAAGACCCCATTTCCCCTACACCACCATCACAGGTGCTTGCTCTCACTTCGCAGTGTGATATGTGGTTGCATGTTGCATATGTTGTCTAGCTTGTATTGCTTCTAATTAGGGTAAATTGCATCTGCTTAGTTTACACACTATACCTGTGAATATGACATGCCTTACTGTTTTGGTACATACTTATATCTATCCATTAACCATGTTCTTACATGATACTACAACTCTTGGTTATCCTACATCAATCACTTATGATGAGACACCTTTATTCGTAGCATATTGCATATGATTTCTGGCCTGTTGCTGTGTTGACATGTATTGCTTCTAATTTGTTGAAATACCCTTATGAGGCCACCCTTTTAATTTGGCAGAGTGATATTGGTTTCATCTTTCATATGGTGTCTAGCTTGCATTGCTTCTAATTAGTTCAAACACCTTCTGCTTAGTTTACACTTTCCACATCATATATGTCAATATGTCATGATGTCCTATTTTTCATACGTATTCCATCCAACTATCATGCGGTTGCCTTACATGAAAGTAGTGTTCGTCATCATCATTCATCAATGAGTTCTGAAGAACAAATTTTATTCCTTTTTCTTGTGGGTTTGACTTGACAAGGAAAAATCAGAAAAGAGGAAGGAAAAGAGTAAGGAAGGCAATGATGGTGGTCCTCTGCAGCAACGTAAACGGAGCATCTGTACGGATTCTCCTCGTTCTGCTAGTGCATCACAAGTTCCAAGTTGCCGCTCCCCTACTCCACCATCCCAGGTGCTTTCTCTAACTTGGCAGTTTGATATTTTGTTGCATGTTGCATATGGTGTCCAGCTTTTATTGCTTCTAATTAGTGTAAACTGCATCTGCTTAGCTTACACATTATATGTGTGAATATGACACGCCTTCCTGTTTTTGGTACATACTATATCCGTCTATCACACCATGTTCTTACATGAAACTAGTGTTCTTCTGTATCCTGCATCAGTTACTTATGATGAGACACCTTTAAGTTGGTAGTGTGACATTGGTTGCGTCTTGAATATGATTTCTAGCACGTACTGTTTCCAATTTGTTGAACGCCACCTATGACGAGACAGTTCTAACTTGTCAGAGTGGTATTGGTTGCACCTTTCATATGGTGTCTAGCTTGCAGTGCTTCTAATTTGTTGAAGTGCCTTCTGCTTAGTTTCCACATCATAGGTTTGAATATGTCATGCCGTCCAATTTTTCGTACATATTCTATCCTCGTGTCATGAGTTTGCCTTTCATTAGAGTAGTGTTTGTCAGTATCATGCATGAATGAGTTCTGAAGAGTGAATCTTATTCCTTTTTCTTGTCGGTTTGACTTCACAATGCAAAATCAATAAAGAGGAAGGAATTTTGTAAGGCATTGGATGATGGTGGTCCTTCCGAGCAACTAAAACAGAGGGTCTCAACTGATTCTACTCCGCCATCCTCCCAACAAGATTCGCAAGACAACGCAAGGCTAGACAGTCAACGTAGTTGTGTAGATGATGAACACATCTCCCCTACTTCACCATCACATGTGTTTGTTCTAACTTGGCAGTCTTTGGTTTGCATGTTGCGTATGATGATTAGCTTGTATTGCTTCTAACTTTGTTGTATTGCATCTGCTTACTGTAGACATTATACTTGTGAATATGACACATGTTCCTATTTGTAGAACATACTATATCCGACCAGACCATGTTCTTACATCAGACTATTGTTCTTGCATATCCCGCATCAGTCACTTATGATGAGACACCTTTAAGTGGCCACTGTGATATTAATTGTGATATTATACTTGTGATATTATTTATGTATGCTATTGTATTAATTGTGTGACGTGGCGAGTGTAAGCCAACTATTTTACTCTTTCATCCCTGTTCATTACATGAGTTGTGCAAAGATACCACACTTGTGATCATTCCAGAATGCGCTTATGTCTCTAACTCGTGCCTCGACACGTAGGAGATATAGTCGCATACTGGGCATTACAAGTTGGTATCAGAGCCGACCCTCGCAGTTAGATGGATGTTTGCGGGCAGGTGTTCGGTCATGTTATTCATGACGTTTGTGACCCGTCGTGGCACACGACATGGCACATGTATCAGACTGGATGCACATACGTTTGTGCCAAGAGGGAACATTCCTGTCGCCCGACGAGGACGTCGATTCCTCGTAGTGGGGGTGTATGTGATAGCCTGGCTTATTAGGGATGATATACTACTCATATCAATAAGGAATTCCTTCTTTTCTGGGAGCCCATTCAGATAGAACTCCAAATTTAAGCGTGCTCAGCTTGGAGTAGTTTCAGGATGGGTGACCGACTGGGAAGTTGCTCCCGGGTGCGCACGAGTAAGGACAAAGTGCATAGAAAAGACTAGTATTGATATGTGGAGCCAGTCTAGATCCCACCAGGAGTAACGACCACCAGCGGGTGTGTCCGGGGCGTTACAAGTTGGTATCAGAGCCTTCTCCGACCTAGGAGCCCCCTGATTGATCGAACCGCTAACGGTTGAGTCTAGGCACACACACAAAATATATATATATATATATCGGAGAGTAGGATTTATTTTTATTCCTCATCCCCTTCGTCGCTCTGGTGAGGATTCCTGACATTGTTTTAACATCACTATCCTTAATTTTTCACCAATATATATCGGAGAGTAGGATCACGCGGGTATTGTTTGGATTTTTCCGATATCTTTGTGACGAGAATTCTGTCTTGGTGCCTCTCGTCTATTTAGGCTGAGTCCCGGGGAGTTGCGCTCTGAGGTATTGTCGTCCCATTGTGTATTGTTACAGTTCTAGAATACCAGAGGCGGCCGACATCGAAAACTCTTCTATGCGTGTCTGGTGGTGAGATAACGCCGACGTCACCCAGTACTGGTGGGATAGTTCGGGAGTATTGCCACAGCTAGTATAGCGGATGCGTTTCGAAGGTCCGAGCTAAACGGTTTTCGAAGGTGCCTGGTTATGTGTTGACGGATGGATACAGCTGGATGTAGGTATTGCTAGTTGGGTGAGATATTGTTCTTCCCCTGTATCCCCAACACCAGATTGCATAACCGGAAAGCTTTGGGAATTAATAGGTGGGATTCAAGTAGCTCTTTGGTAATCTTCCAATGGGTGCATGATATGAGGTTGGGGTTCAACATCTAGTGGAGAGGTTATCATGGTCGTTGTTACACTAGGGGGTTGCATCTTAAAGGATCCTTGGCTATGCTGATCCGGGGATTGCAAGGCCCTTTGTAACACGTGCCATGGGGCATTAGCACGAACATGTGGGACGAAACCTCTATTATGTATTTGTTCCATCTGTTACCTTGTTGGTTTATTCTATCATTCCCTCAAGTGGCTTCTCGACAAGTTAATGTACCATTAAGCTATGGATATCATTTGTTCAATTCTCTATTCGAATGATATTGTGAAGTTTATGTTGCAACATATCTATCCTTTGTTTAGTTTTGATTGTGGTATCCGAGTTGCTTCGATGTCAAGTGTTGATTCCATACTTTTCCTAATCGGTGTTCTCATATTTCTATGGGAGTGCTAATCCTTCTTGATCATCAATATTGTCATGTTAAATTCTTCTCAACTGGCGTGCTTCTCTTCAAGTTAACCGATCCTTTCAATACGTGCAAGACCAATTCTTGTTTTTTCTCAATGGTGTCCATTTCGTTCATACCAAGTTGTGTTTGTTTTCCCCACCCTCCCACCCTTTTTCTTTATGGAGCCAGAGTCCTTAATCAAGTGCCCTTATATTCTTGTGATGTCTCTTCATCAATTTTCTTTAATGTTTCATCCAGTGATTTCTCGTGAAGATGCTCAGGAAGATTCAAGTTCATCATTCTTCGTTCTCTTTTTTCTTCTCTGGTGGACTGATACGTCCCAAACGTATCTATAATTTCTGCTTGCTCCATGCATGTTTTGGGTGATATTGCTATGCTTTTGATACACTTTCATACACTTTTGATCATATTTGGACTAACCTATTAACTCAGTGCACCCCAGTGCCAGTTTCTGTTTTCTGCTGTTTTTGTATTTCAGGTTTTCCCATTACTTAAATTGCTAGAAAAATTCCGGGAAAAATATATAAAAAATCAGCGCTCCAGAAGCTTCCATGTGCCAGAAGTGGGGCCAGAGGGGCCCCAGGCGCCCTGATGGCGCGGCCCCACCCATGGCCGCGCCGGGGGGCCGCCTGGGGGGCTCCCACCTCCTCTGGTGCCCTACTTGGCCTACTATTTATTCTCCCGTCGCGGAAACCACGATTCCAGAACCCTTTTGTGCAGAAGCAATTCCGATCTCCGCCGCCATCGCCACCAAGTTTCGGGGGACCAGAATTCCTGTGCCGGCATCCTGCCGGGACAGGGAAGTGCCCCCGGATTCATCTCCATCGACGTTGCTTCCTCCCTCCATGATGCGGGAGTAGTTCCTCCTCGGGGCTGAGGTTTCTACCAGTAGCTATGTGGTCAATTCTCTCTCCCATGATGTGATCTTCGTGTGATCATAGGCTATGTTAATCTAGGGTGATCCCATGATATTTCCCCTTCCTCTATGTATTGAATTGATGTACTCACTTGTCTTTATCTAGTATAATCCCCGAGACCAAGGTGACAGCGGTCTATTGGACAGGGATTAGAAGAATATTTTCATGAGTGATTTCCTCTTTTGTGTGTTGATTGAAGATTGAGAGTCTCTTGGTGCTTGTCTTTGACTATCCTGGAGATATGTTGTGGTGATTGTGGTACTCTCTTTGGATGGCCGCGGTGACATTGAGAAATCCATAGATTGAGAATTACGAACTTTGAGGTGTGCTTTTGTAGCCCTACATAATTCTCGTCCTCTCTTGACCACAAAGGAATGACCTCCGAGTGTGTCTCCATTGCATGTTTTATGGGAAATATCATGTGATTAGACTATGTTAATGTTGTTGGGAGTTGCCACTAGTGAAAGTATGAAGCCTAGGCCTTGTTTCCACCATTGCAATACCATTTGTGCTCACGTTTACCACTTGTTTGCTTGCTGCACTTTTTATTACAAATTTATATTACTTTGCTTTGCCACTCCTATCATCCATATTTTACCATCTCTTCGCCGAACTAGTGCACCTATACAACTCCTAGTTGTATTAGGTGTGTTGGGGACACAAGAGACTTCTTGTATCTTAGTTGCAGGGTTGCTTGAGAGAGACCATCTTCAACCTCTACTTCCCTGAGTTCAATAAACCTTAGGTCATCCACTTGAGGGAAATTGCTGCTGTCCTACAAACCTCTGCGCTTGGAGGCCCAACATAGTCTACAAGAATAGAAGCGTGTGTAGACATCAAGCTATTTCTGGCGCCGTTGCCGGGGAAGTAAGTGTTTGAAGGTATATCTTTAGATCTTGCAATTAAATATTTTCTTTTCTTGTTTTTAGTTTCACTAGTTATGTTTATGGAAAACCGCACTCTTAGTTCGCTGCTTGGGGAAGGCCGCTTTACCACACCCGTGGTAGAGAAGTTTCCTCCACCTACTGAATGTATCCCGTTCCAAATACCACTTGGGATAATTGAAATAATTAGGAATGATTGTTATGATGGGACAGTCAATCCTAGTATTCATTTGTTGAAACTTACAAAACTTTGTGAGTTGTTTAAGATTTCAGGTTTGACAAGAGATGGAGTCATGAGGAAATTATTTGCCTTGTCACTGAAAGGAAAAGCATTGGAATGGTATAGGCTACTAGATGACTCTCACCTCCTGGATTGGGAAGAGATCCAGTCTCTCTTTTACTCCAAGTTTTATCCTCTTCATGAAGTCCATGAGAATAGGAATTATGTTTATAATTTCTATCCTCATGACGGAGAGAACATAGCTCAAGCTTGGGGGAGACTGAAAACATTAATGCTAAAATGTCCTAACCATGGGCTTCCCAAAGATATAATTATTACTAATTTCTATGCGAGAATAGAAGCGTGTGTAGACATCATGGACTAAATTCAAGCTTTGGTCATGATCATATCTCTTCCTTTTGTTTCACATGTTTTCCCATGTTGGAATTTCTTATCCGAAGTCTCTCTTGTTTATTCAACTCCCTCTAATTCTTCTCCGGAGTGCTGAAGATATCTCAGAATATTCGTGTTTCAATTCTTAATCCGTTCAATTTATTTTGAGGTTTGTCATCTTATTCAAGCCATTTAATTCAACCAGTACAATATCTCTTAAGCAATCTTTCCCAACGGTGTTTCTTTTCAGTGGGCCCTAACCCACAAATCTTTTTCCAGGATCTTACCTGACTCTTCTAATTTTTCCGGAGTTATACTCAAATTCTTTTCAAAGTGTGACGTAAGAATGATTTCCATCAGTCACATGCCTTCTCCAAGATTTTTTCCAATTATTTTCATGTTTAGCTCAACCTTTCCCCTTTTCATTCTTTCGGGGTATCTCAAAATTCTTCATGGTATTTCTCGTCGTACTTCTCAACATTTGAAGACCGGAGAAGAGTTTCTCTTAAATCTTGGCTTGTTCTCTTGAAGATTCGTGGTTCTAGCTTCATGACATCCTCATAATTATTTAGATCACGAGGAATCTTTTCATATCATCCGAAGCATTTCATGAATTCTTTCCATTGTGATCCTCCGAAGGCCATCATTTCAAAAGATTTCTTCGTTCTCAGTTTTCAACTTCGTCCTCCAACTTTTCTTAATTGATGCCTCTTCATTCATCTCCATATTCTTACGGTGGTTCGCTCAAGAGTTCTTTTCCTGTGTTATCATATCAATTCATTCGTTCTTTCTGAAATCCTACCGGTGATTCATTGAATACTTTCTCAAGATTGTGCGAGATCTCTCTTTAATTCTTTGCAACGGGAATAAGTACTATGCAAATCCATTGCTTCTCATCAATTTAATTGATGGAGGATAAGCATAACATAATTCTTATTCTTTTCATCAAGTTGATTAATCCCTTCCTTTGGAATTTGTTCATGATGAATAAATTCTAATCCCAATTCCTTTCATCTTTTCTTTTCCGGATTTCAAAGTTTCTTGGCCATCTCATCGAACCTCCATCTAAATCATCGCAGGCCTTGAATCTTATTCTTTTTATCTTTCACGTCTCATCCTCTTATTACCGGAGTTCTTCGTGGTGGTTCCTCATGATTTAATTCATCCTTGAAGTCTTCATCAAGATTCTTGTTGGAGCTTAAGTATTCTTCATCGTGCATTCTGAAGTGCAATTCTTTCTACCTTATCGTTTGAGGTGGTGGTACGTCATTTTTGACAATTTCCCTTCATGTTTCATGATTCACAAGTTATCAAGAATGAGATATTTAAAACCATCATTTCTCTTTCTTGAGGAGATATTTCGACCCTTCAATCTCTATGTTGGAGTAATCTTGGGTTGTATTTCACCTAAAAGCTTTCCCTAAAGATTGTTGCTATTGTGGTGCTTATAAATGACCCAAATTCGTCATTTATCCTCTCGGTGAAATAAGTTTTTCGTCTCCTTGTTGACCTCAATCGAACCAATTGTTTTCCGTTAGTGGCCGGCTGCCACCTCATAATTTTGGGATGTTTTCCATAAGCACACAACAAGCTTATTCTTTTGTTGTTGAATTTCCAACAAATCCGTTCAATGATTCTTTCTAAGGTTGCTTTTCAAAATCAATTGTCGGAGAAGTTTTCATTTTCTTCTCCGTTGTTTTCTTTCATTGATCTAGCTTCTATTCGTTTGTTCCGGTGGCATTGTGATATTGCTCATGTTCACCATCATCTCATTTTGTCAAGATCATGCTCTTGTCCTTTCCATTCCATTTAACAGGAGTCTTGTGTCCTCCATTCAAGTTCTCTCATCCTATCAAGTTTTGCCTCTCTTTTAACCGGAGTGCTGTCTGAAGCCTTTCTTACCCCTTGTGCCATTCGTTCAATAGTTTCGGAGGTAGTGTGTTGTTGATTTCATCAAGTTTCATCCCAACTTGGCAAGTTCATGTTCAATTCCTTCCATTCATAGTCGGAATGCTGCCCAAATTCTTTTGTTATTATTCCTTCTCTAGCTTTATTCAACCGGAGTGGTTTAAATTCTTCCATGATCTGTGTGCTCGTGTTTCATGCCTTTCAACCTACAAGGTTCTCGTAATGTACCTTGTTCCTCTTTTCTAACAGAGTGTTTGCGATTTTGTTCATCTCCATTGTATTCTTTCTTTCAATTTTTCAACCTCTCAAGGTTTGTGGTTTCACTCATTTGTCAAAGAAGCAACTTTGTTTTACCTCTTCTTTTCCGTTTCTATCCGGTGCCATCTCCAGGATATCGGGTCGAGATCCTCTGTTAGTGTGGTAGAGTTGTGACGCCCCAAGATCGACGCTCCAGAAGACTTCCAGCTGTTCCAGGTTTCATCGTGTGTTTCATTTGTGCTTGCTCTATTTATTTTTGCATTGCATCATGTCATCATGCCATCATGTCATAAATCTTTTGCATCTCAACTAAATAAATTGTGTGGATCTTCGATCCATTTAAATCGAGGGAAGTGTGACTTCTCTTTATAACATATCCTCCTAATATTTATGGAGCTATTATAAAATATTCCATTGCTTTGGAATCACCTAAACACACTTACAAATATTCCCCATGCCTATTTCACTCATAGTTTTGACTCTCAAACCTTGCCAACAATTCTTATCCATTTTATCGAGGTTCCTCCAAAAATCCGAGCATTTTTGGACACTTCTCAACCTAGTCCTAGTTCAAACTATTTGAATTTAATTCAAATGAGTTTGAATTCAAACTTTCTTTCATGCCCACTTATATTTTTCTGGGATCATGCTCATTTTTATGAGTCCGGGAAAAATAAACTCATGCCTAAACACTATCCCAAACACTTCCTTTCTCCTCCTTTTTCTTCTTTGTTTTTTTCTATTTTAGAAAATAGTAGGAGAGGCAGACAGCCCAGCAGCCAGGCGGCCTGCTTACCCGCGGCCCAGCCACTGGCCTCCTAGGTCCAGCCCGCTTCCCTCTCAACCCTAACCCCGTCCCACCCCCGCTCCTGTCGATCCCTTCCCCCTAGTGCCACCACTCCCTCCACCTCTCCCTCTCGTCCTCCCATAGCCGCCACCTCCTCCCCGATTTCCCTAACCCCCCGCTCGACCGCACTCGCTCGGGCCTCGTCCGATCCCCCCACAGCCAGCCAGCGCCGCCAGCCGTCGTTGACCTCGCTGGCCGGCGAGCCTTCCCTTGCCATCCCCAGCTCGTTCGCCTTGCCGGCCCCCTCCTCGCTTCCCTGCCTCCTTCACCCTGAGCGAACCGCACGGCCGCCGGCCATGGAGGCCACCGTGCCGGCCCTCAAGCACGCCTCCCATGCTCCTCACGTGCCTCAGACGCGCCGCCATCCTTCTCCCCCACTTGCGGCCTCCTCCTCGTCGCCCATCGCCGTCCCGACGCCGAGCCTGGCCACCACTCGAGTCCGAGGGCCCCGCCTCACCGCCTCGGCCTCACCAAACTCGCCCGCCGCCGCGGCCCTGCCTGATGTCGTCGACCCCGAGCGCCACCTCCCGTGTCTCCTCGCCCCGCTGTCCCCTGCTCCTCCTACACGCGCCATGGATGGCTCGCCTCCTCTGTTGCGACGCGCGCCCGGCGTCCCTGTCACCTCCAGCCCTCCAGGAGCTCCGCCTCCCTGCTCAGCGCCAAGGACGACGCCGACCACTTCATCCTTCTGCGGGCAACCTCCGGCCGTTCTTGTAGTGTCTCCTCCTGAGCAGGAGCAGCTGGAACCGATGC
Source organism: Secale cereale (assembly GCA_902687465.1). NCBI lineage: Eukaryota > Viridiplantae > Streptophyta > Magnoliopsida > Poales > Poaceae > Secale > Secale cereale. The sequence continues at coordinate 260,036,780 of LR738712.1, read as the reverse complement.
CTCCGTGAAGCCCGAGTGTGGTTTTTTGTGTGTGCACCGGATACGCGAAGTTCAACTATGCCTGACGACATGTACATCTTTAGAACATGTACGACTACAAGATGACGCGTCAAGTACCTCTACCGTCCTCTTCGGAATCACCAAGAGCGCCAAGTACCTCGACGACCGATGCCGAACGACTACCGTCACAGAAGGTCGTTGAGTGAACAATTATCGTTGACGTGTACGACTACACCCCATGAACAACTACTTCATCTACAACCTGTGTACCACTACTTCCCTCGACGATCTTGAACCACCCCGAGCCGCACGCTTCGAAGGTATAACCGCCGAGCCGATGAACCCGTGGTCGAATGAATGTGTGATGTATGAGATGAACCGTATGTTTGCATCGTCCCCGAATCGTCGCTTGCGATGCCCCTCGTTTGCCTTGCCACCAACCCGTGGGAACCCGGTTACTGGGATCACCCCACCTATCTCTTGCATGACTCGCACACGCCACCATTTCTTTTGCACCGGCATCTCAACGAGTTACTGGAATCGATATGTTGTCGTGGCATCATTTTAAGTTATCGCCGCTGTGGCCCCTTTCCTTCCACCACGGTGACGAGTTACTCCATATCTTGCTCATGTCAACTTTTAACTAAAAATTGCATAAAACTTGCATTCATCATATGCATCATGATAACAACCTTTAAATGCTTAAAATTATGGTTTGCATTAAAATTGTTAAATGACATGGGGATTTTTCCGGAATTGTTGTTGTTATTTCCGGCCTCATTTAAATGACCTAAATAGATAGTTTCCTTATGCTTTACCTCTTTCCATGTTAATCAACATTTACTATTGTTGTCTACATAAACGAGAGTCAACTAAATAAATAGGATGTGGTGTTTTGTGAAAATGCAACTCGTTGCATATTGAGCTCCACTTAACTTGTAGTATTGTTTGTGCACTTTGCCATGCCATGCATATTTAAACCAGACATGCATCATACTTGTTTGTGTATCATGCCATATTTATGCTTGTGTGTTTACCATGTTGTTTGCTTCTTTCCGGTTTGCTTCTCTTGTTAGCTTCGGTTTCTATCCTGAGTTGTGAGGATTTGTTCGACTACCTCCGTTTGTCTTCTTCATGGACTCGTTCTTCTTCCTAGCGGATCCCAGGCAAGATGTTCGTTCCCCGATATCACCTCTATCTTTGCTTTGCTAGTTGTCTCGCTCTATAGTTATGCCTCAATGCCTATTCTTGTCTTGTCAGCCTCCTATGTTGCCATGAAACACTCTAACCGCCTTCCTAGCAAACTGTTGATTGGCTAAGTACGCTTTTGCTCAGCCCCTCTTATAGCGTTGTTAGTTGCAGGTGAAGTTGAATATTGCTCCATGTTTTAGACTTCTTTATTGGGATAACACAATATATATCTTATTTAATTAATGAACATATATATTGGTAATGGGTGGAAGGATTGGCCTTCTGCTTGGTGTTTTGTGTGGAAGGATTGGCCACCTTAGGACCCGATAAACCGGTGTTATGTTCCTTGATTTTGCGTTCCTTTCACGGTTGGGGTTTATGGCCCCCCCTTGATAATTCGCACTGCTTAAAGCTTTTCCAGCAAGGGCTAACTTTGGTACTACATTTGCCTAACAACTAAAAACTTTCATAGGGAGTAATTAACCCGAGTTCTTAATCAACCCCCAGGCCAGTGCTCCTCATGAGTGTTGGTCCAAACTGGGCAACCTGCAGGGACACCTGGAGGCAACTCAAGGTTTGTCTCCCGTAGCTTGTCCCATCCGGTCGTGGCCTGAGATGAGATACACACGACTACTACCAGGGTGTCGGCACGCCGGGAGGTCTTGCTGGATTAGTTTTACCTTTGTCGAAATATCTTGAGCACGGGATTCCAAGAATACTCGGGTCTTCCCAACATGGAGTTGTGACTCCGCAGATTGTGAGCTTGTGATGGGATAAGTTGGGACACCCCTGCAGGATTTTGGACTTTTGAAAGCCGTGCCCGCGATTATGTGGCAGATGGGAGTTTGTTAATATCCGGTTGTAGATAACTTGACACCATATCCTTAAGAATACACTACCCATGTGAGTAACCATGACTGTCTCTTTTCGAAGGGGTTTTCGGAAAGTGAACACGATGGGGTTATGCATGAACGTGAGTAGCTATGATCGCTTATTGATCTTCTTTGGCGATCGTTGGCATGTATCCTCCTCTCGCTCTGACTTCGTAAGCTAGTTGCTTAGTGCTTGTTGCAGCCACTTTATTACCTCTCCACACCTATAAGGCTTTGTTAGTTTTGATACCCGGGAATGGGATTGTTGAGTCCTTGTGACTCACATATTATAACACACACGAGATGCAGGTATAGCTGAGTACGACGCAGGAGATGGGCAATAACTTCACTGGGAGTTCGATGAAGAACGTGGTCATATGTATGTGACGTATCCCGACGATCAGCAGTGGTTCCTACTAAGGGCGCTCAAGACTTGTGGTTGTGGTATCTTTTCTCGTTTGATTTCATCAGTAGCCGGACCCTGTGTTATTTGTGACGTGGCGAGTGTAAGCCAACTATTTTACTCTTTCATCCCCGTTCATTACATGAGTTGTGCAAAGATACCACGCTTGCGATCATTCCAGAATGCGCTTATGTCTCTAACTCGTGCCTCGACACGTAGGAGATATAGTCGCATCCTGGGCATTACAGTTGCGTCTTGCATATGATTTCTAGCATGTACTGCTTGTAATTTGTTGAAACGCCAGACAGGTTTAACTTGGCAGACTAATATTGGTTGCATCTTTCATATGGATGCATGCATCGATTGATGCGGAGGCCGAAGGTGAACCTCCTTTTCTAAAAAAGGTCTAGCTTGCAGTGCTTCTAATTTCTTGAAATGCCTTCTACTTAGTTACCACATCATAGGTCTGAATATGTCACGGCATCCTGTTTTTCGTACATATTCCATCCTGTATCATGTGTTTGGCTTTCACCCACGTAGTGTTTGTTAGTATCATGCTTGAATGAGTTCTGAAGAGCGAATATTTTTCTTTTTTTATCGGTTTGACTTCGCAATGCAAAATCAATACAACTATATGAAATTAGTAAGGCAGTGGATGATGGTGGTCCTTCGGAGCAACTCAAACAGAGGGTCTCTACAGATTCTACTCTGCCATCCTCCCAGCAAGATTCACAAGACAACACAAGGCTGGACAGTCAACATAGCTGTGTAGATGATGAGCACTTCTCCCCTACTCCACCATCACAGGTGCTTGCTCTAACTTGTCACTATTATATGTGGTTGTGTTTCGTATAATGTCTAGTTTGTATTGCTCATCATTTTGTTGAATTGCATCTGCGTAGCTTACAACTTATACCTATCAATATGACACGTGTTCCTGTTTCTAGCACATAATAAATCTGTCTATCACACCATGTTCTTACATCAAAGTATTGTTGTGTATCCCGCAACAATCACTTACCAATAAGACACATTTAACTTGGTAGTGTTGTATAGGTTGCATCTTGCATTGTCTTCTAGCTGCTACTGCTTCTAATTTGTTGAAATGGCACTTATGACGAGACACTGTTTACCTGTTTGAGTGATATTGGTTGCGTGTTCATATGGTGCCTAGCCTTCATTTCTTCTAATTTGGTTCAAATGCCTTTTGTTACTGTTTTTCATACATATTCCATCCTCCTATCATAGGCGTGAACATGCAATGCTGTCCTTTTCGTATATATTCCATCCTCCTATCATGCGCTTGCCTTGCATCAAAGAAGTGTTTGTCTGTATCATGCATCAACGAGTTACACAAAGCTAATTTTATTTTCTTTCTTGTGGTTTTGACTTCACAAGGCAATATCAAAAAAGGGGAAGTAAAAGAGCAAGTTAGGGAATGTTGGTGGTCCTCGAGAGCGACGCCAACAGCGGCTCTATAGATTTTCCCCTGCTACTGCTACTGCAGTTGAAGTCCCAAGTCTATATGACGAGTTCATCGCCCCTACTCCACCATCTTAGGTGCTTGCTCTAAGAGACAGTTTGATAATTGGTTTCATATTACATATGCTGTCTAGCTTGTATTTCTTCTAATCTGATTAAATTGCACCGGCTGAGTTTATACGTTATACATGTGCATATGACATGCCTTTCTGTGGTATAGGTTGCATCTTGCATTGTCTTCTAGCTTCTACTGCCTCTAATTTGTTGAAATGACACTTATGAGGAGAAACTGTTTACCTGGTAGAGTGATATTGGTTGCATGTTCATATGGTGCCTAGCCTTCATTTCTTCTATTTTTGTTCAAATGACTTTTGTTACTATTTTTCATACATATTGCATCCTCCTATCATAGATGTGAACATGCAATGCTATCCTTTGCGTATATATTCCATCCTCCTATCATGCGGTTGCCTTGCATCAAAGAAGTGTTCGTATTTATCATGCATCAACGAGTTATGTAGAGCTAATTTTATTTCCTTTCTTGTGGTTTTGACTTCAGAAGGCAATATCAAAAAAGAGGAAGAAAGAGTAAGTTAGGGGATGTTGGTGGTCCTCCAGAGTGATGCAAACGGAGGCTCTCTAGATTTGCCCCTCCTACTGCTACCGCAGTTAAAGTCCAAGTCCATATGATGAGTTCATCTCCCCTACTCCACCATCTCAGGTACTTGCTCTAAGTGACATTCTAATAATTGGTTTCATGTTGCATATGGTGTCTAGCTTGTATTTCTTCTTATTTGACTAAATTGCACCTGCTGAGTTTATACGTTATACACGTGCATGTGACGCCCGAAGACCGACGTCCCAGAAGATTCCAGAAGATTCCAGATGTTCTGGGTTCTCCCGTGTGTTTCTTTTGTGCTTGTGTTATTTATTTTTTTGCATTGCATCATGTCATCATGCCATCATGTCATATTTTTTTTTTGCATCTCAACCTAAATAAATCGTGTGGACCTTCGGTCCATTTAAATCGAGGGAAATTTGACTTCTCTTTATAACATATCCTCCTAGTATATTGGAGCTATATTATAAATATTCCATTTGTTTGGAATTAACCGCAACACACTTGCATTTATTCCCCATGCCTCTTAATTCAAGTTTCACCGTCAAAAACCTTCCCTATATTTCTTTTCTCGTGTATCGAGGTTCCTCCAAAAACCTCAACATTTTTGGACACTTCATAAATCAAGTCTTAGTTCAAACCCATTTGAATTAAATTCAAATATGTTTGAATTATATCTCGATCTTGTCTTTTATATTTTTCTCGGACCGTGCTCATTTTTATGAGCCCGAGAAAAATAATAACCTCATGTGCAACTTTTCCCTAACCCCCCCCCCCTTTTTTTTCTTTCGTCCTTCTCTTTTATTATTTTCTTCTGCTAAAAGAGATCAGCAGGAGAGGACTCAGGCCCTTCTCGCCCGAGCCGGCCTAACCAAGCCGCAGGCCCATCCCTCCTGGCCCAGCTGCCCAGCCATCTCCCTTCGCTAACCCTAGCCCAGCGCCCTCGCTCACCCCTCGCTCCTCCCTCTCCCGCACTACCGCCGCCACCCCTCGTTCCCTCGCCCCCGCAGCCTCGACCAATTCTCTGTCGCCCGAGCCCCGTTTCCCTTGATCTCTCGCTCTCTCTGCCCGATCTCCCCTATGCCCGCACCATCTCCTTTCCCCTCATCTTCCCATGCGTCGCTCCAGCCCCGAGCCGACCTCCTCCTCTGGTCGACGCCCGCATCGCCAGGCCGCGTCGCTCGCCTCGCCTCCAGCGGCCAGGGATCGCCGCCGTCCGCCGCCATGGCCCCACGCGCCTCCGTCTCAAGGCCGAGCCGCACGGATGCCTCCTCCTACCGCGAGCCGGCCCGGCCGGCTAGGAGCCGCCCCGTACTCCCGCCCCAGGAGCCCCAGGCCGCAACGGCCACTTCCTCTGTCGCCAGGGCCGCGACCCCGAGCGCCCTCTCCTCCGTCCTCCAGCTGCGTGCCATCGCACCCTCCTCTACAGCCCCGAGCGCCGTGGCCAGCCTCCGCCGCTGGAGCTTCCTCCTCGCCGCCGCCACGTTTCTGCTGGAGATCCCTCGTCCCCGCGCCCCGTCCTCCCCGTCCAGCGCCAAGACCAGCGCCAAGGCCAGCGCCGCTCCATTTTGGTTGTGCATTTTGCCTTCTGTCATGTGCCAAGACCTGCTGCTGCTGTTTTTTTCGCCAAGTGCACGGAGAACCCAGCTCCAAGACCCCATCACCGTGAAGTAACCCGCGAGACTCGGATGTCCACCAAGTTCCACTACCGTCGGCAAGTCCCGAGACCGACAAGTTCCACGATGACCGCGAGTACCACTACATCGAACGTGAACAACTACCATCACCGTGTACCCCTACGTAAATGACGACTCGACAAGTACCCCTACGGCAAGTACCGCGACGACCCGCCAAGTACATCTACGGATACCTGAACGCCTACGAATCGGAACGACTACTTCCTCTACGACCCGCGTACCACTACTTCCACTACGTCCCTGACGACTTGAACCCCTCCGAGAACGATCGCTCCAAAGGTATAACCCCGAGACGATGACCCGTGGAATGCTTGTGTTGTATGAAATGTCTCCCTTGTGTGCATTGTGCCCGTTTCGTCTTTTGTCATGTTCCTCGGTTGCCTCGTCGCCGACCCGTGGGAACCCGGTGACGGGATCACCCCACCTTTTCATCTTGTTCCGCTCGCTCACTCCACCTTTGCTTTTGCTCCGGTCTCTCAACGAGTTACCGGAACCGAGATGTTGCGTTGCATCATTTTCGGATCGTTGCCGTGGCACCCTTTCTTTCCACCACGGCGACAAGTGCTCCTTATCTCTTCATGTCAACTTCTAATAAAATTGCATAAACTTGATCATGTCATCCGCATCATGTTAACAACCTTTGAATGTATAATTGTTGTTGCCTTAATAATTGCTAAACATGCTCATGGGGATTTTTCCGGAATTGTTGTTGTTATTTCCGGCCTCATTTAAATTGCCTAAATAGGTAGTTTGTTTTGCTTCACCTCTTGCCATGTTAACAAACATTTAATCTTGTCTTGTAAATAAACAAGAGTCAACTAAATAAATAACATGTGGTGTTTCGTCAATATGCAACTCGTTGCATATTGAGCTCCACTTAACTTGTAGTGTTGTTTGTGCACTCTGCCATGCCATGCATATTTAAACCGGACATGCATCATACTTGGATGTGCATCATATGCCATGTTTATGCTTGTGTGTTTACCGTGTTGTTTGCTTCTTTCTGGTTGCTTCTCTTGTTAGCTTCGGTTTCGTTCCGGAGTTGTGAGGATTTGCTCGGTGTTGCTCCGTCTACTTCATGGACTTCTTCTTCTCCCTTGCGGAATCCCATGCAAGATGATCATACCCTTGGATACCTTTACTACCATTGCCATGCTTAGTTGTCTCGATGCTATCGTTACATGTCGCGCTACCCATCTTTTATGTCAGCCTCTCCTTGTTGCCATGAAACCTCTAACCTTTGACACCTTCCTAGCAAAACCACTGTTTGGCTATGTTACCCGCTTGCTCAGCCCCTCTTATAGCGTTGTTAGTTGCAGGTGAAGATGAAGATCGTTCCAGGAGGGAACTTGTTGTTGGAATATCACAATATCTATAATTATTATTCACACACCTATATACTGGGCATGGGTGGAAGGCTTGGCCTTTTGCTTGGTGTTTTGTTCCACTCATGCCACCTTAGGCGCCGATAAACCGGCATTATGTTCCTTGATTTTGCGTTCCTTACACGATGGGTGGATGGGGACCCCTTGACAGTTCGTCTTTGAATAAAACTCCTCCAGCAAGGCCCAACATTGGTTTTAATTTGCCTCATAATAACAACTTAATTAAATAATTAAATTTGCATAGGGGGTCGCACCCTCGGGTTTCTTAATTCTACATAGCAGGGGGGGCCAGTGCTGATGGTGTTGGTCCCAAACGGGCAACCTGCGGGGCCACCTTGGGGAAACTCGAGGTTTGGTTTTACTCGTAGCTTTTCCCATCCGGTTGTGGCCTGAGACGAGATACGCGCGGCTACTATCAGGGTGTCGGCACACCGGGAGGTCTTGCTGGACTTGTTTTACCATTGTCGAAATGTCTTGTGCACCGGGATGCCGAGCCTGATCAGATTTCCCTAAGATAAGGGGTGATTATATTATATTTATCACTTCAGCTAATCGTGAGAGCTTGTGATGGGCTAAGTTGGGACACCCCTGCAGGGTTATGATCTTTCGAAAGCCGTGCCCGCGGTTATGTGGCAGATTGGAATTTGTTAATGTCCGGTTGTAGAAAACTTGCCAAAGGATCCGAAGTAAAACACACAACTGTGTGAGTAACCGTGACTGTCTCTTTTCACTTTGAGAAGAGAACACGGTGGGGTTATGTTTGACTCGTATGTAGTTTAGGATCTTTAGCGATCACTACTTTTGCGACCGTTTGCGTAGATGCTCATCTTATTCTTGTACTCGTAAGTTAGCCACCATATTATGCTTAGCCGCTGCTGCAACCTCACCACTTTACCTCTTCCTACCCACAAAGCTTTGCTAGTCTTGATACCCATGGTTATGGGATTGCTGAGTCCTCGTGGCTCACAGATACTACAACACCAGATGCAGGTTCAGCCGAGTAAGATGCAGGAGCTGGTTCAAGTTCTTCAGGGAGTTCCATGAAGAGAGTGGCCGTTTGCTTGTGACATTTTCGACGATCAGTAGTGGTTTCTACTAGGATTCGATCTAGACCTGTGGCTTTATGTTTGGTATCTTTCTTTTGGTTCTTCACCCTTAGATGGGTTGTGATGTTTTGAATGAAGTATTGCTTATGTATTGTATTGTGTGAAGTGGCGAGTGTAAGCCAACTATCTCCTTTTGCAATTTAATCCCTCTTTTACATGAGTCGTGCAAAGATACCAAACTTGCGATCATTCCAGAATGGGCTTATATCTTTAAGTCGTGCCTCGACACGTAGGAGATATAGTCCCATCCTGGGCATTACAAGTTGGTATTCAGAGCCTTCTCCGACCTAGAAGCCCCCACTGATTGATCGTATCGTTGACGGTTGAGTCTAGGCACACACTTGAAAATGTCTTGAGTCCTATATATATCGGAGAGTAGGATTTCTTTTGCTCCTCATCTCTTTTCACTCTGGTGAGGACTCCTGACGACTACTCTTGCCTCTTCTACTTTCAAAAATTGCACCAAATTTTTTTCTTAGGATCACGCGAGTATTGTTTGGATTGTTCCGATGTCTTTGTGACGAGAACATTGTTCTCGATGCCTCCTGTCATTAGGGGTTGTGGCAGTGTCCCGGGGAGTTGAGCTCCGAGGTGTTGTCGTCACAAATATATCGCATCAGTTCTGGAATACTTAAGACGGCCGACATCGAAAACTCTCCTATGCGGTTAGTGGCAAGATAACCCCGACATCACCCAGTACTGGGGAGGTAGTTCGGGAGTATTGCCATAGCTTGTATAGTGGATGCGTTTCGAAGGTCCGAGGTAAACGGTTTCCGGAGATAACTGGTTATGTGTTGAAGGATGGATACAGCTGGATGTAGGATTAGAGTTGAGTGCGCGATGCTTCCCCTGTATCCCCAACACCTGATTGCATAACTGGAAACTTTCGGAAATTAATAGGTGGGTTCATCCAGTAGTTCTAGGCATTCTTCCAACGAGTGCACGATATGAAGTTCGGGGTTCTACATTGAGTGAAGTGGTTTTATGGGCTTGTTCCGATCGGGAGTTGCATCTTAAAGGGTCCTTGGCTATGCTGATCCGAGGATTGCAAAACCCTTTTGTAACACGTTCCATGAACTTTCGGCACGAAGATGTCGAACGAAGCTTATATCCTGTATTTGTTCTATCTGCTCCTTCTTGTTGCTTTTATTTACCTTTTCTTCTCCCAAGTGGCTTCTCGTCAAGTTGGTGTACTTGCGTAATTCATTCGTTCAATTCTCTGTTCGGATAGATATGTTGCAACATAATCTTCTTCATTAACATGTCTATCCTTTGTTTTCGTTTTGATTCTGGTATTCGAGTTGCTTCGATGTCAAGTGTTGACTCCATACCTTCCTAATCGGTATTCTCATATTTCTATGGGAGTGCTAATTCTTCTTGACCATTGAGATTTTCATGTTAATTCTTTTCAACCGGTGTCCATTTTGTTCGTCTCAAGTTGTCCTTGTTTTCCATGCCCTCCCACCCTTTTTCTTTTGGAGCCAGCAATTCATAAATGGAATATCCTTTTTATTCATGTGAGGTTTCTTCATTCATTTCCTTCAGTGTTCTTAGCCGGTGATTTATCGTGAAGATGCTCAGGAAACTCCAAGTTCATCATTCTTTTGTTCTCAAATTCTGCCGGTGGATGTAATTCAAGATTTCGATGTTGATCTTACCCTTTTCCTCATTTCACAATGCTTTCTTATTCCGGTGCACCAATTAATCATTCTCCTCTTGCTATTCATATCCGGAGTGCTGAAGATTCATAATTCCATTCTTAATCCGTTCAAATTATTTTGAGGATTGTTATCTTATTCAAGCCTTTTTAATTCAACCGGTGCAATATCTCTTAAGCAATCTTTTCCAATGGTGATTTCTTTTGAGTGGGCCCTAACCCGCAAGTCTTTTTCCAGGATCTTACCTAACTCTTCTAATTTTTCTGGAGTTATACTCAAATTCTTTTCAAAGTGTGACGTAAGAATGATTTCCATCAGTCATATACCTTCTCCGAGATCGCTTTCAAATTCTTTTTCATAATTGTTTCAACCTTTTAATTTTTCATTCCGGAGTGCCTATACAATTCATGGTGGTGTATCTCATTGTCGTCTCAGATGTTGAAGACTCGAAGACGAGTTCCTCTTGAATCCTTATCCGTTCTTCCAAGATTCGTGGTTCTAGCTTCTTGCCATCCTCATTATTGTTCAGATTGTGAGGAATTCTTTTATACCCATCCGAAGCATTTCATGAATTCTTTTCTTTGTGATCCTCCAAAGACCATCATTTCGGAATATTTCTTCGTTCTCAGTTTTCAACTTCGTCCTCTAAATATTCTTCATTGATGCCTCTTCGTTCGTCTCCATATTCTACTGGTGCTTTGTCAAGTATTCTTTAATCGTCTCACGATCTCTTCGTTCTCTTGTAATTTTTCCTCAACTGCTTATTCTTCCAGGTGGATTATTCTCTTTCTTCACCCGGTCTCAATTCTTACGGTGGTTCGTTGAAGATTACCCTTCCTTTGTTATCGTTTTAATTCATTTGTTCTTTTCACATTCGAACCGTTTCGTTGAAGAATTACCCAAGCTTGTGCTAGATCTCTCTTTAATTCTTTGCAACGAGAATAAGTAGCATGCCAATTCCTTTGGTTGTCATCAACTTAAATTGATGAAGGATATGCATGACATAAATCTTATTCTTATTTCACCCAAGTGGATTAACCCCTTTGTTAGAGTTTATTCATGAGGAATAAATTCTAGGTTTCAAGTTGTTCATCTTGTTTTCCGGAGTTCCAAATTAATTCCTATTATATCATTCCAAACCTCCATCTAATTCATCGCAGGCCTTGAATCTTATTCTTTTCATCTTTCACTTCTCGTGCTTTCATTACCGGAGTTCTTCATGGTGGTTCATCATGTTTTAATTCATCATCGAAGTCTTCATCAAGATTCTTGTTGAAGCTCAAGCATTCTTCATCATGCTTTCCAAGTGCAATCCTTTCTACCTTATTTTTCAGATGGTGGTATGTCATTCTTGATAATTTTCCTCCATGTTTCATGATTCACAAGTTATCAAGAATGAGATATTTCAAACCATCATTTTCTTTGTTCAGGAGATCTTTTCCAACTCTTCAATTATTCGTTGGAGTAATCTTGGGTTGTGTTTCACCTAAAAGCTTTCCCTGAGAATTGTTGCTATCATGGTGCTTATAAATGACCCAAGTTCTTCATTTATCATTCCGGTGAAATAAGTTTTTCATCTCCTTGTTGATCTCAATCCAATCAAATGTTTTTCGTCAGTGGCTGGTTATCACTTCTTAATTTTGCGATGTTTTCCATATGTCCACAACGAGCTTATTCTTTTCGTGTTGATTTTCCAACAACTCCGTTCATCCCTTCTTTGTAAGGAGGATTTTCCTAATTCATTCGTGGGAGAAGTTGTCATTTTTTTCTTCTCCATTCATTTCTTTCATTGATTTATATGCTATTCTTTCATTCCGGAGGCTTTGTGATGTTGCTCTCTCCAAACCATCATCTCGTTTTGTCAAGATCATGTTCTTTTCCTTGTTTATCTATTTAACCGGAGTGTTGTATTTTTCATTCTAGTTCTATCATCTTATCTAGATTTCCTCTGTTTTCAACCGAAGTGCTGTCTGAATCCTTCTTACCCCTTGTGCCTTTCTTTCAATTGTTTCAGAGGCAATATGTTGTCCATTTCTTCAAGTATCATTCCATCTCCTCAAGTTCTTGTTAATTCCTTCGATTTTCAGACGGAGTGTTGTCCGAATCATGTCATTCTTATTCCTTGGCTATACCATTGCGGTTTCATATTCTTTTGGTTCGTAAGCTCTTGTTTCATGTCTTTCAACCTACAAGGTTCTCATAATGTTCCTTGTTCCTCTTTTCTAACGGAGTGTTTTCATCTTCATTCATCTCCATTCTTTTCTTTCTTTCAAGATTGTTTAACCTCTCAAGGTTACTGGTTTCACTCGTCTGTCAAAGAAGCAACTTTGTTTTACCCCTTCCTCTTCCGTTTTTTTACCGGTGCCATCTCTAGGATCTCGGGTCGAGATCCTCTGTTAGTGTGGGAGAGTTGTGACGCCCGAAGACCGACGTCCCAGAAGATTCCAGAAGATTCCAGATGTTCCGGGTTCTCCCGTCTGTTTCTTTTGTGCTTGTGTTATTTTTTTTTTGCATTGCATCATGTCATCATGCCATCATGTCATTTTTTTTTTGCATCTCAACCTAAATAAATCGTGTGGACCTTCGGTCCATTTAAATCGAGGGAAGTGTGACTTCTCTTTATAACATATCCTCCTAGTATATTGGAGCTATATTATAAATATTCCATTTGTTTGGAATTAACCGCAACACACTTGCATTTATTCCCCATGCCTCTTAATTCAAGTTTCACCGTCAAAAACCTTCCCTATATTTCTTTTCTCGTTTATCGAGGTTCCTCCAAAAACCTCAACATTTTTGGACACTTCATAAATCAAGTCTTAGTTCAAACCCATTTGAATTAAATTCAAATATGTTTGAATTATATCTCGATCTTGTCTTTTATATTTTTCTCGGACCGTGCTCATTTTTACGAGCCCGAGAAAAATAATAACCTCATGTGCAACTTTTCCCTAACCCCCCTTTTTTTTCTTTCGTCCTTCTCTTTTATTATTTTCTTCTGCTAAAAGAGATCAGTAGGAGAGGACTCACGCCCTTTTGGCCCGAGCCGGCCTAACCTAGCCGCAGGCCCATCCCTCCTGGCCCAGCAGCCCAGCCATCTCCCTTCGCTAACCCTAGCCCAGCGCCCTCGCTCACCCCTCGCTCCTCCCTCTCCCTCATTACCGCCGCCACCCCTCGTTCCCTCGCCCCCGCAGCCTCGACCAATTCCTTGTCGCCCGAGCCCCGTTTCCCTCGATCTCTCGCTCTCTCTGCCCGATCTCCCCTATGCCCGCACCATCTCCTTTCCCCTCATCCTCCCGTGCATCGCTCCAGCCCCGAGCCGACCTCCTCCTCTGGTCGACGCCCGCATCGCCAAGCCGCGTCGCTCGCCTCGCCTCCAGCGGCCAGGGATCGCCGCTATCCGCCGCCATGGCCCCACGCGCCTCCATCTCAAGGCCGAGCCGCACGGACGCCTCCTCCTACCGCGAGCCGGCCCGGCCGGCCAGGAGCCGCCCCGTACTCCCGCGCTAGGAGCCCCAGGCCGCAGCGGCCACTTCCTCCGTCGCCAGGGCCGCGGCCCCGAGCCCCCTCTCCTCCATCCTCCAGCTGTGTGCCATCGCACCCTCCTCTACAGCCCCGAGCGCTGTGGCCAGCCTCCGCCGCTGGAGCTTCCTCCTCGCCGCCGCCACGTTTCTGCCGGAGATCCTTCGTCACCGCACCCCGTCCTCCCCGTCCAGCGCCAAGACCAGCGCCAAGGCCAGCGTCGCTCCATTTTGGTTGTGCATTTTGCCTTCTGTCATGTGCCAAGACCTGTTGCTGCTGTTCTTTTTGCCAAGTGCACGGAGAACCCAGCTCCAAGACCCCATCACCGTGAAGTAACCCGCGAGACTCGGATGTCCACCAAGTTCCACTACCGTCGCCAAGTCCCGAGACCGACAAGTTCCACGACGACCGCAAGTACCACTACATCGAACGTGAACAACTACCGTCGCCGTGTACCCCTACGTAAACGACGACTCGACAAGTACCCCTACGGCAAGTACCACGACGACCCGCCAAGTACATCTACGGATACCCGAACGCCTATGAATCGGAACGACTAAATCCTCTACGACCCGCGTACCACTACTTCCACTACGTCCCTCGACGACTTGAACCCCTCCGAGAACGATCGCTCCGAAGGTATAACCCCGAGACGATGACCCGTGGAATGCTTGTGTTGTATGAAATGTCTCCCTTGTGTGCATCGTGCCCGTTTCATCTTTTGTCATGTTCCTCGGTTGCCTCGTCGCCGACCCGTGGGAACCCGGTGACGGGATCACCCCACCTTTTCATCTTGTTCCGCTCGCTCGCTCCACCTTTGCTTTTGCTCCGGTCTCTCAATGAGTTACCGGAACCGAGATGTTGCGTTGCATCATTTTCGGATCGTTGCCGTGGCACCCTTTCTTTCCAGCACGGCGACAAGTGCTCCTTATCTCTTCATGTCAACTTCTAATAAAATTGCATAAACTTGATCATGTCATCCGCATCATGTTAACAACCTTTGAATGTATAATTGTTGTTGCTTTAATAATTGCTAAACATGCTCATGGGGATTTTTCCGGAATTGTTGTTGTTATTTCCGGCCTCATTTAAATTGCCTAAATAGGTAGTTTGTTTTGCTTCACCTCTTGCCATGTTAACAAACATTTAAGCTTGTCTTGTAAATAAACGAGAGTCAACTAAATAACTAACATGTGGTGTTTCGTCAATATGCAACTCGTTGCATATTGAGCTCCACTTAACTTGTAGTGTTGTTTGTGCACTCTGCCATGCCATGCATATTTAAACCGGACATGCATCATACTTGGATGTGCATCGTATGCCATGTTTATGCTTGTGTGTTTACCGTGTTGTTTGCTTCTTTCCGGTTGCTTCTCTTGTTAGCTTCGGTTTTGTTCCGGAGTTGTGAGGATTTGCTCGGTGTTGCTCCGTCTACTTCATGGACTTGTTCTTCTCCCTTGCGGAGTCCCAGGCAAGATGATCATACCCTTGGATACCTTTACTACCATTGCCATGCTTAGTTGTCTCGATGCTATCGTTACATGTCGCGCTACCCATCTTTTATGTCAGCCTTTCCTTGTTGCCATGAAACCTCTAACCTTTGACACCTTCCTAGCAAAACCACTGTTTGGCTATGTTACCCACTTGCTTAGCCCCTCTTATAGCGTTGTTAGTTGCAGGTGAAGATGAAGATCGTTCCAGGAGGGAACTTGTTGTTGGAATATCACAATATCTATAATTATTATTAACACACCTATATACTGGGCATGGGTGGAAGGCTTGGCCTTTTGCTCGGTGTTTTGTTCCTCTCATGACACCTTAGGCGCCGATAAACCGGCATTATGTTCCTTGATTTTGTGTTCCTTACACGATGGGTGGATGGGGACCCCTTGACAGTTCGTCTTTGAATAAAACTCCTCCAGCAAGGCCCAACATTGGTTTTAATTTGCCTCATAATAACAACTTAATTAAATAATTAAATTTGCATAGGGGGTCGCACCCTCGGGTTTCTTAATTCTACATAGCAGGGGGGCCAGTGCTGATGGTGTTGGTCCCAAACGGGCAACCTGTGGGGCCACCTTGGGGAAACTCGAGGTTTGGTTTTACTCGTAGCTTTTCCCATCCGGTTGTGGCCTGAGACGAGATACACGCGGCTACTATCAGGGTGTCGGCACACCGGGAGGTCTTGCTGGACTTGTTTTACCATTGTCGAAATGTCTTGTGCACCGGGATGCCGAGCCTGATCGGATTTCCCTAAGATAAGGGGTGATGATATTATATTTATCACTTCAGCTAATCGTGAGAGCTTGTGATGGGCTAAGTTGGGACACCCCTGCAGGGTTATGATCTTTCGAAAGCCGTGCCCGCGATTATGTGGCAGATTGGAATTTGTTAATGTCCGGTTGTAGAAAACTTGCTAGAGGATCCGAAGTAAAACACACAACTGTGTGAGTAACCGTGACTGTCTCTTTTCACTTTGAGAAGAGAACACGGCGGGGTTATGTTTGACTCGTATGTAGTTTAGGATCTTTAGCGATCACTACTTTTGCGACCGTTTGCGTAGATGCTCATCTTATTCTTGTACTCGTAAGTTAGCCACCATATTATGCTTAGCCGCTGCTGCAACCTCACCACTTTACCTCTTCCTACCCACAAAGCTTTGCTAGTCTTGATACCCATGGTTATGGGATTGCTGAGTCCTCGTGGCTCACAGATACTACAACACCAGATGCAGGTTCAGCCGAGTAAGATGCAGGAGCTGGTTCAAGTTCTTCAGGGAGTTCCATGAAGAGAGTGGCCGTTTGCTTGTGACGTTTTCGACGATCAGTAGTGGTTTCTACTAGGATTCGATCTAGACCTGTGGCTTTATGTTTGGTATCTTTCTTTTGGTTCTTCACCCTTAGATGGGTTGTGATGTTTTGAATGAAGTATTGCTTATGTATTGTATTGTGTGAAGTGGCGAGTGTAAGCCAACTATCTCCTTTTGCAATTTAATCCCTCTTTTACATGAGTCGTGCAAAGATACCAAACTTGCGATCATTCTAGAATGGGCTTATATCTTTAAGTCGTGCCTCGACACGTAGGAGATGTAGTCCCATCCTGGGCATTACAGTGCATATGACATGCCTTTCTGTTTCTAGAATATACTACATCTATCTATCGTACCATGTTCTTACATCAAAGTACTGTTGTTGTGTATGTCGCATCAATCACTTATGATTGGATGCTTTTAACTTGGCAGTGTGATATTGGTTGCATGTTGCATTGATTTCTAGGTTGTACTGCTTCTAATTTTTCGAAATGCCACTTATGACAAAACACTTTTAACTTGGCAGAGTGATATTGGTTGCATCTTTCATATGGTGTCTAGTTTGCATTGCTTCCAATTTATTGAAAATCCTTCTGCTTAGTTTACACATCGTAGTGTGAATATGTCATGCTCTCCTATTTTTCTTACATATTCCATCCTCCTCATATGGTTGTCCTACATCAAAGTATCGCACATCTATATCATGCATTAATGAGTCCTAAAGAGCGAATTTTATTCTTTTGTGTTGTGGGTACGTCTTGACATGGCAAAGTCAAAAAAGAGCAAGGAAAAGAATATAGTAGGGAATGGTGTTACTCGTGGGGTGCAATGGAAAAGGATCTTCCCTCAAGATTTTGCTGATACTTATAGTGCAGTAGAATGTCCAAGTCCACCAGCTAAATCTACAAACATAGTATCCCCTGCTCCACCAGCTGCAATACCTCCTTCAACTGTACCGACATGTCAACGAGTTACTAGTTTGGTTGCTCCACAAGTGGCATGTTCCCAAGCTGCCTTCACACCTAACACTACTTCCGAAGTACTGCTGACAGTACATGACTTGGCAAGATCATATGAACCTGATGAGCATCAACACCAAGACGTACCTGGCCGAGTCAAGTTGTAGTTGCATGCTCCTTTATATGTACTCTCACAGTTTGATGTGCACTAACACTTTCCATCTTCGTTGTTGAACTAGCACCACGACGCAAGAGGAAACAAACATCAGTGATAATGCTTGACAGATGAACAAAATCTAAAGGAGGAAGAATGGAGATCCATTTTGAGGAAGGTTTAAAAACTCCCCGTGATGTTACAGAGTCAGCCAAGTTAGTATCAGAGGTAGTCGTCGCCCTTAGGTGTCATGCACGTATCCTCCCAACATGGATCCAGTACAGGAATGCGAAAGACGATACCCAGTTTAACACCTTCCTTGACCATTTATCCGTACGTAATGTTATTCATCACAATTTGTAATATTGTCTTGCTCTGTCTCATACTTTCTAGCTTCCTCCTAATGAGACAGCCATTCTTTTTTCAACAGGTGAGGTTCAAGTTGGATCCAAAAGATGATGCAACTAAACAAGCATGCACTCATGTTTTCAAGTCTGCTCTGCGATAGTATCGGTATCACATTAGAAAAACTCACTTTGAAGGCAAGGCTAACAATGAAATCGCCCAAACATCTCAAGTGGAATATATTACGGATGAAGAGTGGACATCCCTTGTTAAACACTGGTCCGATCCAAAGTATCAGGTCAGGTATATGTATGTGATGAGATCACATATTGACGTCATATTTATGTATGTGCCTTACAAGTCTATCTTCTTCTAGGTTAACTGTTTGAACAACAAGACTAACCGTTCTAAAGTGAAATTCGAACACACAACATGATCTCATAGCTATATTGCACACTGCGAGGCTCTTGTAAATAGCTGTTTTTTCCTTATTTTTGTTGTGTCATATTATTGTATCTATATTGACTTGTTCCAAACACAGAGGAAAGCCCGTGTGGACCAAAAAGAACCTGAACCGAATGCTGTGCAAATATTCAAGGATTGTCACACCAGCAAGACAAAGGGCATGAGCCCACCAGTTCAAGCCGTTATTGTAAGTCCTTACTCCTCATGCCTTTGAACTGCTTGTTACTGTGACATGTTCATTTAACTGCTTGGTTTGCAGCCAATGTCAGTTACTCTGTTCACTTTTATACACAGTTGTCTTAACGTATCATTTCACCTTATATGGTTTAAAAGAGAGGAAGGATATTCCTTTGGTCTTGATTAGTAATCTAGTTGTGATGTTCATGTGCCCACACAATGATACAATAGCATGTTTGTTTGATACCTGTTTGCCCGTGATATGAATGATGTCATACTATGTTCATCCTACTTTAAACATGTCTCCTTTATCCTTAGATATCAATGAATGTGAGAAAATGGACAATACAGTCGGCATGCTACATGGACATAGGTTCCGAAAGTGATTTTATCACTACAATACATGCTAATGTATTACAACAGCTCACCAAAATAAGTTATGTATAAACGTGAAACCTAGTTCGTTTGTTTTTATTTCATTAGTAACTTATATGGTACACTAATCTACAAATTCAAACTTTTAGCACGCTATGGAACAAATGATTGAACAACCCCAACCACGTGAAGGTGATGACGCTACCACAGGCACAATGTCACCTCTTTCTGCAGTGCATCAGTATCTCTCCGCTAACAGTGCAAAAGCACCTTCCTGCGTAATTCTGGGTTGGATGTCAAGGTAACCTCGTCCAAATCACCTAATGAAAAAAATCTTCCGGCTAGACAAAGTGATATATCTGTGCTCCAGACACAAGTCCAATCCCTAGTGGTTGCCGTTTCTGAAACAAGAATAGTTGTTGATAAATGTCGTCAAGATATGAATGGTTTTAAAACCAGACTATCAGACATTTGCTTCGTTGTTTAAGAGTAATGGTGCAAAATTGGGGAAGGTCATGCTCCTCCATCAGATTCTAAAGCCTGAAACATTAGCTCTCAGGTCAAATGATTTGTGCTTCTATACATCTGATGGTGCAAGGACTGTAAATTTTTTATGCCAACAAGCCTTTTGTTGTATGTCTGTAATTTATTTTGTTGTGATACAACATTTATTGTACTGCCAAAGACTGTAGAAACTATGATGCTATTTTTTATAGTGTAAGTTTACCTTAGTAACGTATTCGTCATCATCGATCTCCTTTCGGCCGAAATTCATATTCCGCAAAAAACAATTATGGGTCATAATCGGTATGTAGCCAACTTAAAATATTTGGGCCTAAATCTGTATAAGCTTTCTTATTTTTGATAGGCCTGTGCCCGCAGTGGGTTGTTAACAGGTCTAACATAATTTGGGCTAACAACATGCCCTTAACATGTGTAAATATCTCGCGGGCCCAATATTGCCCATAAATAAGAAGGGCCTTTAGTAGGCCGAAAGTCAGATTGGGCCGTAATTGTGCCAGATTATGCACATGACTTTTAAGAGGCCGAAAGATGATTAGGCCAGATTAGGACGATGCATCTCAACTCCTGCTGGCCCATTTGCAATTCAGATCGTTCACGTGCCGAAAGTCAGATGGGCCGCAAATGCGCCGACCTACTAGACGGACCTTTAACAGACCAGAAGAGCGGTCGGGCTTCATTTGTATGAGCAAGTATATGGGACTTTAGTAGGTTTAATGTGATGTTGGGCCTCATATGGCCCATGGGCTTCATCGGACGTTAACAGGCCGAAAATCATAACAGGCTGGAAGTGGGGCAATTCTGCAATGGACCGCTGACAGGCTGAATGTCAGACCTGGCCGAATATGGCCCAATTTCATCCCAGTGTTTTATGGGCCGAAAGTTTCATCGGGCAATAGATGGGCCCGAATGTAGCAGGACCTTTAACAGGCCGGAAACACACTGGGCCGTAATTCGGCCCAAGTACTTAGCGGACTGTTAACGGGCCAGAACACACCATCGGCCGCAATGATGTGAAATCGAAAACGAGCCGTGGACGAGCCGATTTGACACTATTCCTATGGGCCTTAACTGCGAATGGGCCTTCTGCAAGTAGGCCGTTAATGGGTCAGTCCAATAAATTTGGCTGGGCGGGCCTTTTTAAAACTGAATGGGCCAATTTCGGGCCATGCCACGTGTCGACGTATCACAGGCGCCTGCTGTCCATTGGTCAGTTGCCATCTGTCCACACGAGGAGGTGACACGTGGTCCCTTCGACCAATGAGAATTTTACACGTGGAAAATCTCCATTGGTCCTGGCTATTAACGGGTTATTGGATCCAAAACCAGACCCGATAGGGTTAACGGCGTGCCGTTACGGTGGATGCCACATGTCGGTTACCCTTGATGAAAGCACTTCCATGACGCACTATCTATCGTCATGGAAGTGGACACTTCCGTGATGATAATTTTGGTATTTTCATGGAACACTTCGACAACACAAGTATGACTATCTTGATTCTGTCATAAAATCGTCATGGATGTACATGCATGACAGAAAATGTGACATACTATGACAAACACGTATTATCACGGAAGTGGTTTTTTGTAGTGTAACGCGTGGGCCAGGGGTGTCAGCGGCTCAGAGAGAACGAAATGAGGTAGACATGTGGGGCGCTGGGCGCTGATGTCAGCGATGATGAGCGCTGGCGGGGTACTGGGATGCGCTGGCTTCGGCCTGTTGGGCCTGCTGCGCTGCTCCCGCGCGGGCGAGGGATAGCCTGACAGAACGTAGCTTAGGTTTAGGAATGGGTTTAGTGTTTTTACATAAATGATTTCCTCTCAAAAAAATGATCCAAATCATTCTATAAAAATACCAGGACATCCACAAAAACAAATATAGTTATATAGAGCCAAGTGATGTGGGGACCCCGGCTCGTAAGTCAAGATCACCGAATGCACGTGTAGAGTGATCCCAGAGATCAATGCTCTCTGAACACACAGAAGCTGAATAACAAGAGTCTTACATCCAGACACACTGTCTTACACAAATTATGGCCATTATGGTCAAGTCTTACATAGATAAAGCCTCAAGGGCTGAACATCAAATAATATCAAGCAACGGAAATCTTCGTTGATAAGTAGAACCCATGCCATGTGCCTTAACCCTATAGGCATTCTGACTGGGAAAGCGTCCTAGTTCGCATGTTTGTCCCCAAAGAACTCTTCTTTGAACTCTTGTTCTTCCATGCCTGGCCAATTAAATAACCAGTGGCAAGCCAATGATTACTTTGAATGTACTCGCAAGCAACCCATGTTTTGGATCAAGGTAACAATGCATGATCTGACAACAAGTAGGCAACCTAGCATCAAGCTGGTTGAAATGACCCATCATCTTGTAAGATATGCATCAATGAATTCTGGTGACCATGCGAACAGGTTACATGTATCAACATACATGGAGTTTGGATCAACTCTAGCTTAGTCAACACCTCAAGTCATTGCCTTGACCCAAATAGTTCTCTTCCACACACACATGCACCAAGTTTGTAAAATTACCGGACATAGTTTAAGTAGCACTACCCAACTGTCCATGACCGTGGACACGGATATTCGAATAGTTTGACACTATGCAGAGGTTGCACACTTTACCCACAAGATCCGAGAAGCTTTCGTGTCACCCACGATCCCGTAGTACCTCAAGTACTCGGGAGAAGCACCCGATCATTACCTTTCCCTAGGCGACACTAACATAGGATCCACTCATTTGTACACGACCTTCGTGTATAAGCATAAGATTTTGGGACGATGCCCTGTTTATTATCACACATACACGAAGGGACCAACGGTGTGTCCGGTGCCCTGTGAAAATAGTCATGGCTGCCTATCCAAGCACGACCCCATCTCGAGAGTGACCTCATGTCACCCCCGTCACTAGTAATGCAGGCACCATGCTAGTATCCTAGGTAATCAATAATGCCCCATCCCATAAGGGGTAGAGTGGTTGCACATGTTTGGTTGGGACGGTAATCACACCTAAATCTAATCCATCATTTTACACTCACACAAAAATGCCTGCTTCAGTACACCACTTCTTCCTCAAGTGGTGACCTAATTCAACATCACCCACGGGCATTAGGGGCACCCGATGTTTTTTCCGAAAGAATGCAACCACGAGGTGTTCATGGCATACATGCGACATTATGCATCAGCAACTAAACTTTTGACATGGTATATCCATGCATGAGGTAGAGCTACGAGTATGGGCATGCATCATTTGGTAGTTCACAACAAGTTCATCATCGTTACTTTCATCATCATGCAATCGGAAAAAGGTACCGATGAATAAGAGGGGTATCATGGTCAAAGGGCTGCTTGCCTTGGTTGGCTTGGTCTTCAAAGTCTTCAAGTCCTTCTCCTTCTTCGTCTCAAACTACTTCGTCAAATATGGGATCTATTTGTCGCAAAGAAACAACGGAAAAAAATAAGGCAATAGTAAAACAGAAAAATCAAGGTGCTCTGAAAAATGTCAACTCATTTTTGTTAAATACTAGGGTGAAAACTAAGAAAGGGGAATTTTTTTAGTTTTGGATTTGGAGCTAAAGGAAGAGAGTAATGTATTTTCAAAGAGGGATTTAATTGCTCAAATTTGAATTTAAATTTGAACAGTACAAAGAAGTGTAATGGATTTGCATCGAAGTTACACCATTAAATATGTGGCATTATTACAAGAATTTAGGAGTTAGAATTATTGCATTTGGACATTTATTTAATCATGTAGAATATTTTGAAAATAGACAGAAAAGAAAAAGAAAAAGAGCACTGTGCTACTGGGCTAGAACAGCCGCAGCGCAACAGGCCCATAAGAGAATCGGCCCGAGCAAGCCAGAGTGGCGCGTGCGCCAGGTTTAAACCTGACGGGCGGGGCCCGGGCGTCAGTGAGAGAGAGGGGCGGGGAGAGGTGAGGATGATAGGTGGGGCCTGCCTATCATCACTGACCTCGTGACCAGAGGGCCGGCGAGCTCACCGGCGGCGATGCAAGGCACGGCGAGGTCAGGCGATGGCGCGACTAGACTCTACATTGAGTCGCCGTTCAGGTGGTGGTGGTCGCCGTCGCCGGAGTGGCCTGGTTCGCCGGCGACGAGGTCAGTGAGCCGCAGTGGTTCTAGATCAAGGTAGAGGAGCAGCGGGGGAGGCTTGTACCACGAGGATGACGGTGAGCCAAAGCGGCAGAGCTCGAGCTCGATCTCGAGTTTGGGTGCTCCTGGAGAAGATCCGGGGGTACAGGGGGCCGATTTGGAGTTGCAGAGGGTGAGTGGTGAGGAGAGGAGGGCGTGGGTCAGCCTTTAAATAGGCAGCAACGGTCCACCGAGGACTCGTGTGCCGGCGAGCTTGTTGTCGTCGCCACGGGTCATGGGGGCTCGGTGCGATGTGTCTCGGGCGTTCCTGGGGTTGGTCCAGAGCAAACGGGGTGAAGAGAGAGAGCAGGGGAGGGCCAGCGGTGTCGCACGTGTGAGGCTGCTCATTGGATCTGCCGCGGCCTTCCAAGTTCTGCCGCGGCCGCTGGTGAGAGGCGCGATACGTCCTCCTGTGGAGAAGGTGGTCGTGTCCGTGGAGGGAGAGGAGGCGCGCAACAGTGCATGTCAGTCACGCGTCCTCAGCGCCCGCAGCTCCACTCCTTCGACGTGTCGTCGGAGTTCATGGTGTGGGCGGAGAAGCCTGGTGGCTCGTGGCTCCGGCTTCCCCGCTCATTCGGCGACGTGTTACTAGCCGGAGGCCCCGGTGGCGTCTGGCTGCAGGCTGACGGTTGCTGCAGTGGTGCGTCCTGGGTGGAGGTTGATGTGGCTCCCTCGGGCGATGTGTTCCTGGAGCGCGGCTGGCAATCGTTTGCTCGCGCACGCCGGCTGCAGGGGAGGTGTGCGCTCCACTTCAGGTACAATGGTGCCTCCACACTATTCGTTAGGGTCTTCTCGGAGGAAGGGAGGCACCTTGGGTGCTGTCCCGAGGCCGATGACGAAGAGGACGACGGTGACGACATCCGGACGAGCAGCTCCTCCTCCGAAGACGATCTCAGTCCTGGGGGGCGCCGTGGGTCCCCCCTCTGTGGCAGCAGCAGCTCCTCCAGCAGTGGCGACTGCGACGAACCATCACGCCACCGAGCTCGGCCTGGCGAGGGGAGGGGTTGCCGCGCCGCTGTGGCTCGGTGAAGCCTGAGGAACTGGAAGACTCCGACTGAGCGGGAGCGGCCTCTGATTCTTCTCCTTTCCTTTCCTTCATGTCCTTTCTGCATCAAAATTTCAAGTTGCCTCGAGGAGGCGTGTAATGGACTCTGATATATGTATGAAGCGAGAACTTGCTGTCATGTTTTTTTGTTGCCTTGGTGAGATTACTTAGCTTTTATGGGTCGCGACGTCTTGAGGCGGAGTCCTCCTGACTCTTTGGCGTCATGAGCCCCATCGGGTCATGAGTGCGGCCGATTCTAGAGAGCTCGTGCAGCCCCCGATCAGGGGTGAGCCGCCGAGATCTTCTAAGAGCGCCTGGCGTGGGTTAGAGCACCAAAGCCTGAGCCAGCTCGGTAGGATAGGTTGCGCGGACTGAGAAGCCCGGCGCCAGAGCTGGAGCAGGCTTGGCCAAGCAAGGTCACGGGGCTATGGCAGACGAGGGCCGGTGACCGACCGTGCCCCATCCCCCACGCGTGAGGCGCGCGAAGAAGAGCGAGTGGCGCAGCCTTGCTCAACAAACTGAACTTAAAACCGGCGAGAAAGATCCCAAACAAGATTTTCAACCAAATGCAAGAAGCACGAGATACACGAGAACTTCATAGCACGGGGTAGAGGAAGGGCTAATAGCCAAGGAAGTAGAAAAGGCTGACAACCAAGCACCAAGCCAAAAAAGGAAAAAAGGTCACGTTCGACCCCTACACTACGTCTACTTCCCAGCGCGGTGCTAAGGAATGCCACTGGGGCGTGGGTGGGAGCCCCGCCCGAGGGCCCGTAGGCAACGCACAGGAGACTCCGAGGCGTGTACAACCCCAACTCATTAGTACGTGAGACTGTCACGGCGGAGACCTTCACGGGCACGGAGCCTTGATTACGGATAGAACCTCCTGAGGTGTTTGATGTTCCAGGAATTCTGGATAGGTATCCCATCCTGCGTCTCCAGGCGCACAACACCGGGCCTAGAGACACGAGCAATTCTGAACGGGCCCTCCCACATGGCTAAGAGCTTGTGTAACCCCTCCCGGGAGAGGACCCGCCTCAGGACCAAGTCACCAACTTCAAGTGTTCTTGCACGGACACCGCGGTAGTGGTACCGCCGCAGCGCCTGCTGATAACGTGCCGCCCTGAGGGCAGCTCGGCGGCGGCCCTCCTCGCCGAGCACGAGGTCCATCCGCCAGGCGACACCCTGGCATTCCTCATTGAAGGCCAAGACCCATGGGGAGCGATGCTTGACCTCGTGAGGGAGGACCGCCTCCGCCCCATAGACGAGAAAGAAAGAGTTTCCACCATGGGTTTGGTGGCAGTGGTTCGGATTGACCACATCACGGACTGGAGCTCGTCGATCCAGCCCCTGCTGCAAGCCTCAAGCTTCTTCTTAAAGCTGCACGTCTTGAGGCCACGCAAGACTTCCGCGTTGGCGCGCTCGGCCTGACTGTTGCTCCTGGGGTGAGCCCTGAAGCGTAGCAGATCTGTGTTCCAAGGTTAGCACAATATGACCTGAAGAGATTGCTTGTGAACTGCGAACCGTTATCCGTGATGATGCGGCTGGGGACCCCGAATCGCCTCACGAGGCCTTGGATGAACTTGACAGCCGACCCGGATGGGATCGCGCGAACAGGCTCCACCTCCGTCCACTTGGTGAATTTGTCGATGGCGACGTACATGAAGCAGTAGCCCCCCGCTGCCCGGGGAAATGGACCCAGGATGTCCAATCCCCAGACCGCAATGGGCCAGGAGAGCAGAATCGTCTGGAGGCCCTGCGCCGGTTGGTGGATCTGCTTGGTGTGAAACTGGCACGCCTCGCAAGCCCGCACAAGCTCCGTGGCGTCGTTGAGCGCCATGGGCCAGTAGAAGCCGCTGCGGAAGGCCTTGCCTACGAGGGTGCGGGACGACGAGTGATGACCGCAGTCTCCATCGTGGATGTCAGCCAACAGCTCGCGCCCTTGGTTCCTCAAGATGCACTTTAGCGAGACATCGTTGGGGCGCCTCCTGTAGAGTTCGCCGTCTTGGATGCAGTAAGCTGAGGCCTGCCAAACCACATGCTCTACGTCTTCTCCCTTGTCCGGCAGGGTGTCGTGTTGCAGGTACATCTTGAGTTCTTGGGTCCCGCAACCCTCCTCGGGCCCCGCGGCGAGCAGCAGGCGGGCTCCGGAGGGTGGTCCACAGGGCAGGGCGCCGTCCGGAGGCACCACAGGTAACCCCTGCGGAGGGGGTGCCGGCTCACGGGCTGGCGGTGCTACCGATGGCTTGAGTAGTCGCTCCTCGAAGATGCCCGGCCTCTGAGGCTCTCTCCTGGAGGCTCGTTTGGCGATATCATCCGCTTCCTTGTTGGTGCCTCTTGGTACGTGTTGCACCTCTAGCCCTTGGAATCGTTTCTCCATCTTGCGCACCTCCTCCAGATATGCCTCCATGTGCTCATCCTTGGGCTTGTATTTCTTGTTGGAGAAGTCGACGAGGAGTTGCGAATCGCCCCTGATGGTGAGACACTTGACCCCTAGCGCAGCGGTGGCTTTGAGTCCGGCAATTAAGCCCTCGTACTCTGCGATGTTGTTGGAGACCTTCTCGCCTTGCTAGAAACAAAGCTGCACATCATAGTACAACTTATCCCGAGTGGGAGATACTAACACGGCGCCAGCCCCCGCACCAAGGCGCGAGAAGGCGCCGTCGAAGTATACCACCCATCCGTCTAGGGCTTCATCGCCGGGGGCCAGCGAGCGGTCCTCGCTAGCCGCCCTGCTCCGGCGCGTCAGTCCACTCCGCCACAAAGTCTGCCAGAGCCGCTCCCTTGATCATGCGTGTGGTGCTGAACTCCAACTGGAATGCTTGAAGCTGGATGTTCCACTCGGCGACCCTCCAACGACATTCGGGCCCCGCAGTACCTTCTCAAGAGGATATGATGAAACGACCTTTATAGGATGGCCTTGGAAGTCGTGGTGTAGCTTCCTGGAGGCGACGAGGAGCACCAGGCGCAGATTCTGAGGCATCAGGTAGCGCGAGCGCGCGTCGCGCAGTACGGTGCTGATGAAGTACACCAGGTGCTCCACGAGGGTCGGCGCAGCAGGGTCCATGGGCGCTTCAGGAACCTTGGGTGCCTCTTGCTGAGTGGCGGGGCCGTCAGTGCCCGTGGTCGAATCTATCTCTGGGGCTGCATCAGGGGGCGGCGCGGGCCCTGAAGATGCCGAGCCGCCCGGTGGCCTTGGGCTTCGGGGCCTTTCCTCGCGCTCCATGACTAGTGACGCGCTGGCGGAGTGAGTCGTTGCGACAAGGTAGAGAGTCATGGGCTCTAGGGCTCACGGCGCTACCATAACCGGCGAGCTGGTGAGGTATTCGTTGAGGTCCCGGAAGGCGGCATCAGCCTCTGGAGTCCACTCAAAGGGCGCCTTCTTCTTCATGAGCTTGAAGAACGGGAGGGCGTGTTCCCCAAGCTTAGAGATGAAGCGCCCTAGGGACGTTACACGCCCCGCGAGCTTCTGCATCTCCTTCAGGTTCATGGGCGGCTTCATTCTTTTGATGGCCTTGATTTTCTCCGGATTAGCTTCAATGCCCCGGTGCGAAACCAGGAACCCTAGCAACTTGCCAGAGGGTACACCGAACACGCACTTCTCCGGGTTGAGGCATAGCTTCACCTTGCGCAGGTTGGCGAACGTTTCTTCTAGGTCCTGGACGAGAGTCCTGGGCTCCCTGGTTTTAACCATGATCTCGTCGATGTAGGCCTCCGCATTCCTCCCGAGCTGAGGGACGAGGGTGATGTGCATCAGGCACTGGAAGGTGGCACCCGCGTTCCTCAGCCCAAAAGGCATGCAAGTGTAACAGTAGACCCCGCACGGGGTCAAGAACACCGTCTTCTCCACGTCTTCCACCGCCATCTTGATTTGGTGGTAGCCCGAGAATGCGTCGAGGAAGAAGAGCAGGTCGCACTCAGCCGTTGAATCCATGATTTGGTCGATGCGCGGACGAGGGAATGGATCCTAAGGGCAGAACTTGTTGAGGCTCGTGTAGTCAACGCACATGCGCTCCTTGCCTTCTTTCTTTGGGACTATGACGGAGTTGGCCAGCCATTCCGGGTGCCGTACTTCCCGTACAACACCTGCTTCCTCTAGCTTCCTCACCTCCTAAACAATAAAGGCCTGCTTCTCCGGGGCTTGTATGCGTGCCTTCTGCTTGATAGGGCGCGCATTGGGGCACACCGTGAGGTGATGCTCGATGACGTGCCTAGGCACCCCAACCAAATCTGCGGCTTTCCAGGCGAACACATCCTTGTTGGCCTTGAGGAAGCTGACCAGCGCTGCCTCTTGCTCAGGATCCATGCCCGTACCGATGGTGAAGGTGGCTCCTGAGCCTTCTTGATCAGCGGGCACTTGCTTCATCTCGGCGGGGTCCTGAGTGAAGAGCTGCTTCTTCTTGGCAGGCGCGGCCTCCGGCGCCTCCTGAGCCCCCTTTGCTCCTAGGTGAGCTGCGGCAGCAGCCCTATAAGCGCACCCGAGGACCTGAAGGGCGGCCTTGGGGTCCCCTTTGACGGTGATGACGCCGCTGCTCCCGGGTATCTTGACGGTGTTGTAGCCCGGGTGAGTCGCCACCATGAACTGCGCCAAGGCTGGGAAGCCGAGGACGGCGTTGTAGGGCAGGTGGATGGGCGCGACGTCAAAGTCGAGCCCAGTCTGATAGTTAGCCGGTGTGCCGAAGGTGACCGGGAGGCGGATCTGGCCGAGCGGAATGACCGAGCCCGCGACCCCTGAGAAGGGTTTGGTGGGGAGGAGCTGCCTGTAGGACACAGGAAGATGACCAAAGGCCTCGGGGGAGAGGATGTTGAGCCCGGCGCCACCATCGATGAGGGTCCTCGTCAAGGCCACCCCGTAGATGGTGGGTGCACACACTATGGGGAGAACGCTAGTGCCGGCCGCTTTTGAGGCGAGGTCGCTAGGGCCGAAGGTGATGGTGCGCCCCTGCGCGCTCTGTGCCCGTGAAGCCTTCTGCGGCTGGGCGGCGGCCCCGACCTGCCGAAAGTGCGACTTGACGTGCCGAGCCGATGCTGGCGCTTGGGACCCTCCGAGGATGCAGGCGACCCCGTGGCAGGGCAGATCCCCGCTGGCAACGCCCCGCAGCCCGCCGCTGCGGGCCTTTCGTGCGCCGTGATTTTCGGTAGATGACCGGTGCCGGGGCAGCCATCGTGCCATCAAGAGCGCGACCGGCGAGGCCACAGGAGGCGGGAGTGGCGGAGCAGGCCGCCCTCCCATGGCCTGGCCGGCATGAACATTGTCGGGGAAGGAGGAGGAGCGCCCATGGGTGGCGCGGTTCGCCAGTACCGCTCGGTCGACGGGGAGGGTGTCAGCCCCCACGCGGATGTGGCAGGCCGCGGTCATTGTGGCGGCGCGGAACAGGAGAGGGGAGGCGAGGTGGTCGGAGAGGTGAGATTTCGACACGACCCCTACCTGGCGCGCCAAATGTCGGATTCGGGGCTCCGCAAAACCCAAGAAGTTTGAACACAGGGGTGTGAACGAAGATTTCTCCCACTCGCGTCTACCAAGCATCTCGCCCTCGCCTTGGTGAAGTGATTCAAGCAAACAACAAGTGAAGCACGCAAGAGTTTACCCAGGTTCAGTCCACCGTGTGGTGTAAAACCCTACTTCCTGCTTTGGTGGATTGGCCTCAGGAGGGCTGGAATATGAACTAGTACAGTGGTTCCTGAGCTCAGGAGGTGAGCTCAGGATGGTCTGGAGGCAAGTGTTCTTGCTCCTTAGCGTGGTGGCAGAGTTTATGGATCTGCCTCTCTTTCCCCACTCATTTTGGGGATCCTAGCTACTTATATGGGCGGCCAGGGTCCCCTTCCCCTGAAATGTTTGGCGGGAAGGGATCCCACAACGGCCATTTTTGAGCGGGAACACAAGGACGTTCCTACCCTGACAAAAGCAGTCTTCGCCTGCAAAAGGATCAGGCGGTGACGCGGTGGTGGGCTCGGCGGTGACATCCTCCCTGTCATCCTTGCGGTCTTCAGTCTTGTTGCACCAATGGAGAAACCTTTGTCCCGCTCCTCGGGAACCTGCGGCTGCGCTGTCGCCCTTGCATCGAAATGGCAACTGCGCCTCTGGCGAACGCTGGCACCTGCTGTCGTGGTGCATCACTGCTGACATCACTGCCTCCTCCTGAGGCAAGCTTGGCCTTGGATTCTCCGCCCCTCCGGAGCACCTTGCCAAGGCCGCTCCTGAGGGGGTCTTGACGTTCTTCTCCTCACGAGGCTTAGCTCCCTCGCGAGGGTCTCGGGCAGCTGGTCGATCAGCAGGGCCGTACCAGGCCGTGGTAGGAGCGCGTCGTGGCCCGCAGACAGGCAAGTCTGGGTACCCTGGTTCCCAAGACGCCGACAACACTAGTTATGCATCGGTATCAATGAAAATGGGTAGTATCTATGGAATAAACTGCAGAATGCCAGAATAAGAGGGGGAGAAGCTAGTCCTATCGAAGACTAGCATCTTCAAGCATCTTCAAGCATCTTCCGGAAACCATCATCTTGCAATAGTTGAAGTGAGTACAGAATAGAATATTATAATTATCAAGCATGTTGTATCATTAATGCCCAGAGATCCTTCCTTGACTCCCTGCGAGAAAGCAATCCCGAAGCCACATATCCATTTCATGCCTCAACATCCAGTTCTAGTTGTATCAATCAGGATACAACTCCGAGCGTCCGTAATCATGGACACGACTTTTCGAATAGATCGATCTTCCCTGCAGGGGTGCACCAACTTAGCCAATACGCTCAATCAACGCTGTTCGGGCACACCATGAGGTCCCTCGCCCTCGGCGGATCAACATGCCGCAGCCCGACCTAGGCTCATCAGAAAGGTCAGCATGTCGGTCTACATCCTAAACATGCAGGGGTCTTGGGCCCATCACCCTTTGCACTCATGCATGTTGCGTGGGTGGCCCATGAGCAAACCTAGCTACCTCCTTAAGTAAGGTAGGTGCTTACACAGTCCAACCCGGCGCGCGCCGCTTAGTCGCTGATGTCCGATGAGCTTCGGTTGATGCATACGCTGTAGAGTGCCCGTACTTATTCCCGCGTGGTGGTTAGTGCGAAAATTACTCGGATCAAATATCCAAACCGTTAGTGTCTTGAAATTACGGCAACATGCAGAGACTCACCATCATGTGACCCCGTCGCCCCGTCTCGTGGACTTACAGCAAGGGCTAAGAATGCCCGGCCATGCCACGTAATTATCTTTTGGATACCCTCCAGGTCTACCCGTCTTCAATCACTCACGGGTACCCCTCGGGGCGGACCCGTCTTCATCATGGTTCAGGGAGTAAAGTCAAAGTAACTGTGTGTCCAAAATAGCTAGGGGGAACCCAAGGAATCACCCTCGATGGATCCCCACTCGATGTAATCATCAAGGTGGACTTGGAGGAATCACCCTCGATGGTCCACACTTGAGGGGTTGCACGACAGAGTCGTTGTCGGGAGTGGTTGCTTCCTCGCTACTTTCCCAAGTTTGCGTTGGTATTTCCTTTGAAGAGGTAAGGGAAATGCAGCAAAGTTAAGTAAGTATTTCCGTCAGTTTTGAGAACCTAGGTATCAATCCAGTAGGAGTTTACACACAAGTCGCCAAATACCTGCACAAACAATCAAACAACTTGCACCCAACTCTATAAAGGGGTTGTCAATCCCTTCTAGGTTATTTACAAAAGTGAGATCCGATAGAGATAGATGAACAAGTAAAGTAAATATTTTTGGGTTTTTGGTTTATAGATTGAAAAGTAAAAGATTGCAAAATAGTAGATCTAAAACTTATAAGATGTAAAATAGACTCGGGGGCCATAGGTTTCACTAGAGGCTTCTCTCATGATAGAAAATATTATGGTGGGTGAACAAATTACTACCAAGCAATTGATAGAAAATCGAATAATTATGAAGACATCTAAGGCAATGATCATGAATATAGGCATCACGATCGAGACAAGTAGACCGACTCCTGCCTGCATCTACTACTATTACTCCACACGTTGAACGAAACGTTCCTGCATCTAGAGTATTAAGTTCATAAGAATAGAGTAACACCTTAAGCAAGATGACATGATGTAGCGGAATTAACTCAAGCAATATGATGAAAACCCCATTTTTATCCTCGATGGCAACAATACAAGACGTGTCATGTCCCTTTCTGTCACTGGGATTGAGCACCACAAGATTGAACCCAAAGCAAAACACTTCTCCCATTGCAAGAAATATCAATATAGTTGGCCAACAAAACCGATAATTTAAAGATAATTACTAAGATATTAGATCATGCATATAAGAACTCATAAAATACTCAAATAACATTCATAGATAACCTGATCATAAACCCATAATTCATCGGATCTTGACAAACACACCGCAAAAGAAGATTACATCAGATAGATCTCCAAGAACAACGAGGAGAACATGGTATTGAAGATCAAAGAGAGAGAAGAAGCCATCTAGCTACTAGCTATGGACCCGTAGGTCCGTGGTAAACTACTCACACTTCATCGGAAGGGCAATAGGGTTGATGTAGATGCCCTCCGTAGTTGAGTCCCCCTCCGGTAGAGTACCGGAAAAGGCCTCCAAATGGTATCTTGCAGGAACAGAAGGTTATGGTGGAGGAAAAGTGGGTTTGATGGATGTTTTGATGTTTCTGGAATATATGAGAATATATAGGCGCAAGAAGTAGGTCAGGGGAGGCACGAGGGGCCCACAAGGTAGGGGAGCGCCCTAACCCCTGGGGCGCGCCATCCACCCTCTTGGCCTCCTCGTAGATCCCCTGGCGTGTACTCCAAGTCCATCTGATGTCTTCTGGTCCAAGAAAAATCTCCAAAAAGTTTCGTTCTGTTTGGACTCCGTTTGATATTCCTTTCCTGCGAAACTCAAAAACAAGGAAAAAAACAGAAAGTGGCACTAGGCTCTGGGTTAATAGGTTAGTCCAAAAAATAATATAAAATAGCATATAAATGCATATAAAACATCCAAGATTGATAATATAATAGCATGGAACAATCAAAAATTATAGATACGTTGGAGACGTATCAAGCATCCCCAAGCTTAATTGCTGCTCGTCCTCGAGTAGGTAAATGATAAAAACAGAATTTTTGATGTGGAATGCTACCCAACATATTTAGTAATGCAACATTCTTTATTGTGGCATGAATGTTCAGATCCATAAGACTCAAAATAAAAGTTTCTGATTATCAAAATAATAATACTTTAATCATACTAAAAGAAATCTATAAAGCTTCAAAAATAACATGGCTAAAGAACGTTATCCCTACAAATCATATAGTCCTTATGCTCCCTTTTCTTAACACAAAATACCCCTCATGCCCATCCCGGAGTCAGCCGAGCAATTGCTTTCATGTTCTACTCTTTCAAGCCTTTTTTCAACTTTTCACGCAATATATGAGCGCGAGCAATGGACATAGCACTATGGGTGGAATGGAGGTGGTAATAGACAAAAGGTGGGAGAAAGTCTCACATCAACTAGGCAAATCAATGGACTATGGAGATGTCCATCAATCGATACCAATGTGAGTGCGTAGGGATTGCCATGTAACGGATGCACTAGAGCTATAAGTGTATGAAAGCTGGAAAGGACAACTAGTGGGTATGCATCAACTTGCTTGCTCATGAAGACCTAGGGCATTTGAGGAAGCCCATCGTTGGAATATACAAGCCAAGTTCTATAACGAAAAATTCCCACTAGTGATATATGAAAGTGACAACATAGGAGACTCTCTATCATGAAGAACATGGTGCTAGGTTGAAGCACAAGTGTGGAAAAAGATAGTAACATTGTCCCTTCTCTCCTTTTCTCTTTTTTTGGTGGGCTTCTTTGGCGTCTTTTGCTTATTTGGGCTTCATTGGCCTCTTTTATTTTTGATAACCTCACACGGGACAATGTTCTAATAATGATGATCATCACACTTTTATTTACTAACAACTTGATATTACACCTCGATGCCTAGAACAAGGATATGACTCTATATGAATACCTCTGGCAATGTACCGGGATGTGCAATGACCAAGAGTGATATGTATGAAAAATATGAAAGGTGGCCTTGCCACAAATACTATGTCAAGTACATGATCATGCAAAGCAATATGACAATGATGAAGCGTGTCATAATAAACAGAATGGTGGAGTTACATGGCAATATATCTCAGAATGGCTATGGAAATGCCATAATAGGTAGATATGATGGCTGTTTTGAGGAAGGTACAAGGAGGGTTTTATGCACTGGCGAAAGTTGCGCGGCACTAGAGTGGCTAGAAAGGTGGAAGGGTGAGAGTGCGTATAGTCCATGGACTCGTATTAGCCATAAATAACTCACATACTTGTTGTAAAAAATCTACTTATTCCTCAAAGCAAAACACTACGACGCATACCCCTAGGGGGGAGGTTGGTAGGAGTTAACCATCGCGCACCCCCGACATTCCCACAAAGATGAAACAATCAAAATACAGTGCACGCCAATTTGGTCACATATGCCATACGTGCATGCTTCGGGAATCACAAACCTTAACACAATCATTTCTTTAACCTCACAAACTACCTCTAGCATGACTCTAATATTACCATCTTAACATCTCAAAACAATTACAAGGAGTCAAACTTCACATAATATTTAATGCTCTCTATATGAAGGTTTTTATTATATCTCCTTTGGATGTCTATCATATTAGGACTAATTTCATAACCTAATCAACTTACCATGTTGTTCTTAAGAACTCTCAAAATAATATAAGTGAAGTAAGAGAGTTCAGCAATTTCTATAAAATAAGATCACCACCATGCTATAAATAGATATAAGTGAAGCACTAGAGCAAAATTGCCTAGCTCAAAAGATATAAGTGAAGCACATAGAGTATTCTAACAAATCACGATCGAAGCGTGTCCCTCTCAAAAGGTGTGTACAGCAAGGATGATTGTGACAAACTAAAAAGCAAAGACTCTTATCATACACGATGCTCCAAGCAAAACACATATCATGTGGTGAATAAAAATATAGCCTCAATTAAAGTTATCGATGGATGAAGACGAAGGAGGGGATGCCTTCCCAGGGCATCCCG
This sequence comes from Secale cereale, assembly GCA_902687465.1. NCBI lineage: Eukaryota > Viridiplantae > Streptophyta > Magnoliopsida > Poales > Poaceae > Secale > Secale cereale. Next base: position 260,000,764 of record LR738712.1, on the reverse strand, counting down.
AAGGTTAGGCTCTTGGCTGTCCTTGAATTTTACCTTGGGGGTGCCTTGGGCATCCCCAATCTTAGGATTTTGCCACTCTTTATTCCATAGCCCATCAAATCCTTACCCAAAACATGAAAAGCTCACAACACAAAACTCAATAGAAAATCTCATGAGCTCTGTTAGTAAAACAAAGCAAATAACCACTCAAGGTACTGTTGTGATCTTATTCTAACTTTATATTGGTGTAATATCTACTGTATTCCAACTTTTCCATGGTTCATACCCCCTATACTAGCCATAGATGCATCAAAATAAGCAAACAACACATAAAAACAGAATCTGTCAAAAACAGAATAGTCTGTAGCAATCTGAAAAGTTCGCATACTTCTGTAACTCTAAAAATTCTGAAACCATTGGATGACGTGGGGAATTTGTATATCAATTTTATGTAAGAAATTTCAGAAGGTTTTGACGTTCCAGAGATTTATTGAATTTTTTGCACTGGGCGCAAAGGTTTCTGTTTTTCAGCAAAATCAAATCAATGATCACCGTAAGCCATCACAAAGGTCTTACTTTGCTCAAACACTAACTAAAACACCAAAACACAATTACTACAGAAGTAATAATAGGTAAAATCTTCAAAACAGAACCAAAAAGTAAAAAGTAAAAATAAAATTGGGTTGCCTCCCAACAAGCGCTATTGTTTAACGCCCTTAGCTAGGCATGGAGATTCCAATGATGCTCACATGAAAGACAGGAATGAAGCGCAAAGAGAGCATCATAAGAAGCATAATAAACACATCTAAGTCAAACATACTTCCTATGCATAGGCATTTCATAAGCAAACATATTATCAAGGCAAACAAAAACTAACATATGCAAAGAAAAATAATAAAACTTTGACAATTTAAGCATCAAGAGAGGTAATTTAGTAACATGAAGATTTCTATGACCATATTTTACCCTCTCATAATAATTACATGTAGGATCATACTCAAATTCAAATATATAGCTATCACATAAAATAATTTATTCATGATACACATGCATACAAAGTTGACACTCCTCCAAAATAGTGGGATTATCACTAATGAAAGTCATGACCTCTCCAAACCCACTTTTATCAAAAAATTCATAAGATTGAACATCTCCAAATATGTGGGATCTAAAGTTGACACTCTTCCCAACCCACTTTAAATATTATTGCAAACATTATCAATCTCATATTCATCATGGGGTTTAAATAAATTTTCAAGATCATAAGAAGCATCACCCCAATCATGATCATTGGAACAAGTAATGGGCATAGCAAAATAAGAAACCCCAAGCTTAGGGTTTTGCATATCATTAACACAATTGACATTAATAGAATTTATAATAACATCATTGCAATCATGCTTTTCAATCAAGGAGCTATCATGAAGCACTTCATAAATGTCTTCTTTCAATAGTTCATCACAATTTTCAGATTCACAAATTTCAAGCAAAACCTCATAAAGATAATCTAGTGCACTCAATTCACTAGCAATTGGTTCATCATAATTGGATCTTTTTAAAAAGATTAGCAAGTGGATGAGGATCCATAAATAGATTCAGCAAGCGAAGATGCAAGCAAATAGAAGACACATGGCAACACGAGCAAACATAAGATCGAATGAGAAAAGGCCAATGAAAAGAGGGCAAATATTTTTGTGTTTTCCTGAAAATGTTTTAGAAGTGGGGGAGAGGAAAATGAGAGGCGAATGGCAAATAATGTAAATGCGAGAGATGAGAGATTAATGAAAGGTACTTGGTAGGTCTTGACTTGGCGTAGATCTCCCCAGCAACGGCGCCAGAAATCTTGCTTCCGCGCTCCTTTCCCGAGTTTGCATTGGTACTTCCCTTGAAGAGGAAAGGGAGATGCAACAAAGTGAAGTAAGTATTTCGCTCAGTTTTGAGAACCAAGGTATCAATCAAGTAGGAGATTACACACAACTCGCCAAATACCTGCACAAACAATCAAACAACTTGCACCCGAGGCTATAAAGGGGTTGTCAATCCCTTCTAGGTTATTTGCAAAAGTGAGATCGGATAGAGATAGATGAACAAGTAAAGTAAATATTTTTGGGTTTTTGGTTTATAGATTGAAAAGTTAAAGATTGCAAAATAGTATATCTGAAACTTATAAGATATAAAATAAACCCGAGGGCCATATGTTTCACTAGAGGCTTCTCTCATGATAGCAAATATTATGGTGGGTGAACAAATTATTGCCAAGCAATTGATATGAAAGCGAATAATTATGAAGACATGTAAGGCAATGATCATGAATATAGGCATCACGTCCAAGACAAGTAGACCGACTCCTGCCTGCATCTACTCCTATTACTCCACACATCGACCGAAATGATTCTGCATATAGAGTATTAAGTTCATAAGAATAGAATAGCGCCTTAAGCAAGATGACATGATGTAGCGGAATTAACTCAAGCAATATGATGAAAACCACATCTTTTTATCCTCGATGGCAACAATACAATAGATGTCATGTCCCTTTCTGTCACTGGGATAGAGCACCACAAGATTAAACCCAAAGCAAAGCACTTCTCCCATTGCAAGAAATATCAATCTAGTAGGCCAAACAAACCGATAATTCGAAGAGAATTACTAAGATATTAGATCATGCATATAAGAATTTAGAAAAGACTCAAATAATATTCATAGATAATCTGATCATAAAACCACAATTCATCAGATCTTGACAAACACACTGCAAAAGAAGATTATATCGGATAGATCTCCAAGAACAACGAGGAGAACATGGTATTGAAGATTAAAGAGAGAAGAAGCCATCTAGCCACTAGCTATGGACTCGTAGGTCTGTGGTAAACTAGTGACACTTCATTGGAAGGGTAATAGGGTTAATGTAGATGCCCTTCGTGGTTGATTCCCCCTCCGGCAGAGTACCAGAAAAGGCCTCCAGATGGGATCTTGCGGGAACAGAAGTTTACGGCGGCAAAAAAGAGAATTCGATGGATGTTCTGATGTTTCTGGAATATATGAGAATATATAGGCGGAAGAAGTAGGTCAGGGGAGACACGAGGGGCCCACAAGGTATGGGGTGCGCCCTACCCCCTGGGGTGCGCCCTACCCCCTGGCGTGTATTCCAAGCCCATCTGATGTCTTCTGGTCCAAGAAAAATCTCCAAAAAAATTCGTTCCGTTTGGACTCCGTTTGATATTCCTTTTCTGCGAAACTCAAAAACAAGGAAAAAATAGAAACTGGCATTGGCTCTGGGTTAATAGGTTAGTACCAAAAATCATATAAAATAGAATATAAATGCTTATAAAACATCCAAGATAGATAATATAATAGCATGGAACAATCAAAAATTATAAATACATTGGAGAAGTATCAGTGGTGAAGGAGGAATCACCCTCGATGACCACGGCCGACTAGCTACACTACATGGTTAACCTCATAGGTGATGACGAGGTATCACCCTCGGCACTCGATAGTAACTCTGTACAGTCGTACATCTAGGGGGTGGTGTGATGTGCGGTATCGGGCCTGGACGTCCATCACGTTGATCGAGTGATCTGGTAATCCAGCAGGGGCAATATGGACAAGGTGGGGGTCACTGGTGGGTCATCAACCAACCTATACTAAGCAATTTAGGATAAACATTTAAGGTAAGAAATAAGGTAACAAGAACATGCTATGCATCAGAATGGGGTCATACAAAAACAGTAGCAATACTAATGCAAGCATAAGAGTGAAGGGAATGGGTGATACCGGGATGATCAAAAAGGAGGGGCTTGCCTGGAAGCTCTGTTGAGAAGGAAGGGCCGTCGTAGACATAGTCGATCACGGAGGCAACATCAGTCTCGGGGTCTACCCGAGAGAAGAGGGGGAAGAAATAGTAAATACAAAGCACACAGATGCATCACTAAGCATGCTATGACGATATGCAGAGCTAGGGGTGTTCTAACGCGGCACTACATGTTGCAGACGGAGGGGAAAACATTCGAGGATGAATTCCCGGCATTAGGCGGATTCCGGACAGGTGAAAGAGAGGGGCCGGTTCCATGTTCAGCATGCTAGGGGCATGTGATAGATGAACGGACCACGTATCCGGATTCGTCTCGTCGTTCTGAGCAAATTTCATTTATAAAACTTTTTCATCCGAGTTAGGGATTATTTTATATAAATGTTCAAATATTTTTGTAATTTTTTAGAATTATTATTATTATTTGAATTAATTCAAAAAGAGAAATATGGCATCAACATGATGTCAGGGTGACGTCAGCAATCAAGTCAACTGGTTGACTGGTCCAGCTGGCAGCTGGGTCCCACATGTCATTGAAAGCGGTGATTAACAGAGTTTAATTTAAACTACACTTGCTAATTAATTTGCTGGCCCACATGCCAAAGTCTAATTAAGTCAATTTATTATTCTAGAACGTTTTAGTTAATTAGGGGACATGTGCCCCATCTGTCAGCGGCTTGGTCGGTCCAGTCAGCAGGGAGGAATGGGTCAACAGGCCAGCTGGGCCCCTGGAACCCACGGGTCAGTGACCCAGGGGGTGGCCCCGGGCCAGGCCAGGTCAGCGCGGCCGGCTCTCGACGCCGGTGACCAAATACACGACGCTCACCCGCCAAATTCACCGGAAAACATGCACATGGCATAGATCCGTGCGCGCTTAGGCTCCTTCGAACGAGCGCGAAGAGGCGCATCTAGTGGTGTGAGTGGTTCGGCCCGATGTCGCCAGAGATATCGCCGGAGTCTAGCTGAGCGGCGGTCGGAGCTCGGCTGCGGTCGGGATCGGCGTTGCGG
>LR738712.1:259971391-259985512 GCA_902687465.1 Secale cereale | reverse complement strand
GGTCGAGGATGACCTAATAGACATCAAGGAGGGGCCGGATGGCCGACGCGTGCGGCAACGTGCCATGGATGATGCACAGGCATCCATCACGTCGGTGAACAGGAGGGTGAAGAAGAAGAGTGGGGGAGGAAGGCTGTGCCGTGCAGTGGGCCAAGGCCCAGGGAAGCAGGGGGGCTTTTGTTTTCCTTTTCTGTTTTTCTTTCCCTTTATCCTTTCTGTGTTTTGTATTTTTATTTTATTTTAACTTTTCTATTTTCTGCTTTCTTTTCAAAGCAAATTAGTTTTATAAAATACTAAAGTTGCACCTAATTTACTATAATAAATTAGGTCACTGCCACAATTGGTTTAGCATCTAAGTAAATTAATTTAGAATTTTATAAATTAAAAAGCATTTCATTAATTGTTTTAGCCACTGATCTAACTCGTTTAGGGCAATTAAACACTTTATAGAAATGTTGGTTCACCACAATAATTATCTAGATTATTTTCCACATGATGAACATTTTAGTTTTCATGTTTGAGCAAATTTATAATTTCACTCATTATTTGAAATTGAATAAAAGGTGGAGTATTGATCATACTGACTAAGCACTGTTTTAGCAAAATGATTAACTTGATCTCAGGGATTACTATAGCATGATTCTCGGGGTGTTACAACAGGGGCGTGCCCACTCGTGTCTGGTGAAGCTAGGGAGTAGAAAAGAATATGGGAGGGGAATTGGATGACCCGAAGGAGCTTTGGTGAGAGGAGAGTGGTGATGGAGAGATGTGTTGTGGCTGCCCAGAGAGGTAATTGGGGGTGTTTTACCCCCTCAATCATTGAGAAGAGGGCTGGCAAGACTTTCTAGAGGTAGAAGGTGACTAGGAGTAGCTGTGGTAAAAATTTGAGCCCTTGGAGATTAGTGGAAGAGGTCAAAGTGTTGCTTTTGCAAAATGGGCAGAAGGTGTTTGATGAGATTTTGGGCTATCAAATGGATTCCACTTGGAATGAGACTTAATAGTATAGAATGGCGTATAGAAATAAGGTTTTCACCAAGTTTGAGCTCATTTGGGTAAGGCTGCCAATACAACTTTTGTAAACCCTAGAAATCAACAGAATTGGGTTTTCCAAGATCTAGTAATGCAAAACTATTCCCCTTGATGGACCACTTGGTGTAGTGTCATCATTTGGGGTTGTGAGCATGTGCACAAAATTTGGGGTCATTTGGAAAAAGTTGTCCATGTAAAGTTGTTCAAACTTGAATCTGATCAGAGAGGGTTTTGGGGGCACTTTTGTGAACCAAAACTATTTTTATTGATTTGGAACTTTTCAAGGTCATCATATTATGCATATGTGACTTGCTAGAATTTTCTTGGAAGTTTTAGAGAATATTTCCTTTGTAAATATTTCAAAAGCTTGAAATATCCAGAAAGGGTTTTTGAGGGATTTGACCAATATTTTGAACATGACCATGTGTTGAAACTCTTATATATGGACACTATATGTCCTTTGAGTTTCCCTAAATTTTCTCAAATTTTTTTAAAACGATTAAGTAATTTTAACCTATTAAAGACCATTTCTGGCCTAAAGAAAAAGCCTTTAAATAAAATAAGAAAATATCTTTGAAAATTATATTTTTGTGGTTTATGGGAGTCCTATACCTAATAGGAGTCAAATATACTCTTTGAAAGATTTTTCATCCCCCAAATCAAGTACTTGTAGTGCAAACCTCAATTCAGGTTTTTTTCGGAAAACTAAATTTAGAAAATACTATTTGGCCAAATTATTCTTGTAATAAAATACTATATTGCACTATACACATGGCATGATCATTGGGCAGAAGTTTGGAGCAAGGAGATAAAGTTTAGAAGGTGGAGTTCTGTTGACTTTAAAAATCACTTGTAATCACACAGAGAAATACAACTCAAATGAAAAGCCAAATAATGTATAGTTTTTGTTGGTCCAAATTTTCATGCTTTATTAATGCAAATGACATGTTACAAAATGCTGGGTGTGACAGACCTACCCCGCTTACAAGAATCTCATCCTCGAGATTCTTAAACTAGGCTTTAAAGAGATCTGGAAACTCAGATCTAAGGTAGTCTTCAGGCTCCCAGGTTGCTTCTGCTTCAGTGTGGTTGCTCCACTAGACCTTGAAGTACTTGATGGTGCGGTTTCGAGTACACCGCTCTGATTCGTCCAATATGCAGATGGGCCTCTCACGGTAGGTTAGATCAGGCTGAAGGTCAATGGCTTGGTGATCGATATCCTTGTAGAGATCAGGCTTGTCTGGAACTTGGAGACATTTCCGGAGTTGTGATACGTGAAACACGTTGTGCACATCAGATAGCTCAGGTGGTAGTTCCAACTGGTAAGCAACTTCTTCTCGTTCTATAGTGATCTTAAAGGGGCCAATAAATCTTGGTGCGAGCTTTCCCTTAACGTGGAAATGCTTGGTTCCCTTAAGAGGAGTTTCTCGCAGGTACACATGGTCTCTGACTCGGAAGCTCACTTGTCAGCGACGAGTGTCGGCATAGCTCTTTTTTCTTGACTTGGCAGTCTTCGGGCGCTCTCTGACTAGCTGAACTTTCTCTTCTACTTCACGGAGGACATTTGGTCCAAAGACTAGCCCTTCTCCGGTTTCCGACCAATTGAGGGGTGTGCGACACTTGTGTCCGTACAATACCTCAAATGGTGCCATTTGGAGGCTTGACTGATAATTGTTGTTCTTGTAGAACTCGGTAAAAGGGAGGAAATCTTCCCACTTAGCTCCATATGCTAGGACACATGCTCGGACATGTCTTCGAATATCTGATTCACTCATTCTATCTGACCTCCGGTCTGTGGGTGGAAAGCAGTGTTGAAAGACAATTTAGTTCCCATGGCCTCTTGGAACTTATTCCAGAACCTCGAGGTAAACTGGGTTCCTCGATCTGACACAATCTCCTTAGGAACATCATGAAGGCTTACGATTTTGTTGATGTAGAGAGTTGCCAGCTGGTTGCCATCATAGGTAGTCTTGACAGGAATGAAATGGGCTACTTTGGTCAAATGGTCGACTATGACCCAGATGGAGTCATGCCCCTTGTTTGACCTAGGTAAGGCAGTGATGAAATCCGTTCCGACTTTATCCCACTTCCACTCGGGAACCTTGAGTGGTTGGAGAAATCCAGCGGGTCGCTGATATTCAGCCATGACCCTTTGGCATACATCACATTTTGCAACATAGGTGGCAATCTCCCTTTTCATCCCGTGCCACCAAAATCTTTCCTTCGGGTCTTAATACAACTTGGTTCCTCCAAGGTTGATGGAATATGGGGTGTCGTGAGCTTCTTGCAGGATCAAACCGTTCAGTTCCTTCTTGTTCGGTACGCAGATACGACTTTTGTACCAAACAATTCCGTGCTCCTCTTCGGAGAATCCTAGGGCCTTGCCTTGCTTCATCTTTTTCTTGATGCCTTCAATGCTCACATGTCCTTTCTCGCTTCCTTGAATTCGTCCATCAGGGTCGACTTGACTTTTAGGTTGTCCAGATAACCATAGGTAACCAATTCCAAGCCAAACTGTTCCAGCTCTTCAAATAGGACTGGCTCCCTTCCTTTAATCGTGGCATTCAGGGAGCAAGCCTTTCTGCTCAAGGCGTATTCTACCACATTTGCCTTCCCATGGTGGTATTGAAAACTTAGGTCATAATCCTTGATCAGCTCCAACCATCTTATTTGCCTCATGTTCAATTCCTTTTGAGTGAAAATATACTTTAGACTTTTGTGATCTGTGTATATCTCACACTGCTTCCCTAGGAGGTAATGTCACCATGTATTCAAGGCATGAACCACCGCTGCTAACTCAAGATCATGAGTAGCGTAGTTATCTTCATGAGGTTGTAGCTGCCTTGAAAGGTAAGCTATGACTCGGCCTTCTTGCATTAGAACGCTTCTCAGTCCGGTTCGAGAGGCATCACAATATATCACAAACTCCTTGTGGATATCAGGTGTTGCCAGAACTGGGCCGGTGGTCAATCTCTTCTTGAGTTCTCGGAAGCTTTCTTCACACTTTGGTGTCCATTCGAACTTCTTGTTCTTCTTCAAGGTTGAGTCATTGGCCGGGAAATACTGGAGAATCCTTCCACAAACTTGCGATAATAGCCCGCAATTCTGGGGAAGCTTCTAACTTCCTTGACGATTGTTGGGGATTGCCATTGGGTCACAACTTCAATCTTCACTGGATCTACCGACAATCCTTCCTCGGTCAAGACATGTCCCAAGAATCCAACTTTGTGTAGCCAGAACTCACACTTGCTGAATTTGGCATATAGTTGGTGCTCTCGAAGCTTGTCTAGGACCATCCTCAAGTGTTGCTCGTGCTCTTCTTCCATTTTTGAGTTGACAAGAATGTCATCAATGAAGACGACAACAAACTTATCAAAATATTCCATGAAGACCTTGTTCATGAGATACATGAAGTAGGCTGGGGCATTGGTCAATCCAAAGGACATGACCGTGTACTCATACATGCCATATCTGGTTACAAATGTCGTCTTTGGAATATCTTCAGGTCTGATCTTCAGCTGATAGTTCCCAGATCTGAGGTCGATCTTGGAGAACACCTTGGCTTCATGGAGTTGATCAAATAGATCTTCAATCTTGGGTAGTGGATACTTGTTCTTGCTTGTGACTTCATTAAGGGAACAATAGTCAACACATAATCGGATGGTACCTTCCCTCTTCGCCACAAACAGAACAAGTCATCCCCAATGGGAGGCACTAGAGCGGATGAATCCCTTCCTCAATTGCTCTGCTAGTTGCTTCTTCAACTCTGCTAACTCTTCCGATCCCATTCTATAAGGCTTCTTATAGATGGGTCCTGCTCCGGGCATGAGCTTGATGATGAACTCAATGTTGCGGTTAGGAGGCATTCCTGGTAGCTCATTCAGAAAGACATCTGGGTACTCGCATACTACCGGCACTTGCTCCAATCCAACTTTAGTCAGACAGTTGACTTGGGTGACTTTAGCAGAGGAGGGGTTGGGGGTAAACTTGACTTCGACTACTTGGTCATTGGTCACGGTGACATTCCGGTTGGCACAATCTAACAAGCCTTGGTGCTTGATGAGCCAATCCATTCCTAAAATCACTTCCAAGCATTGTGATCTTAAGATGATAAGGTCTGCTAGGGACTCTACCCCGTTAATGATGATTCCGACTCCCTTACAACCTATCTTGGCTCTCATCTCTGCCCTGGGGGTTTGTATCACCATGGGATTATTCAGGGGTCTAGGGGCCATGCCACTTTTCAATGCAAACTTTTGGGTGATAAATGAATGCGTGGCTCCAGAATCAAACAAGACAGTTGCATGTGCTGAGTTAACGAGGAACGTACCCAGCACGGTGTCCGGGCCTTCCTGAGCTTGTTCTGCAGTGACATGATTCACACGCCCCTTGCCATTGTTGGGCGGGTTGCGCGGAGCTTGTTTCCTTGGTGTCATTCTGCGGCCTTGTCCTAGGTTCTGCGTTTTGGTGCGAGGAGCTTCGGGCTTCTTGTTGGGGGCACACCCTTGAGATGTGTCCTTACTAACCACATCCAAAGCAAGTGACTTGGTTCGAGTTGTTGGTCTCGTTGCCACCACTTTATTGGGGTTGTTGTAAGCTGGTCTGGGGTTGGCATACTGCTAAGGCTGATAGTTGGTGTGGGGTGCGGGAGCTCTTGGTTGCTGATAGGTTGGCCTGACCGGGGCTGGCTGCCACGGGCGAGGTTTCTGGTTACTGGAACTTCCCTTCCTGACCATCTTGCGCTTGCGAGTGTCTTCCAAAGCACGCCGATTGTCTTCAAGCATGAGTGCTGTGTTCACCAGGTCAGGAAAGGTTGGACAGTCACACACGACAAGCGAGTATTGCAGAGTCTGATTAAGACCTTCCATGAAGCGCTCCTTTTTGCAGCATCAGTGCTAACATCTTCAGGGGCTTACCTTGACAGAACATTGAACTTCTGCATGTACTCCTTGACGGTGCCACTTCCTTGCTTCAGAGCTTGGAACTAACGCTTATTGATAGCCATGATTCTGGAGGGAATATGAGCCTTGCGGAATTCTGCCTTGAAGTCATTCCAAGTGATGGCTTGCCCAGCATGCATGACCTTGAATCCATACCACCAAGCTCTAAAAGTTCCCCTGAGACAGTGGGCGGCATAAGCCACTTTCTCGTGATCTTCACTATAGTCTACTAGTTCCAGCAAGTCCTCAATGGTGCGGACCCAGTCATCTGCATCCAGGGGGTTAGCAGTCTCGATGAAGGTTGGCGGTGCATGCTTCTGGAACTCCGCCAACGTGGAACGTCCATTGTCGTTCCCCGCCGGTTAGCGGTTGTTGGTGAAAGCTTGAGCAATCATCCGGAGGGCTACAGTGTTGGCTAGACGTTCCTCTTGGAAGTCTTGAAGAAGCTAAGCCATGTACATATTCGGGGGAGGTGGTGGTGGTGGAGCTTGACTGTGGGTTTGGTCTTGGCTGGCTTCTGCTTGGGCGGATGCTCCGGCTTTGGGCTGTTGGGTAGAGGTACCAGTACGAGTTAGAACATGCATCCTGTTGGTGCGGTCAAGGTCTTATGATTGGGAAAGATGAGGGAAAGCAATAAAGATGGGTGCCTATTAAGGGGGTTGGGATGACACAAGTTGTTTTCACGCAAGGGCCAAAAGGGCCAAACACATTCATTAATAATCCAGTGATGTAGCCATTTACATGTTCCCGAAGGGAAAGTACGACTTCCATCGAAACACATCAAAAGCAAACACAACACTACATGGTTTCATTTGAACCATTACAAGGACTCGACTTTGCATAGGGGTTACACGACCTATCCTACCGTAGGGGCTACGGGCTGGCATATCCGAGTTGCCAATGATGCCTAAGTGGTGGAATGCTCCGTCGTGTATTCTGGCTCTTCCTCCTCGTCTTCATCCATCTAGGCTTCTCCATCACTTGAAGGTGTAGGGGAGTGCAGGAGTTGAACACGGTGTTGCTTTGCCGGTGGTGTAGGGAAGAGCTTGCGATAATCTCTTGCCGTCATATGACATCATCGGGGTGGTTCTCTATCCTTGGCTGATACATCTCCGGAGGGTTTTCCGCCTCGACGGGCGATAGCGGGTTGCCCAGGAGGCACACCTTCTTTCTTGATCCTACCCTTCTTCTCCTGTGCTATACGAAGAAGTGTCCTGGTCTCATGGAGTTCCTTTCGGAGATTCATCGACTCCGAGGCCAATTCTTGTGCCAAGCCGTCTATCAAATCCCTAGTCAGTGCTTGCATTAGGACTAGCTAGAGTGTGCATCATGTTTACTTTCCACAGAAACTTGAAATGGGAATGACAGAAACCCCAGCACCCCTCTTCTAACAACTAGGGTTTGATAAAATCTTTTCCAATGTACCCAAAATGCCCTTCAAAAATGTTCATCATTTTTGCCTTGGTCTTAAACCTCTGCCAAAAATGGTGCATAATTTTCTAGGACATCCAAAGGTCTCTGGATTAATTCTTATGGTAATTGCATTTGGGCATTTAAATGCTATAAAATATTTTATGTGCCCAAATAATCATAAACTAAAATGTTCCATACTGTTCATATTATATAAAGTGGGCATGACTAGTTTTATGAGCTATAAAAATGTTCTAGCATTTTTATTAATTCAACAAAGTTGCAAAACAAATGAAACAGAAAGTAAATAAAACAAAAAGGAAGCAGAGACTTACCTGAGGCCCACTTACCTGCCTGGCCCAGCACGGCCCAGCCCACCAGGGGCATGCCCGTCTTCTACCTCGTGCCAGCGCACGAAGCAGCTCGGTGGCGAGCGCCGCCGACGCGCCGGCCACCTCTTGCCTGCCTGGCTACTCCCCCGACGCCCTGGACGCCCCTAGGCGTCGCCATGCACCCCCCTAGCGCCTCTCTCACTCTCCCCCGTGTCTTCCCCTCCTCTTTCCCCTCCGCTGAGCTCCACCGAGCAAGCTCATCGCCGCCGATCGCTGCCACCGCGCCCTAAGCCACCCCCTCGCCTCCCCGACGCACCCATCAGCTCCGCCGCATCGCTCTGAAGTTCCCCACCGACGCACATGACGCCAGAAGCCCCGTAGTGCCGTCCTCGCCGTCGTCTTCAACCTTCAACACCGGAGATCGCCGCCGACCGTACGTCGCCGCCCGACCTTCCCCAAGCCCGCATCGACGCCCTCTGCGACCGCTGTGAGCTCACGCTTCGAACCCCCCTTCCCCAGGCTCGATTATGCCTTGTAGCCACCGCCCCCTTCCTGACCGAAGCCCACCGCCGACGGCCAACTCGCCGCCGTGGCCACAGGCGCTGTGCCTCGCAGCCGAGCACGCCACTAGGATCAGTAACTCACCAGCAAGCTAACGCCACCCCTAACTCCTCCTCCCGTGCACCACAACGCCGTTCCGGCAAACCCCGTGCGAGCGCCGCCGCCGACATGCTCGTCGCCGTCAACTAATCGACCAACCAGTGGCATCGTTGGATGCGGTGCATCACCAGGAGCACATAGAACCCATCCGCGCGACAAATGGTCGCCGGAACAGAGATTCCGGCGTGTCACCGCCATGCGAAATGGTCGCCGCCGGCCAAACTCCGGCGGGCTGACGTGGCCTGTTAGTTAGGAGCTAATGGTGATTAGTTTAACCACCACAGTCACTCACAATGGGCCCCACCGCATAATCAAACCCAGTCAACTCCAGTTTTGACCGGAATTATCCTCAGAGACACTGACATGCGGGACCCACCAGTCAGGTTTGACCTAGACCAGGTCTGTTGACTTGTTGACGTCAGAATGATGTCATGCTGACGCAGTAAATGATTTTCTGGGATCATTTGATTTAAAAACAATTCAGGAAATTTCAGAAAATGCTTTAAACTTAAAAAATCATATAAATTCAACAGTAGCTCACATGGAAAAAATTTATATATGAAAATTGATCAGAAAAATCCAATCTTTCCAATGGCACTGGTTTCATGCATGTTTGAGCAAGTTAACTTTGCTGTTCACATTAAAACATGATAATGCACTTAAATAAATAATAGTTTGGGTTTCAATTTGAATCATTGATTCAAATGAGCTCAAACCCTTCTGTTTATAGATGCATTAGCCCAAAACACATGCATCTTGCCATATCATGAGCATGCATCATATTGTTGCATTTGTTTGCTTATTGATTGTATCGCCGGTGTTCCCTGTGTTAGGTCCTGCTCCCGAGGATACTTCTGCGTATCCAACTGAAGAGCAGTACCCAACAACCACTCTGTCAGGCAAGCAACCATTGATCATTCCGATACAAACCCATCTTCTCGCTCCTGCTCTCTTTTACTGCATTAAGGCAACAACGTGTTAACTGCTACTTGCTGCGGTAGTTGAACCCTATTCCCTTGCATGACCTGTCATTGCCATAGTAAATAGTTGAAACCCACTAGCATGTGTAGGAGTTGATTGAGCCATGTGATGTGTGATCCACCATGCTATTTGTTTATGTTGCCTACTATGCTTAGAGTTGTGCCAGGTCTGGTTCATCTGGGTGATGGATCAGAGTGAAATGATCATATCAGTAAAGAGAGGGAAGTGTGGAACACGTTTGGTAAAGGTATCGATGAAAGGGCATGTAGGAGTACGTGGTGGGTTGTTTCATTGGAACCGTCCATAGGACCCGAGATCTGTATGTGTGGTTCAAGTTTCAGCTACTACCACACGTTGGGATCCTTAATTGACCCTCTCGACTTATTAATTACCCTTGATCTCTGTCCAGGAGTTGCAACTAGTTTCTGGTGTTTGTAGTTTACTGGTGGTCATGCACAGCGTTGACCCTCGGGGTGGGCTGTGATGCGACAGGTACGTGGCACGGTGTACCGGTTGCCCGTTTGGTGACTCGGGAACCCTGTACACATCGTTTGGGGCCGTGAGCGACACCCCGGCCGGATCTCCCCACGGATGGAACCCAAATAGGCGATAAACCTGGACGAGAGACTTGTGTAGTTAGTCAGGTCGTGGCCGACACCCTCGCTGGGCTTCTGCTTGAAGGTTGCCGAGTACATGTAGAGTAAACGGCGATAAGTGGTGGAAGCGTGTATGAAGAAGTACACCCCTGCAGGGTTACCAATCTATTCGAATAGCCGTTGTTCGCGGTACGGACTACTTGATTACTCTTACAGTTCATAGACAAGTTGATGGATACTACTAAAAGCCTCAAGACAAGTGTGAGTGCCGTGGATGGCCCTTTCGTAGGATGACGGAAGAGGATCCACGGTGGTGTATTGTTGTGGTGAGTAGAGGACTCGTGTACGTAGTATTATCTTGCAATCTGTTGAGAGTTGTAGTATAGGTTAGCCAAGAGTCAAAGCTGGCTTGCTGCTATGAACTCCACTGCCCTTGTTGATAATGTTGTATGTATGAAAGGTTCTGTTGTAAGACTTGCTGAGTACCTTGGAACTCATGTTTGCTTAATAACTGTTGCAGAGGAGAACCCTGCCCCTTCCAATGAGCCTTGGTAGCTTGCTACTGCTCGGAACACGTAGGCTGGCCGACATGTGTCCTTCTTCGTTCCTGTGTCTGTCCCTTAGGGGAAATGTCACGCATTGTTCCTTTAAGTCCATGTAGCTTGCTACGACTTGGGTTCATACGTTGATGATCGACACGTTCGTTGCTGGGTCATGGATGCCTGTCTCTGTAATTTAGTGCCACTTTTGGTTTATAACTAGCCATGTCGGCCCGGGTTCTCTGTCATCTGGATGCTAGCGACACTGTCATATACGTGTGCCAAAATGCGCAAACGGTCCCGGGCCAGGTAAGGTGGCACCCGTGGGGATACCGTGCGTGAGGCCGCAAAGTGATATGACGTGTTACAAGATAGATCGGTGTGACTTAGGATCGGGAACCTGACACCGTCGGCACAAAGGCTGAAGTAGGTCTGGAATCGGACTGGAAGTCCTTCCTCTAGTGATGGGGCTCGTGCGCTGCTCTCATCTTCACATTCCTTCCGATAAGGCAAGAAGCGGGTCGTCAGCTTGTTTGCCATCTCCGGAAGAAGGTCTCGAAGGCGGGTTAGTGCCTTGAGTGCATCTGCCTTGATAGCGAGGAGTAGTGTTGCCATCTGGGGTCCCTCGAAGAACCAACTTTTGGGAGGATCATTTGCCTTCACAATCACTTCCACATGCTACTCCGTCTCGGTGTCGCCAACCCAATGCTCATGATAGGTGAGGATGGGGGCTCGGTGAAACTGGCACTCCTGGAGGCTATCCCCGAGAAGCAAGGGGAAACCGGTAGTCAGGAGCTCTTCGGGTACAACGGCCATCTACAAAGGTTGAATGGGAGAGGTCAATAAGCTGATTATACCTTAGGTTTGGTAAGTCTCAGAAAGAAGAGAAGTTTAGATGGTTTATGAAAATGGTCTTATCCTAAGTAACACCCATGCTTACTATGGCTTCCTACAGTTAGAATGGCTCTGATACTAGCTCTATGGGGACCCCAACTCGTAAGTCAAGATCACCGAATGCACATGTACAACGATCCCAGAGATCAATGCTCACCGAACACACAGAAGCTGAATAACAAGAGTCTTACATCCATACATACCATCTTACAAAAATTATGACCATTATGGTCAAGTCTTACATAGATAAAGCCTCAAGGGCTGAACATCAAATAAACTCAAGCAGCGGAAATCTTCGTTGATAAGAAGAACCCATGCCATCTTCCTTAACCCTACAGGTATTCTGACTAGAAAAGCATCCTAGTTCACATGTTCATCTCCAAAGAACTCTTCTTCAAACTCCTATTCTTCCATGCCTGGCCAATTAAATAACCAGTGGCAAGCCAATGAGTACTTTGAATGTACTCGCAAGCAACCCATGTTTTGGATCATGGTAACAATGCATGATGTAACAACAAGTTGGCAACCTAGCATCAAGCTGGTTGAAATGACGTATCATCTTGTCAGATATGCATCAATGAATTCTGGTGACCATGAGAACAAGTTATAGATATCAACATAAATAGAGTTTGGATCAACTCTAGCTTAATCAACACGTCAAGTCATTGCCTTGACCCAAATAGTTCTCTTCCACACACACATGCACCAAGTTTGTAAAATTACTGGACATAGTTTAAGTAGCACCACCCAACTGTCCATGACTGTGGACACGGCTATTCTAATAGTTTAACACTCTGCAGAGGTTGCACACTTTACCCACAAGATCCGGGAGGCTTTCGTGTCACCCACGATCCCGCAATACCTCAAGTACTCGGGAGAAGCACCCGATAATTACCTTTCCCTAGGCGACACTAACATAGGGTCAACTCGTTGGTACACGACCTTCGTCTATAAGCATAAGATTTTGGGACGAGGCCTTGTTTATTATCACACATACACGAAGGGACCAACGGTGTGTCCGGTGCCCTATGAAAACAGTCATGGCCACTTATCCAAGCACGATCCCGTCCCGAGAGTGACCTCATGTCACCTCGTCACTAGTAATGCAGGCACCATGCTAGTATCGGACTAGGAAATCAATAATGCCCCGTCCCATAAGGGTTAGAGTGGTTGCACATGTTTGGTTGGGATGGTAATCACACCTAAATCTAACCCATCATTTTACACACACAAATGCTTGCTTCGGTACACCACTTCTTCCTCAAGTGGTGACCTAATTCAACATCACCCACGGGCATTAGGGGCACCCGATGTTTTTTTCCGAAAGAATGCAACCACTAGGTGTTCATGGCATACATGCGACATTATGCATCAGCAACTAAACTTTTGACATGGTATCTCCATGCATGAGGTAGAGCTACGACTATGGGCATGCATCATTTGGTAGTTCACAATAAGTTAATCACCATTACTTTCATCATCATGCAATCAGAAAAAGGTACCGATGAATAAGAGGGGTATCATGGTCAAAGGGATACTTGCCTTGGTTGGCTTGGTCTTCAAAGTATTCAAGTCCTTATCCTTCTTCTTCTCCAACTACTTCGTCAAATACAGGATCTATTCGTCGCAAAGAAACAACGGACAAAATAAGGCAATAGTAAAACAGAAAAATCAAAGGGCTCAGAAAAATGTCAACTCATTTTTGTTAAATACTAGGGTGAAAAATAAGAAGGGGAAAATTCCCAGTTTTGGATTTGGAGCTAAAGGAATAGAGTAATGGATTTTCAAATAGGGATTTAATTGCTCGAATTTGAATTTAAATTTGAATAGTACGGAGAAGTGTAATGGATTTGCATGGACGTTATACTATTAAATAGGTGGGATTATTACAAGAATATAGGAGTTGGAATTATTGAATTTGGACATTTATTTAATCCTGTGGAATATTTTGAAAACAGATAGAAAAGAAAAAGAGCACTATGCTACTGGGCCAGATCAGCCGCAGCGCAACAGGCCCAGAAGAGAATCGGCCCAGGCAAGCCAGAGCGGCGCACGCTAGGTTTAAACCTGACGCACGGGGTCGAGCGTCAGTGAGAGAGAGAGAGGGGTG
The DNA here is from genome assembly GCA_902687465.1 of Secale cereale. NCBI lineage: Eukaryota > Viridiplantae > Streptophyta > Magnoliopsida > Poales > Poaceae > Secale > Secale cereale. The sequence goes on along the minus strand of LR738712.1, from coordinate 259,972,021 downwards.
AGGGAGAGGTGACGATGATAGGAGGGGCCCGCCTGTCATCTCTAACCTCACACCAGAGGGCCGACGAGCTCACCGGCGACTATGCAGGGCACGCCGAGGTCGGGCGATGGCACGGATAGACTCAACGTTGAGTCGCCGTTCGGGTGGTGGTGGTCACCGTCGCTGGAGTGGCTTGGTTCACTGGCGACAAGGTCACGCGGCGGAGGAGCGTCGGGCGTCGATGGTTCCGGTTGTTTCCGGCTGCAAATGAAGCGGGACAAGAGGGGAAATGATTAGTGAGCCGCGATGGTTCTAGATCGAGGCAGAGGAGCAGCGGGGGAGGCTTGTACCATGCGGATGACGGCGAGCCGAAGTGGCAGAGCTCGAGGTTGATCTCGAGCTCGGGTGCTCCTAGAGAAGAAATGGGGGTACATGGGGCTGATTTGGAGTTGAAGAGGGCGGGTGGTGAGGGGAGGAGGGCGCGGGGTAGCCATTAAATAGGCGGGCGATGGTCCACTGAGGACTCGTGCACCGGCGAGCTTGTTGCCGTTGCCACGGGTCACGAGGGCTTGCTGCGATGTGTCTGGGGTGTTCCTGGGGTTGGTCCAGAGCGAGCGGGGTGAAGAGAGAGAGAGAGAGAGAGAGAGAGAG
>LR738712.1:259875006-259971349 GCA_902687465.1 Secale cereale | reverse complement strand
AGAGATAGATAGAGAGAGAGAGAGAGCAGGGGAGGGCCAGAGGTGCCGCGCGTGTGAAGCCACTCACTACAGCTCTTGGGTGGCCGGCGCACGTGCGATCAGGGGCAACATGAGGGAGAAGGAGGAGGGGGACAGGGGTGTGGCATGACGCAAACGCCGTGGGCCTCAGCAGGCGCATGGGGGAGGCCCGAGGTGGCCGGAGGAGCTTGGTAGTGGGCGACTACAGTGCAAGAGTGCACTTTAGCGTGCTCTAGAGCGTGCAAATGGCTGGCATGGCATTGTTTAAGAGGGCAGGGGCGTGCCCACTCGTGTTTGGTGAAGCTAGGGAGTAGTAAAGAATGTGGGAGGGGCATTGGATGCCCGAGAGGAGTTCTAGTGAGAGAAGAGTGATGAGGGAGACAGGTGTTGTGGCTGCCCAGAGAGACAAATGGGGGTGTTTTACCCTTAAATCATTGAGCCGAGGGCTGGCAAGACTTGCTAGAGGTAGAAGGTGTCTAGGAGTAGCTGTGGTAAAAATTTGAGCCCTTGGAGATTAGTGGAAGAGGTCAAAGTGTTGCTTTTGGAAAATGGGCAGAAGGTGTTTGATGAGATTTTGGGATATCAAATGGATTCCACTTGGCATGAGACTTAATAGGATAAAATGGCATATAGAAATAAGGTTTTCCACCAAGTTTGAGCTCATTTGGGTAAAGTTGCTAATGCAACTTTTGTAAACCCTAGAAATCAACAAAATTGGGTTTTCCAAGATCTAGTAATGCAAAACTATTCCCCTTGATGCACCACTTGGTGTAGTGTCATCATTTCGGGTTGTGAGCATGTCCACAAAATTTGGGGTCATTTGGAAAAAGTTGGCAATGTAAAGTTGTTCAAACTTGAATCTAATCAGAGAGGGTTTTGGGGCACTTTTGTGAACGAACACTACTTTCATTGAGTTGAAACTTTTCAAGGTCATCATATTATGCATATGTGACTTGCTAGAATTTTCTTGGAATGTTTATAGAATATTTCCTTTGTAAATATTCAAAAGCTTGAAATATCCAGAAAGGGTTTTTGAGGGATTTGACCAATATCTTGAACATGACCATGTGTTGAAACTCTTATATATGGATAATATATGTCCTCTGAGTTTCCCTAAATTTTCTCAAATATTTTTAAAATAGTTAAACAATTTTAAAATATTAAAGACCATTTTCGGCCTAAAGAAAAAGCCTTTAAATAAAATAAGACAATATCTTTCAAATTTTTTTGTGGTTTATCGGAGTCCTATACCTAATAGGAGTCAAATATACTCTTTGAAAGATCTTTCATACCCCAAATCCAGTACTTATAGTGCAAACCTAAATTCAAGGGTTTTTTGGAAAACAAAATTTAGAAAATACTATTTGGCCATTTTTTTAAGAAAATACTATATTGTACTATACACATGGCATGATCATTGGGCGGAAGTTTGGAGCAAGGAGATGAAGTTTAGATGGTGGAGTTGTGTTGACTTTAAAGATTACTTCAAATCACAGAGAGAAATCCAACTCAAATAAAAAGCCAAATAATGCAAAAGTTTTTGTTGGTCCAAATTTTCATGCTTTACTAATGCAAATGACATGTTACAAAATGCTATGTGTGACAAGTGAACATTTATTCCTGCTCAGAATAATTATAAATTTAGTTGGGATTTATAAATAATTCCCAAATGTTTTTGGACACACAAACAATACTCCAACAACATTTTAAACATATCCAACTATTTTTAACATTGAAGGAGTCATATTGCCTTCTCTCATAGACTTTTTTGAGTTAGAACTCTTTTAAATATTCAAAATCAAAATGGGAGACTATTATTATTGACACATAGTATAATTTGAGGAAGTCATATCATCCGCTCTCATATCCAATTTGAAACACTGTTGAATATTCTCAAAGTTCAAAACAAATAAGACCGAAAAGAATATTCGGGAAAGTCAGTTTATTCCTTCTCATTTGAATATTCACTAAACCTAAAATAAGAACCAAATGAATAGTTGGGAAAGTCCTTTTATTTCCTCTCATTAAAATATTCATTTAACACCAAAAGTTTCAAATCCTAGTCAAAATTAACTACCAACAAGAAACACTAGCAAGATTTTAATTAATCCTATTTAAATAATTAACATTCCAAAATTTAAAGTTTTGGGATGTTACACCCAGGATTGTGGGCCCCTTGATGCTCTAATCTTTGCTCTATAAATACCCAAATATTCCCCATACACGAGAGGGTACACCAAAAATACTTTCCACCACTGCAAGTTTCTGTCCTCGTGAGATCCCATCTGGAGGCCTTTGCTGGTACTCCACCGGAGGGGGATTCGATCACGGAGGGCATCTACATCAACCTTGTCGCCCTTCCGATGATGTGTGAGTAGTTTACCACAGACCTATGGGTCCATAGCTAGTATTTAGATGTTTTATTCACTCTCTTTGATCTTCAATACAATGTTCTCCTTGATGTTCTTGGAGTCTATTTGATGTAATCTTCTTTTTGGTGTGTTTGTAGAGATCCAATGAATTATGGGTTATGATCAGATTATCAATGAACATTATTTGAGTCTTCTTTGAAATCTTTTATGCATGATTAAGATAGCCTTGTATTTCTCTTCGGTCTATTGATTTGGTTTGACCAAATAGATTGATTTTTCTTGCGATGGGAGAGGTGCTTTGTAATGGGTTAAATCTTGCTGTGTGCTCACCCAGTGACAGAAGGGGTAGCGAGGCACGTATTTGTATTGTTTCGATTAAGGTTAAAAAATGGTGTTTATTCATATTGATTGGATCTATCCCTCTACATCATGTCATCTTGTTTAAGGCGTTACTCAGTGCTTGTTAACTTAATACACTAGATGCATGCTGGATACCCGTCGATGTGTGGAGTAATAGTTGTAGTTGCAGGCATGAGTCGGTATACTTGTCACGGACGAGATGCCTATAATCATGATAATTGCCTTGGATATCATCATAATTATTCGCTTTTCTATCAATTGCTTAACAATAATTTGTGTACCCACCGTATGCGTTCTTTCAAGAGAGGAGCCTCTAGTGAAAACTATGGCCCCCGGGGTCTATTTTTATCATAATATTTTCAGATCTACAAAACTAAAAACACAAAAATAAATTTCTACAATTTATTTACCTTTACTTTGTTTTGCACTTTTATTTATCTTTTATACCTATCTCTACCATATCTCATCCTTGCAAGTAACCCTGAAGGGATTGACAACCCCTTTATCGTGTTGGGTGCAAGTATTTGCTTGTTTGTGTAGGTGCAACTATTGGTGACTTGTGTTTTCCTCCTACTAGATTGATACCTTGGTTCTTAACTGAGGGAAATACTTATCTCTAGTTTGCTGGATCACCCTTTCCTCTTCAAGGGAAAAACCAATGCAAGCTTAAGAAGTAGCAATATGATATGCTCTATCACACATAAGCCTCCTTATATCTTCTTCAAAATAGCCACCATATCTACCTATCATGCCATTTAGAGATATATTGCCATGCAACTTCCACAATTCAGTTTTATTATGACACACATCATTATTGTCATATTGCTTTGCATGATCACAAATCTGACATAGTATTTGTGGCTCAGCCACCGTTCATCTTTTTTACATGTTACCTTTATCATTGCACACCCCGATGCACCGCCGGAGGCATTCATATATAGTCATATTGTGTTCTAGTATTGATTTGTAATTTTGAGTTGTACGTAATTAAATAGAAGTGTTATGATCATCCAGTTCATTATTAGAGCATTGTCCCCTGCGAGGAAAAAAAGAGAGGCCAAAAAGCGCCCATGAAAAAAGGGCCAAAAAGAGCCCAACAAAAAATGAGAGAAAATGAGAGAAGGGGCAATGTTACTATATTTCCACACTTGTGCTTCAAAGTAGCACCAAGTTTTTCATACAGAGAGTTTCATATGCTTTCTTTTTCACATACAAGTGGGAATTTTTCATTATAGAACTTGGCTTGTATATTCCAATGATGGGCTTCCTCCAAATGCCCGAGGTCTTCTAGAGCAAGCAAGTTGGATGCACACTCACTTAGTGTTATTCTTGAACTTCCATACAATTATAGCACTTAGTGCATCTATTGCATGTCAATCCCTACTCCTTGCATTGACATCAATCGATGGGCATCTTCATAGACCATTGATTAGCCTCGTCGATGTGAGACTTTCTCCTTTTAGTCTTCACCATACCATCTCTACCACCACACTCTATTCCACTCATAGTGCTATGTCCATGGCTTGTGCTCATGTATTGCGTGAGAGTTGAAAATGATGAAGCGCGTTAGAAAGTATGAACCAATTGCTTGGCTAACACCGGGGTAGTGCATGATTTATACTTTGTGGAGAAGATGGAGCATGACAAGGCTATATTATTTTGTAGGGATAATGTTCTTTAGCATTGGTATTTGGAAAGACATGATTACTTATTGGTATGCCTTATTATTATTTTTATATGTAAAATTATAGACTATTGCTTTGAATCATTCGGATATGAATATTCATGCCACAAAAGAAAGATTACATTGATGAACATGTTAGGTAGCATTCCACATAAAAAACTGTGTTTATCACTTACCTACTCGAGGACAAGGATGAATTAAGCTTGAGGATGCTTGATACGTCTCAAATGCATCTATAATTTTTGATTGTTCCATGCTATTATAGTATCAATCTTGGATGCTTTATATGCAATGATATATCATTTTCTGGGATTAACCAATTAACCTAGTGCCCAGTGCCAGTTGCTGTTTTTTTGCTAGTTTTTTGTTTTTCAGGAAATCAATATCAAACAGAGTCCAAACGGAGAAGAAACTTTGGATTAATTTTTTCTGCACCAGAAGAGACCCTAGAAGGTTCGGGACAAGACGTCACAAGCCACGAGGGATCGACAAGCTCGGGAGGCGCGCCCCTAGGCTTGTGGCCCCATCATGGCACCTCTTGTGCTAATTCCACCTCTTTAAATTCTCAAATATTCCACTGAAATTAGAGAGACGGATGAAATAATTTTTCCACCGCCGCAATATTCTGTTCTTGAGAGATCCCATATGGAGAACTTTTCTGGCACTCTGCCAGAGGGGGATCAACCAGAGAGGGGCTCTACATCAACCTTGCTACCTTCCGATGAGGTGTTAGTAGTTTACCACAGACCTAAGGGTCCATATCTAGTACCTAGATGCCTTCTTCTCTCTCTCTTTGATCTTCAATACAATGTTCTCCTTGATGTACTTGAAGATCTATTCGTTGTAATGATTTTTTGCAGTGTGTTTGTTGGGATCTGTTGAATTTTGAGTTTATGATCAGATTATCCATGAATATTATTTGAGTATTCTCTGAAATCTTTTATACATGATTATTATAGCTTTGTATTTCTCTCCGATCTATTGATTTGGTTTGGCCAACTAGATTGAATTTTCTTGCAATGGGAGAGGTGCTTTGTGAGGGGTTCAATCTTGCGGTGATCTATATCCCAGTGACAAAAAGGGACAAGAGACATATTTGTGTTATTGCCATTAAGGATAAAAATATGGGGTTTATTCATGTGCAAGTTTACTTTGTCTACATCATGTCATGTTGCTTAAGGCGTTACTCCATTCTTTATGAACATAATACTCTGGATGCATGCTAGATAGCGGTTGATGTGTGGACTAATAGTAGTAGATGCGGGCAGGAGTGGTCTACTTGTCTCTGACGTGATGCCTATATACATGATCATTGCCTTGGATATCGTCATTATTATTTTCTTTTATATCAATTGCCCAACGATACACTACTAGGGAAAACCTTATAGGTAGATGGTTATCAATAGCGTTGGTTCGCAGGGCGTGCTATTGCTAATTAGTAGTAGCGAGGTCCAACTACTGGCGCAACAGGTAGCAAAGTAGCAGTAGCGCGGGCCTGCAGTACCGCGCTACTGCTAAGTGGTCCCGTCGGCGTCGACGGGGGCTGCCCATAGTAGTAGCGATGGTCAGAAAACCATGCTACTACTATAGTAGTAACAGTAGCACGTTCCTTTTTTCCCCGCTATCGCTATATGTGTCCGGTGCTAGCAGGTGGGCCCCTCTTAGCAGTAGCGCGGGAAAACGGACTGCGCTACTGCTATGGAGATTAGAAGTAGCGCCTTTATCCACCCTGTGCTACTACTATGGGTAGATGTGACCTTTTCCCCCACCCTCCCTCCCCCCATTTCCCCTCTCCCTCCTCTACCTCCCTCACTTAGTTCTTCTTCTCCTACCTCTCTTATATCCCCATTAATGCCCCCATCCACCATCTCCTCCATTAATGGCATCTCTTTCTAGCTAGCTTCTTTCCTCACTTTATTTGTCTCTCCCTCCTTCCCTTTCCCCACTCCTACCTTTGTCTCACTAGCTTGCTCTCCCTACCTCTCCACTAGTTAGGTATAGCATCTTCTTCTAACTAGATCTAGCCATTTCAGAAGTAACCCATGCATCTTTGTCCACTAGTTTTGATCCCTACATAGCGACACCGCCCACCATCTATCGTGTGTGCTCGATTCCTCTCTAGCAACGATAGGTGAGTAAAAAGTTGTGCTTTACAAGAATGGAAATATGTGTGTTTGCGCTATATAATGGTGGGAATGCGCATGTCGTATGCATGAGTTGCCACCTAGCTATGTGTATTTGTCGGATCGTGCGTGACATGAGTTTCCTATGTTTTGCCAAAATGTCGATTTATTTCTGTTTCGACGAAGTTCAGGCCAACTCTATATGTCCTTTTTTAGGGATTGTCATGCTGAATTTTTGTATTACATGCATGCATGGATGCGTTTATAATCCCTTTGCTTATTAATTATACTGCGCAAATGATCATGAAGGTCAACGAAACACTGGCGGAAAGATGGTTTTGATCCGCGGTGCACGACATATATGAAAATACCCGAAAGGAGGTTTTATGTCCGTGTCGAAGATGGTAAGGAGGAGTCTAGCTCGACCCCTTTAAAGAAGGGCATTTGAAAGCGCACTTGCTCATGCATGGTTTCATGGATGGCTATACTCGGTGGATAAGTGAAGATGATTATGTCGAAGGGGCTGCCACTGACGACGTTAGGCTGGATGAAGAGATGGCTATTGATAATGGCTACGGAGAGGCTGGACATGGCGCCGAAGAAGAGGCTAGACATGGAGGTGGAGAAGAGGACAGACATGGCGCTGAAGAAGAGGCTGGACATGACGGAGCAGTCGCGGACACGCCGAAACCTTCTTCAGTACTATGTTCAATCATGGGGGACCCTCATGTTCGAGACCTGCTTCGCAAGAAGACGACTAGCGACATAGCTGCTTCTAGAGAGAAGTCTGACTTGAGCAACTGGAGGAAGACTCGAAGAGTCCATTGTATGGTGGTTGCGATCCAGAGGTGACCTGCTTGAGTTTCACGCTGGAACTTCTAAAGACGAAGGCTAAAAACAAATGGACGGATAGAAGCCTCGATGAGCTTCTCAAGTATCTAAAGAAGTTTCTCCCCGCAGGGAACCTGTGTCCTACTAGTGCTGATGAGGCCAAGAAAATTGTATGCCCTCTTGATCTGCCGCACATTGGATACCAAGCATGTATCAACGATTGCATCGTTTATCGGAACTAGCACGTGGAAAAAACCTGTTGTCCGGTGTGCAATGCTTATCGATACTAGCAGGCGGCAAATAAATGTCCTCGGAAAGTTGTATGGTACTTACAGGTCACTCCTAGTCTGTAGAGTTATTTTGTAGATCCTAAGGAAGCAAAGTGAATGTGTTGGCGCGCGGAGAGGAAAAAGCCCAACGATGGAGATGAACCGAAGCTGAGACACTGTAATGCCCAGGATGCGACTATGTCTCCTACGTGTCGAGGCACGACTTAAAGACATAAGCGCATTCTAGAATGATCTGAAGTATGGTATCTTTGCACATCTCATGTAGAAGTTCAGGGATGAAAAGGAAAAGATAGTTGGCTTACTCTCGACACGTCACACAATGAATACAATAACATACAATTATCCAAATAACACAGGGTCCGACTACGGACAAAATCCAAACGAGAAAGATACCATAAACACAAAGCCTGATCGCCCCTAGTAGGAACCACTACTGATCGTTGGGATATGATAAATAGTAACGACCACACTCTTTATCGAACTCCCAGCAAAGTTCCGAACCAGCTCCTGCATTGTTCTCGGCGGTACCTGCATCTGGTGTGTGTTGAATCTATGAGCCACAAAGGACTCGGCAATCCCGTTCCCGGGTATCAAAACTACCAAAGCCTTAGGTGAGGAAAGGCTATAAAAGTGTGTTGTGACGCCCGAGACCGACGTCCCAGAAGATTCCAGAAGGTTCCAGAAGATTCCAGATGTTCAGGGTTGCCCGTGTGTTTCTTTTGTGCTTGTGTTTTTATTTTTGCATTGCATCATGTCATCATGCCATCATGTCATATTTATTTTTGCATCTCAACCTAATAATTCGTGTGGACTTTCGGTCCATTTAAATCGAGGGAAGGTAACTTCTCTTTATAACATATAAAAGCCTCCTAATAATTATGGAGCTATATTATTAATTATTCCATTTCTTTGGAATTACCCGCAACACACTTGCATTAATTCCCCATGTTTATTTCACTTCGAGTTTCTACTTCAAAACCTTCCCTTTATTCTTTTCCGTTATTTTCGAGGCTCCTCCAAAATTCCGGACATTTTTGGACACTTCAATAATCTCGTCTTAGTTCAAACCTATTTGAATTAAATTCAAATATGTTTGAATTATTTTTTCCGTTCTAACCTTTTGTATTTTTCTCCGGTCGTGCTCATTTTTACGAGCCCGGGAAAAATATGCCCTTGTGTGCTATCTTTTCCTCTTCCCTCCTCTTTTCTTTCTTCTCTTTTATTTTTCTGCTAAGGAAAATAAAAAGAAGAATAAGAGTGCAGCCCAGGCCTCTCCTTCCTCCCTCTCCTCCTGGCCCAGCCGGCCACTTTTCTCCCTTTGGCCCAACACCGAATCCAGGCCTAGGCCCGCACTCCTCTAAACCCTAGCTGCGCTGCATCCCTTCGTTCGATCCCTCTGTTCCCCCCTGTGCGCCGCCATCCCTTCGCTCTCTCACAACCCACAGCGCCGCTCCCTTCTCACGTTCCCTGGCCCGAGCGCCCAGGCCCGAGCGTCGCCCCGCTCATCTCGCTCCCGATTCCCTCTCCCTCTGTCACCCCGTCCTCCCTCCGTTCCAGCAGCCGCCGGCCGACCTTCCTCCGGCCAGGAAGGCCCCCGCCTCCCCTACCGCGCCAGAAGCCCGCACGGAGCCGCGCCATGGCCTCCATCGACAAGTCCCCAGGCCGGCGCCCCCTTCCTTCCAGAGCGCCCGCGCCGGCCAGGAAGCTGCCTCCCTGGCTGCCCTTCTCCCGCGAGCCTCCTCCGCGCCAAGGCCAGGAACCCAGGGCCTCGACCAGTGCATCGTCGCCCCCCGCTTCTCCAAGCCGACCCGGGGCCGCACCAGAGGCCTCCGTCGCCAAGGCGCCGCCGCGGCCTCATCCTCGCCTCCCGGCCGGATTCCGCGCCTTCCCTCGCGCGGACGCCGCCCTTCCGTCGCTCGTCCAGGGCGTCAGCTCGCCGTGCTGCTGCCTTGGCTCCTTTCCGCTGCTGCTGCTGTTTTCTTTTCGTGCTAGACTGCTGCTGCCTGGCCTCGTCGTCCCGAGACGTGCTGTAGTTTTTGTGTTGTTTCGCTTGCTTGTGTTCTTCACAGGGAACGTGTACATCTACGGCTCGAGACCGAGGATTCAAGTACCTCTACGACCCGAGTACAACTACATAACGATGACCGAACGTCTACGAGCTCCATGTACGACTACGCGAACGACTACCGGCGACCCGACCAAGTACCCCTACGTCAAGTACCACTACATGTACAAGTACCTCGACGCCCGGAGCACTCGAGAACGACAAGTACCGCGACCGACTCGTCAAGTACCTCTTCGGATGCGTCAAGTTCCACTACTTCCACTACCGTCGCAAACGGGAACCCCGAGTACCACGACGCCCCGAACGACTACCGATGACCGTGAACAACTACCGCCGTCGTGGAACCGCCAAGACGAACGGAACAACTACTTCCCACTACGATCGTGTACCACTACCGTCGCCCCGTGTACCACTACTTCCTCTTCTACGGCTACTTCCTCGACGCTCTCGAACCGCTTCGAGAGAGAACGCTTCGAAGGTATAACCCCGAGACGCGACCCCGTGGATGAACGCTTGTGCTTGCTTGTGTTGTATGAAATGTCTCTCGTGTGTGCTTCGTGCCCGTTCCACCTTTTGTCATGTTCCTCGGTTGCCTCGTCACCGACTCGTGGGAACCCGGTAACGGGATCGTTCCACCTTTCACCTCGTTTGACTCGCTTCGTCACCTTTTGCACCGGTCTCTCAACGAGATACCGGTACCGATATGATGTCGTTGCATCATTTTCGGAATCGTTGCCGTGGCACCCTTTCATTCCACCACGGTGACAATGCTTCATATCTTGTTAATTGTCAACCTTTTAATAACTTGCATAAACTTGTTCATGTCATCCGCATCATATTAACAACATTATAATATGTGAATTGTTGTTTGCTTATAATTATTAAACATGCTTATGGGGATTTTCCGGACATGTTGTTGTTATTTTCCGGCCTCATTTAAAATGCCTAAATAGTGTAGTTTCTTTATGCTTCACCTCTTGCCATGTTATAAAACATTTAATCTTGTCTTGTAAATAACGAGAGTCAACTAAATAATTATTATGTGGTGTTTCGTCAATATGCAACTCGTTGCATATTGATCTCCACTTAACTTGTAGTATTTGTTTGTGCACTTTGCCATGCCATGCATAATTAAACCTGACATGCATCATGCTTGCTTGTGCATCGTATGCCATGTTGATGCTTGTGTGTTTACCGTGTTGTTTCTTTCTTTCCGGTTGCTTCTCTTGTTAGCTTCGGTTTCGTTCCGGAGTTGTGAGGATCCGCTCGACTCTGTTGCTCCGTCTTCTTCTTGGACTTGTTCTTCTCCCTTGTGGAATCCCAGGCAAGATGACCGAACCCGGATACCATTACTATCTTTGCCTCTTGCTAGAGTATCGTTCTTTAGTTTTGCCTCGATGCCCATGTTTTTCTTGTCAGCCTCCTACTTGTAACCAATTGCCATGTTTAACCACCCTACCTACGCAAACCGTTGCTTGGCTAAGTACGCTTCGCTCAGCCCTTCTTATAGCATTGTTAGTTGCAGGTGAAGTTTGAAGATGCTTGCTTCATGATGAAGTTTGGTTGGGTTATATCACACTATATATAAATGCTAAAATGAAATCATCTATATACTGGCAAGGGTTGAAGGCTAAGCCTTTTGCTTGGTGTTTTGTTCCACTCATGCCGTTAGGAACCGTATAAACCGGTGTTATGTTCCTTGATTATGCGTTCCTAACACGGTTGGGGTGTATGGGACCCCCTTGATAAACCGCTAAGTGCTAAGTCTTTTCCAGCAAGTCCCAACATTGGTACTATTTGCCTAATAACAAACTAATAAAACTTGCATGTGGACTAGCTATCCCTTTTATTTAATTCAACAACCCCGGGCCAGTGCTCCACATGAGTGTTGGTCCGAAACGGGGGTTACGCGGGGCCACCTCGAGGAAACTCAAGGTTTGGTAAAAACCCGTGGGATCGCCCATCCGGTCGTGTCCTGAGACCTAGATACGCGCGGCTACTATCAGGGTGTCGACACGCCGGGAGGATTTGCTGGATTAGCCTTACCTTAGTTCGGTTTAACTTGAGCACGGGATTCCGAGAATACTCGGGTCTTCCCACCTTTGGAGTTGCGACTCCGCGGATCGTGGGCTTGTAATGGGTCAAGTTGGAACACCCCTGCAGGGTTTGAACTTTCGAAAGCCGTGCCCGCGGTTATGTGGCAGATGGGAGCTTGTTAATTCCGGTTGTAGATAACTTGACACAATGTTTCAATACACTACCAGCGTGTGTACCGTGACTGTCAATTTCCGAATAGGGATTCGGGAGTTGAACACGGTGGGGTTATGTTGGACCGGCTTTAGTTAGGATCACTTCGTGATCATCTTTCGATCGTTGCACTTCTCTTCTCGCTCTCTTTTACGTAAGTTAGTGCTAGTTGCTGCTGCAGACTCTTGTTTGTTCCTTCACCTCTTATTCTTTCTTCAGCCTTGACCTCACCCAAGGCTTAAATAGTCGTGTTACCCGGGAACGGGATTGCTGAGTCCTCTGTGGCTCACAGTTACTTCACCACACCAGATGCAGGTTCAGCCGAGCTCGATGCAGGAGCTGGTTCAAGTACTTCATCGGGAGTTCGATGAAGCTTGTGGCCGTTTGCTTGTGACGTTTCGATGTTCAGTAGTGGTTTCTACTAGGATTCGATCCTGACCTGTGGCTTTATGTTGTTTTGGTATCTTTCTTTTGGATCTTCACCCGTAGTCGGGTTGTGATGTTTTGAATGATGATTGCTTATGTAATGTATTGTGTGAAGTGGCGAGTGTAAGCCAACTATCTCCTTTTGCAATTTAATCCCTCTTTTACATGAGTCGTGCAAAGATACCAAACTTGAGATCATTCTAGGATGGACTTATGCCTTTAAGTCGTGCCTCGACACGTAGGAGGTATAATTCCATCCTGGGCATTACAAGTTGGTATTCAGAGCCTTCTCCGACCTAGAAGCCCCCACTGTTTGATCGAATCGTTGACGGTTGAGTCTAGGCACACACTGAAAACTTTTCGAGTCCTATATTATATCGGAGAGTAGGATTTCTTTGCTTCTCATCCCCTTTCTCTCTGGTGAGGACTCCTGACGTCTACTCTTGTCTCTCCTATCTTCAAAATTTGCACAAAATTTTTTTTAGGAATCCCGCGAGTATTCTGGGATTGTTTCGATGTTCTTGTGACAAGGATATTGTTCCCGATGCCTCCTGTTACCGAGGAGTTGAGCTTCGGGGTATCGTTGTAACAAGCATATCGCGACAGTACTAAATACTTAAGACGGCCGACATCGAAAATCTCCCCTATACGGCCAGTGGCAAGATAACCCCGACATCACCCAGTACTGGGGAGGTAGTTCGGGAGTATTGCCATAGCTTGTTATAGTGGATGCTTTTCGAAGGTCCGAGGTACACAGTTTCCGAGAAAGACTGGTTATGTGTTGAAGGATGGATACACCTGGATGTAGGTTTAGAGTTGATTGCGCGGTGCTTCCCGTGTATCCCCAACACCTGATTGCATAACTGGAAACTTTCGGAAATCTATAGGTGGGTTCATCTAGTAGATCGTAGGCATTCTTCCAACGGATGCTCGATATGAAGTTTGGGGTTATACATTGAGTGAAGTGGTTTTATGGACTTGTTCTGATCGGGAGTTGCATCTTAAAGGGTCCTTGGCTATGCTGATCCGGGGATGACAAAACCCTTTTGTAACACGTTCCATGAGCTTTCAGCACGAAGATGTCGAACGAAGCTTCTATCTTGTATTTGTTCTATCTGATCCTTGTTCCTTTTATTTATTTTGTTCTCCAAGTGGCTTCTCGTCAAGTTGATGTACCTACGGAATTCATTTGTTCAATCCGCTGTTCGAATGATATTGTGAAGATCATGTTGCATATCTACCTTTGTTCTTGTTTTGGATTCTGGTATTCGAGTTGCTTCGATGTCAAATGTTGATTCCATACCTTTCTTTAATCGGTGTTCTCATATTTCTATGGGAGTGCTAATTCCTCTTGACCATCTAGATGATCGTGTTAAATTCTTTTCCAACCGGTGTGCCTTCTTTTCAAGTTATCCCATACGGACACCGTTGAGAAATCTGACGATTGTCTGTTTCATTCATCCCAAGTTGTCTTTGTTTTCCCCACCCTCCCACCCTTCTTCTTCTCAGAGCAAGAAATTCTCAGATGAAGTATCCATTTTATTCATGTGATATTTTCTTCATTCTTTTCCTTCTATGTTCTTATACGGTGATTCTCAGGAAGAGGCTCAAGAACTCCAAGTTATCATTCTCCATTCTTGTTAATTCTGCCGGTGGATGTAATTCAAGATTTCGGTGTTGATCTTATCCTTTTCCTCTTTTTTCACAATGCTTTCTTATTCCGGTGCTCCAATTAATCATTCTCCTCTTGCTATTCATATCCGGAGTGCTGAAGATTCATAATTCCATTCTTATCCATTCAAATTATTTTGAGCATTATCATCTTATTCAAGCCATTTAATTCAACCGGTGCATTATCTCTTAAACAATTTTTTTTTCCAACGGTGATTTTCTTTGAGTGGGCCTTAACCCACAGGTCTTTCCCAGGATCTTACCTGACTCTTCTATTTTTTTCTGGAGTTATACTCAAATTCTTTTCATAGTGTGACGTAAGAATGATTCCCATCAGTCACATGCCTTCTCCAAGATCGCTTTCAAATTCTTTTTCATCATTGGTTCAACCTTTAATTCTTCATTCCGGAGTGCTCAACAATTCTTATGGCATTTCTCGTCTTCATTCTCAACATTTGAAGACCAGAGAAGTGTTTCTCTTAAATCTTGGCCCGTTCTCTTGATGAGTTGTGGTTCTAGCTTCATGCCATCCTCATTATTGTCCCGATCGTGAGGAATTCTTTTTACCGTCCGAAGCATTTCTTGAATTCTTTTCCTTGTGATCCTCCGAAGGACATCATTTCAGAAGATTTCTTCATTCTCAGTTTTCAACTTCGTCCTCCAAATATTCTTCATTGATGTCTCTTCGTTCGTCTCAATATTCTTACGGTGGTTCATTCAAGTTTACTCTTCCGTTGTTATCGTTTCAATTCACTCGTTCTTTTCATAATCCTACCGGTGCCTTGTTGAAGAATTATCCAAACTTGTGCTAGCTCTCTCTTAATTCTTTCCAACGAGAATAAGTAGTATGCCAAATCCTTTGGTTGTCATCAATTAAATTGGTGAAGGAGATGCATAACATAATTCTTATTCTTAGTCCTTCAAGGTGATTTAATTCTTTGTCTGGAGCTTGTTCATATCATATCCTTGGTTCTAAATTCTTCATCTTGTTTTTTCCGGAGATCCAAGCTATTTCAATTATATCATTTCAAAGCTCCACCTAATTCATCACAGGCCTTGAATCTTATTCTTTTCATCTTCCACTTCTCATCCTTTTGTTACCGGAGTTCTTCATGGTGGTTCATTATGTTTTAATTCATCCTCGAAGTCTTCATCAAGATTCTTGTTGGAGCTCAAGCATTCTTCATCATGCTTTCCAATTGCAATTCTATCTACCTTATCTTTTCAGATGGTGTTATATCATTCTTGTCAATTCATTCATGTTTCATGATTCACGAGTTATCAAGAGTGAGATATTTAAAACCATCATTTTCCGTGTTCAGGAGATCCTTTCAACCCCTCTTTTTTATTCATTGGAGTTATCTTGGGTTGTATTTCACCTAAAAGCTTTCCCTAAGGATTGTTGCTAATTATGGTGCTTATAAATGACCCAAGTTCTTCATTTATCATTCCGGTGATATAAGTTTATCATCTCCTTGTTGATCTCAATCCAATCAATTGTTTAAGTCAGTGGCTGGTTGTCACCTCTTAATTTTGAGATGTTTTCCATAAGCCCACATGAGTTTTTTCTTTTCGTTGTTGAATTTCCAACAACTCCGTTCAACCATTCTTCGTAAGGATGCTCTTTCAAATTCAACTTTGGGAGAAGTTGTTTTTTTTTTCTTCTCCGGTCAATTCTTTCATTGTCTATATTCTATTCTTTCATTCCGGAGGCCTTGTGATATTGCTCTCTTTAACCATCATCTCGTTTTTATCAAGATCATATTCTCCCTTGCTTGTTTATTTAACCGGAGTGTTGTATTCTTCATTCTAGTTCCCTCATCTTATCAAGTTTTAACTATTTCAATCGGAGTGCTGTCTGAATCATCCTTACCTCTTGTGCCATTCTTTCAATTGTTTCGGAGGCAATATGCTGTTGTTTTCATCAAGTATCATTCCTTCTCCTCAAGTTCTTGTTAATTCCTTCCAGTTTCAGACGGAGTGCTGCCCAAGTTCTGTCATTCTTATTCCTTGGCTATACAGTTGCAGTTTCATATTCTTTCATCATCCGTGAGCTATTGTTTCATGTCTTTCAACCTTCAAGGTTCTTGTAATGCTCCTTGTTACTCTTTCTAACGGAGTGTTTTCATCTTCGTTCATCTCTGTTGTATTTTCTTCTTTCATTTGTTCAACCTCTCAAGGTTCTTTGGTTTCACTCGTCTGTCAAAGGAGCAACTTTGTTTTACCTCTTCCTCTTCCGTTTACCCGGTGCTATCTCTAGGATCTCGGGTCGAGATCCTCTGTTAGTGTGGGAGAGTTGTGACGCCCGAGACCGACGTCCCAGAAGATTCCAGAAGGTTCCAGAAGATTCCAGATGTTCAGGGTTGCCCGTGTGTTTCTTTTGTGCTTGTGTTTTTATTTTTGCATTGCATCATGTCATCATGCCATCATGTCATATTTATTTTTGCATCTCAACCTAATAATTCGTGTGGACTTTCGGTCCATTTAAATCGAGGGAAGGTAACTTCTCTTTATAACATATAAAAGCCTCCTAATAATTATGGAGCTATATTATTAATTATTCCATTTCTTTGGAATTACCCGCAACACACTTGCATTAATTCCCCATGTTTATTTCACTTCGAGTTTCTACTTCAAAACCTTCCCTTTATTCTTTTCCGTTATTTTCGAGGCTCCTCCAAAATTCCGGACATTTTTGGACACTTCAATAATCTCGTCTTAGTTCAAACCTATTTGAATTAAATTCAAATATGTTTGAATTATTTTTTCCGTTCTAACCTTTTGTATTTTTCTCCGGTCGTGCTCATTTTTACGAGCCCGGGAAAAATATGCCCTTGTGTG
Source organism: Secale cereale (assembly GCA_902687465.1). Taxonomy (NCBI): domain Eukaryota; kingdom Viridiplantae; phylum Streptophyta; class Magnoliopsida; order Poales; family Poaceae; genus Secale; species Secale cereale. Next base: position 259,954,421 of record LR738712.1, on the reverse strand, counting down.
CTATCTTTTCCTCTTCCCTCCTCTTTTCTTTCTTCTCTTTTATTTTTCTGCTAAGGAAAATAAAAAGAAGAATAAGAGTGCAGCCCAGGCCTCTCCTTCCTCCCTCTCCTCCTGGCCCAGCCGGCCACTTTTCTCCCTTTGGCCCAACACCGAATCCAGGCCTAGGCCCGCACTCCTCTAAACCCTAGCTGCGCTGCATCCCTTCGTTCGATCCCTCTGTTCCCCCCCTGTGCGCCGCCATCCCTTCGCTCTCTCACAACCCACAGCGCCGCTCCCTTCTCACGTTCCCTGGCCCGAGCGCCCAGGCCCGAGCGTCGCCCCGCTCATCTCGCTCCCGATTCCCTCTCCCTCTGTCACCCCGTCCTCCCTCCGTTCCAGCAGCCGCCGACCGACCTTCCTCCGGCCAGGAAGGCCCCCGCCTCCCCTACCGCGCCAGAAGCCCGCACGGAGCCGCGCCATGGCCTCCATCGACAAGTCCCCAGGCCGGCGCCCCCTTCCTTCCAGAGCGCCCGCGCCGGCCAGGAAGCTGCCTCCCTGGCTGCCCTTCTCCCGCGAGCCTCCTCCGCGCCAAGGCCAGGAACCCAGGGCCTCGACCAGTGCATCGTCGCCCCCCGCTTCTCCAAGCCGACCCGGGGCCGCACCAGAGGCCTCCGTCGCCAAGGCGCCGCCGCGGCCTCATCCTCGCCTCCCGGCCGGATTCCGCGCCTTCCCTCGCGTGGACGCCGCCCTTCCGTCGCTCGTCCAGGGCGTCAGCTCGCCGTGCTGCTGCCTTGGCTCCTTTCCGCTGCTGCTGCTGTTTTCTTTTCGTGCTAGACTGCTGCTGCCTGGCCTCGTCGTCCCGAGACGTGCTGTAGTTTTTGTGTTGTTTCGCTTGCTTGTGTTCTTCACAGGGAACGTGTACATCTACGGCTCGAGACCGAGGATTCAAGTACCTCTACGACCCGAGTACAACTACATAACGATGACCGAACGTCTACGAGCTCCATGTACGACTACGCGAACGACTACCGGCGACCCGACCAAGTACCCCTACGTCAAGTACCACTACATGTACAAGTACCTCGACGCCCGGAGCACTCGAGAACGACAAGTACCGCGACCGACTCGTCAAGTACCTCTTCGGATGCGTCAAGTTCCACTACTTCCACTACCGTCGCAAACGGGAACCCCGAGTACCACGACGCCCCGAACGACTACCGATGACCGTGAACAACTACCGCCGTCGTGGAACCGCCAAGACGAACGGAACAACTACTTCCCACTACGATCGTGTACCACTACCGTCGCCCCGTGTACCACTACTTCCTCTTCTACGGCTACTTCCTCGACGCTCTCGAACCGCTTCGAGAGAGAACGCTTCGAAGGTATAACCCCGAGACGCGACCCCGTGGATGAACGCTTGTGCTTGCTTGTGTTGTATGAAATGTCTCTCGTGTGTGCTTCGTGCCCGTTCCACCTTTTGTCATGTTCCTCGGTTGCCTCGTCACCGACTCGTGGGAACCCGGTAACGGGATCGTTCCACCTTTCACCTCGTTTGACTCGCTTCGTCACCTTTTGCACCGGTCTCTCAACGAGATACCGGTACCGATATGATGTCGTTGCATCATTTTCGGAATCGTTGCCGTGGCACCCTTTCATTCCACCACGGTGACAATGCTTCATATCTTGTTAATTGTCAACCTTTTAATAACTTGCATAAACTTGTTCATGTCATCCGCATCATATTAACAACATTATAATATGTGAATTGTTGTTTGCTTATAATTATTAAACATGCTTATGGGGATTTTCCGGACATGTTGTTGTTATTTTCCGGCCTCATTTAAAATGCCTAAATAGTGTAGTTTCTTTATGCTTCACCTCTTGCCATGTTATAAAACATTTAATCTTGTCTTGTAAATAACGAGAGTCAACTAAATAATTATTATGTGGTGTTTCGTCAATATGCAACTCGTTGCATATTGATCACCACTTAACTTGTAGTATTTGTTTGTGCACTTTGCCATGCCATGCATAATTAAACCGGACATGCATCATGCTTGCTTGTGCATCGTATGCCATGTTGATGCTTGTGTGTTTACCGTGTTGTTTCTTTCTTTCCGGTTGCTTCTCTTGTTAGCTTCGGTTTCGTTCCGGAGTTGTGAGGATCCGCTCGACTCTGTTGCTCCGTCTTCTTCTTGGACTTGTTCTTCTCCCTTGTGGAATCCCAGGCAAGATGACCGAACCCGGATACAATTACTATCTTTGCCTCTTGCTAGAGTATCGTTCTTTAGTTTTGCCTCGATGCCCATGTTCTTCTTGTCAGCCTCCTACTTGTAACCAATTGCCATGTTTAACCACCCTACCTACGCAAACCGTTGCTTGGCTAAGTACGCTTCGCTCAGCCCTTCTTATAGCATTGTTAGTTGCAGGTGAAGTTTGAAGATGCTTGCTTCATGATGAAGTTTGGTTGGGTTATATCACACTATATATAAATGCTAAAATGAAATCATCTATATACTGGCAAGGGTGGAAGGCTAAGCCTTTTGCTTGGTGTTTTGTTCCACTCATGCCGTTAGGAACCGTATAAACCGGTGTTATGTTCCTTGATTATGCGTTCCTAACACGGTTGGGGTGTATGGGACCCCCTTGATAAACCGCTAAGTGCTAAGTCTTTTCCAGCAAGTCCCAACATTGGTACTATTTGCCTAATAACAAACTAATAAAACTTGCATGTGGACTAGCTATCCCTTTTATTTAATTCAACAACCCCGGGCCAGTGCTCCACATGAGTGTTGGTCCGAAACGGGGGTTACGCGGGGCCACCTCGAGGAAACTCAAGGTTTGGTAAAAACCCGTGGGATCGCCCATCCGGTCGTGTCCTGAGACCTAGATACGCGCGGCTACTATCAGGGTGTCGACACGCCGGGAGGATTTGCTGGATTAGCCTTACCTTAGTTCGGTTTAACTTGAGCACGGGATTCCGAGAATACTCGGGTCTTCCCACCTTTGGAGTTGCGACTCCGCGGATCGTGGGCTTGTAATGGGTCAAGTTGGAACACCCCTGCAGGGTTTGAACTTTCGAAAGCCGTGCCCGCGGTTATGTGGCAGATGGGAGCTTGTTAATTCCGGTTGTAGATAACTTGACACAATGTTTCAATACACTACCAGCGTGTGTACCGTGACTGTCAATTTCCGAATAGGGATTCGGGAGTTGAACACGGTGGGGTTATGTTTGACCGGCTTTAGTTAGGATCACTTCGTGATCATCTTTCGATCGTTGCACTTCTCTTCTCGCTCTCTTTTACGTAAGTTAGTGCTAGTTGCTGCTGCAGACTCTTGTTTGTTCCTTCACCTCTTATTCTTTCTTCAGCCTTGACCTCACCCAAGGCTTAAATAGTCGTGTTACCCGGGAACGGGATTGCTGAGTCCTCTGTGGCTCACAGTTACTTCACCACACCAGATGCAGGTTCAGCCGAGCTCGATGCAGGAGCTGGTTCAAGTACTTCATCGGGAGTTCGATGAAGCTTGTGGCCGTTTGCTTGTGACGTTTCGATGTTCAGTAGTGGTTTCTACTAGGATTCGATCCTGACCTGTGGCTTTATGTTGTTTTGGTATCTTTCTTTTGGATCTTCACCCGTAGTCGGGTTGTGATGTTTTGAATGATGATTGCTTATGTAATGTATTGTGTGAAGTGGCGAGTGTAAGCCAACTATCTCCTTTTGCAATTTAATCCCTCTTTTACATGAGTCGTGCAAAGATACCAAACTTGAGATCATTCTAGGATGGACTTATGCCTTTAAGTCGTGCCTCGACACGTAGGAGGTATAATTCCATCCTGGGCATTACATGTGTGCAGCAAGCACTAAGCATCTAGCTTACGAGTTTAGAGCGAGAAGAGAACAAGTGCCAACGGTCGCCAAGTTGATCAAGAAGTGATCCTAGCTACTCACGATCAAACATAACCCCATCGTGTTCATTTCCCGAAGCCCTTCGGAAAGAGACCATCATGGTTACTCACACATGTAGTGTATTCTTAAGGATATGGTGTCAAGTTATCTACAACCGGATATTAATAAATTCCCATCTGCCACATAACCGCGGGCATGACTTTCGAAAGATCAAAACCCTGCAGGGGTGTCCCAACTTATCCCATCACAAGCTCACGATCTGCGGAGTCGCAACTCCAAATTGGGAAGACCCGAGTATCCTTGGAATCCCGTGCTCAAGATATTTCGATAAATGTAAAACTAATCCAGCAAGACCTCCCGGTGTGCCGACACCCTGATAATAGCCGTGCGTATCTCGTCTTAGGCCACGACCGGATGGGACATCCTACGGGAGCCAAACCTCGAGTTTCCCCATGGTGGCCCCGCAGTCTGCCCGTTTGGGACCAACACCATCAGCATTGGTCCCCCTGTTATGTAGAATTAAGAACCCGGGGACGCGACCCCTTATGAAATTTAATTAATTAATTAAGTTTTATTATGAGGCAAATTAAAACCAATGTTGGGCCTTGCTGGAAAAGCTTTAAGCAGTGCGAATTATCAAGGGGGGCCCATAAACCCCAACCGTGTTAGGAACGCAAAATCAAGGAACATAACACATGTTTATCGGTTCCTAAGGTTGCATGAGTGGAACAAAACACCAAGCAAAAGGCTTAGCCTTCCACCCATTACCCATATATAGGTGCATTAGTTTATAACAGGTTTATATTGTGTTATCCCAACAGCAAGTTCATCATGGAGGAATCTTCAAAAACATCACCTGTAACTAACAACGCTATAAGAGGGGCTGAGCGAAAGCGTACTTAGCCAATCAACGGTTTGCTAGGAAAGCGGTTAGAGTGTATCATGGCAACAATAGGAGGTTGACAAACATGAATAGGCATCGAGGCAATATCTAAAGAACGAGACATCTAGCATAGGCAAAGATAGTGGTGATATTGGGGAATGGTCATCTTGCCTGGGATTCCACAAGGAAGAAGAACGAGTCCAAGAAGTAGTCGAACAAATCCTCACAACTCCGGAACAAAACCGAAGCTAACGAGAGAAGCATACCGGAAAGAAGCAAAGAACACGGTAAACACTCAAGCATAAACAAGGCATATGATGCACAACCAAGTATGATGCATGTCCGGTTTAAAATGCATGGCATGGCAAAGTGCACAAGCAAAACTACAAGTTAAGTGGAGCTCAATACGCAACGAGTTGCATATTGATGAAACACCCCATTTTATTTATTTAGTTGACTCTCGTTTATGAACCCAACAAGTTTAAATGTTTTTATTAAACATGGCAAGAGGTGAAGCATGAGCAAAACTACACCATCTAGTCATTTTAAATGAGGCCGGAAATAACAACAACAATTCCGGAAAATCCTCACATGTCCTTTCGCAATTTTAAAGCGAACAACCATTTTAAGCATTTAAAGGTTGTTCTCATGATGCAGATGACAAATGCAAGTTATATGCAGTTTTTATTAAAAGTTGACATGAACATGATATGAAGCATTTGTCACCGTGGTGGAAAGAAAAGGGGCCACGGCGGCGATAACCGAAAACGGTGACACGGCAACGTTTCGATGATCCGACACCTCATTGAGATATCGGTACAAAAGAAGGACGACGGGATCGTGTCATGCAAGATGGTGGGGTGCTCCCGGTACCGGGTTCCCACGGGTTGGTGACATGAAAAGAAGGACTTCGTGCAACGAATGATTCGGACATGGTGCAAACACACAGTCCATCTCATACAACACAAGCATTCGTCCACGGGTCATCATCTCAACGTTATACCTTTGAAGCGTGCATTTTCGGAGGGGTTCGAGTTCAAGTGGTGTAGTTGTACACGTTTCGTAGTCGTTCATTGGTCGTCGAGGGACGTAGTGTTACTCGTGGTCCGGTAGTGTAAGTAGTCGTTCATTGCGAGGGTAGATGTACTCGTTTTGAAGATGAACTTTCGCATCGGAACCCTTCGACGTTGTCGTGGTACTTGGCGTGGGTCGACGGTAGTGGAACTTGACACATCCACGTGTGTACTCGTACATCTGTCGGAGAGGATATTGTGGCATCCAGTCTCCGGGGCAGTCGCGGTACTTGGCCTCTCCCCGTGCAATTGTACAAGTTCCGAAGATGAACTTGTGTCTTGGTTTGTACTCGAACTCGGGGTCATTGCACTTGGCAAACAAAATACTCGGCAACGGTAGTCGTACACGGGTCGTCGCGGTCGTCGTGGGGGTAGTGGTACACGTTTTGTAGATGTTCATGTCATCGTACTCGAACCGCTACTTGGCGAGGGACGGTCGTAGTAGTACTTGGCGATTCCGGCAACGCGGTAGATGAACTTGGTGGTCCTCGTCATCCTGGTACTTGGCGTCAACGTGGCAGGGGCGGCTTCCTCGGTCTACTCCTGACAAAAGGAGGCAACGCTTTGGCTGCGACACGTAGACGACAACAGCGACGCGTACGGGGCTCCAGTGAGGTGAGGCAGATGCGAAGGAGGCGGGGAGGAGGACTTGGCGACGGCTGGACAATGCGGTGACGAGGCAGGCGGCTGGCTGGCTTGTTCGGATGGCCGACGAGGCGCGGGGCGGCGTTGCAGCGGCCTCTGGAGGTTGCCGATGGTGGCGGTCGCCGGCACGGCGCTGGCTGTAGGGGACTTGAGCAGGAGGAGGCCAAGGGAGCTGCAGCGACGAGGCAACATCGGTACAGTCGCGTGAAGGCCGAAGGTGAGCGGCGCGCGAGAAAGAGGGGCGATGCGCTCGCCGGGTCGGGATGGTGAGGGAGGAGCTTGGCGGCGGCGGTGGTGCGCTCCGGCGAGGCAAAGACGGCACAACGTGGCGGTGGTGCGCTCCAGCGAGGCGGAGACGGCACAACGGAGGGAGGAGGTCGCGGGGAAAGGAGAGGTTGGCGAGTGGGGCGAGGAGAAGGAGGCAGGGGAGCGAGGAGGAGGTGCGGGGGCGTGACGAGGAAGGAGATCGAGCATGAGGGAGAGATCGAGAGGGAGAAGGAGGCTGGCGGCGGCTCGGGAGGGAGAGGTATGAGGGGATCGGGTGCGTGCGAGGCCCTGGGTTAAGAGGAGGGGTGCGGCTGGGCCTAGCTATGGCCTGATGGGCCGGCTACGGCTGGGCCTGTCTATGGCTATCTCTCTCTCTTTTTCTTCTTCTTTTAGCAGAAAAAATAGAGAGAGTTCAAAGAATTAAGAAAAGAGGCCATGAACAAAAATAAAATGATGGGACATATTTGTAAGGCTTTATGGAATATTTCCAACCCAACAAAAGTGGTTCCAACAAAATAGGGGAAGTTAAATCCAAAATTATTTAACTTGCCTCAAAGGAGTTTGAATGGAGTCTAGACTTTAGGAGTTTCAAAAAAATGTTCGGATTTTTGGAGGAGCCTCGATAAAAATGGATAAGAATTGTTGGCGGGGTTTGGGAGTCAAAACTTGAAGTATAGAAGTCATGGGAATTTTGCAAGTGTGTTACGGTGATTCCAAAGCAATGGAATATTTATTATAATAGCTCCATAAATATTAGGAGGATATGTTATAAAGAGAAGTCATCCTTCCCTCGATTTAAATGGATCGAAGATCCACATAATTTATTTAGTTGAGATGCAAATATGAATGACTTGATGGCATGATGACATGATGTAATGCAAAATAAAATGAAGCACACAAAATGAAACACACGGCGAAACCCGAAATAGTTGGAAGTCTTCTGGAGCATCGGTCTTGGGGCGTCACAACTCTCCCACACTAATAGAGGATCTCGACCCGAGATCCTGAAGATGGCACCTGATAGAAGAGGATAAATGAAGAGGTAAAACAAAGTTGCTTCTTCGACAAACGAGTGAAACGACAATCCTTGAGAGGTTGAACAAATTGAAAGAAGAATACAACAGAGATTAGCGAAGATGAAAACACTCTGTTAGAATAGAGGAACAAGGAACATTACGAGAACATTGTAGGTTGAAATACATGAAACAAGAGCTTACGAACCAAAAGAATATGAAACCGCAACGGTATAGCCAAGCAATAAGAATGGCATAATTTGGACAGCACTCCGTCTGAAAATTAAAGGAATTGAACATGAACTTGCCAAGTTGGGATGATACTTGATGGAATCAACAACACACTGCCTCCGAAACAATTGAAAGAATGGTACAAGGGGTAAGAAAGATTCCAGACAGCACTCCGGTTGAAAAGAGAGGCAAAACTTGATAAGAAGATAGAACTTGAATGAAGGACACAACATCCTGATAAATGGACGAGAAAGGAAAAGAACATATCTTGATATGACAAGATGATGGTTCGAAGAGAGTAATATCACAAAGCCTCCAGAATGAAAGAATAGAAGCTAGACTATAGGAAGAAAAGAAAATAGAAGAACATGACAACTTCTACCACAATTGAATTAGAAAATCATTCTTACGAAGAAGGGTTGAACGGAGTTGTTGAAAATAATCAAGAACAAAAGAATAAGCTTGCTGTGGGTTTATGGAAAACATCTCAAAATTATGAGGTGACAACCGACCACTAACGGAACCCAATTGGTTTGATTGAGAGCACTAAAGAGATGAAAAATTTATTTCACCGAGAGGATAAATGAAGAACTTGGGTCATTTATAAGCATCATAAATAGCAACAAACCTTAGGGAAAGCTTTTAGGTGAGATACAACCCAAGTTAACTCCAAAGAGGAAATTGAAGGCTGAAAATATCTCATGAACGAAGAAAATGATGGGTTTACATATTTCATTCTTGACAATGTGAATCTTGAAACATGAAGGAAATTGTCAAGAGTGACATAACACCACCTCAAAAGATAAGGGAGCAAGAATTGCACTTCAAAATGCATGAAGAAGAATACTTGAGATCCAACAAGAATCTTGATGAAGACTTTGAGGATGAATTAAATCCTGATGAACCACCATGAAAACTCCAGTAACAAAAGGATGAGAAGTGAAGGATGAAAAGAATAAGATTGAAGCCTTGCAATGATTAGATGAAGCTTCGTGACAAGATAATTGAGAGAGCTTAAAACACAGGGGGACAAGACGAACAACTTGAAACCAAGAATTTATTCCTCATGAATAAACTCTAAACGAAGGGATTAATCCACTTGGATGAAATAAGAATAAGAATTATGTTATGCATATCCTTCATCAATTTAAATTGACGACAAGCAATGGATTTGGCATACTACTTATTCTTGTTGCAAAGAATTAAAGAGAGATCTCACACAACTTGGGTAAATCTTCAACGAACAACCGGTAGGATTATGAAAAGAACAAATGAATTGATATGATAACAACGTAAGAATATGGAGACGAACGTAGAGGCATCAATTAAGAATAGTTGGAGGACGAAGTTGAAAACAGAGAACGAAGAAATCTTCTGAAATGATGGCCTTCGGAGGATCACAATGGGAAGAATTCATGAAATTCTTCGGATGATATGAAAAGATTTCTCATGATCGAAACAACTATGAGGATGCATGAAGATAGAACCACGAATCTTCTAGAGAACGGCCAAGATTTAAGAGAAACTCTTCTTCGGTCTTCAAATGTTGAGAATGAAGACGAGAAATACCATGAAGAATTTGAGATACTCCGAAAGAATAATAAAATGTTGAAGCAAAGATGGAAAGAATTTGAAAGCAATCTTGGAGAAGGCATATGACTGATGTAATCCATTCTTACGTAACACTTTGAAAGGAATTTGAGTATAACTCCGGAAAAATTAGAAGAGTCAGGTAAGATCCTGGAAAGACACCTGTGGGTTAGGGCTCACTCAAGAAATCACTGTTGAAAAAGATTGCTTAAGAGATATTGCACCGGTTGAATTAAATGGCATGAACGAGATAACAGCCTCAAAATAGCTTGAACGGATTAAGAATTGAAACACGAATCTCCTGAGATACCTTTAACACTCCGGAGAAGAATTAGTGAGAGTTGAATAAACAGGAGATACTTCGAATTAGAAATTCCCACATGGAAAATCGTGTGAAACAAAATAAAGAGTATGATCAATACCGAAGCTTGGATTTAGTCCACCGGAGAAGAAATGAGAATGAAGAATGTTAACTTGTATCTCCTGAGCATCTTTATGAGAATCACATGATATAGAAATTGAAAGAAAAGAATGAAGAAACATCACATGAATAAAATAATACTTGATTTGAGATTTCTGCCTCCGAGAAGAAGAAGGGTGGGAGGGTGGGGAAAAACAAAGACAACTTGAGATGAATGAAACAGACACTGTTGAGAAAAACCAAGAATTGGTCTTGCACATATTAAAAGAATCAGGTTATTTGAAGAGAAGCACGCCGGTTGAAAATAATTTTCATGACAATCTTGATGATCAAGAAGAACTAGCACTCCCATAGAAATATGAGAACACCGATTAGGAAAGGTATGGAATCAACACTTGACATCGAAGCAACTCGAATACCAGAATAAAAAAACAAAGGATAGATATGTTGCAACATAATCTTCACAATGTCATTCGAACAGAGAATTGAACGAATGAATTCCATAGCTTAGTGATGCATCAACTTGTCGAGAAGCCACTTGGAGAAAAAAATGATAAAATAAAACAACAAGGTATAGATGGAACAAATACATAATAGAAGTTTTGTCCCACATGTTCGTGCTGAATGCCCCATGACACGTGTTACAAAGGGTCTTGCAATCCCTGGATCAGCATAGCCAAGGATCCTTTAAGATGCAACTCACAATTGGAACAGCGCCAATGAAACCTCTACACTAGATGTTGAACCCCAAACCTCATACCATGCACCCGTTGGAAGATTACCTACGAGCTACTCGAAAACCCACCTGATACAGGGGAAGCACCGGGCGCTCAACTCTAAACCTACATCCAGCTGTATCCATCTGTCAACACATAACCAGTCATCTTCGGAAACCGTTTACCACGGACCTTCAAAACGCATCCGCTATACAAGCTGTGGCAATACTCCCGAACTATCCCGCCAGTACTGGGTGACGTCGGGGTTATCTCGCCACTAACCGCAAAGAAGAGTTTTCGATGTCGGCCACCTCTGCTATTCTAGAACCGCAACGATACATTTGTGATGACAACACCTCGGAGCTCAACTCCCCGGGACACTGCCACAACCCCTAAATGATAGGAGGCATCGAGAACAATGTTCCCGTCACAAAGATATCGGAATAATCCAAACAATACCCGCGTGATCCTAAAAAAATTGGTGAAATTTTTGAGAGTGGAGGAGGTAAAACAACGTTAGGAGTCCTCACCAAAGCGATGAAGGGGGTGAGGAGTAAAAGAAATCCTACTCTCTGATATATATAGGACTCAAAACATTTTTGTGTGTGTGTGCCTAGACTCAACCGTCAGCGGTTCGATCAATCAGGGGACTCCTAAGTCGGAGAAGGCTCCGATACCAACTTGTAATGCCCAGGATGCGACTATGTCTCCTACGTATCGAGGCACAACTTAAAGACATAAGCGCATTCTGGAATGATCTCAAGTATGGTATTTTTGCACATCTCATGTAGTAGTTCAGGGATGAAAAGGAAAAGATAGTTGGCCTACTCTTACCACGTCACACAATGAATACAATAACATACAATCATCCAAATAACACAGGGTCCGACTACGGATGAAATCCAAACGAGAAAGATACCATAAACACAAGGCCTGATCGCCCCTAGTAGGAACCAGTACTGATCGTCGGGATACGCTACATAGTAACGACCACGCTCTTCATCGAACTCCCAGCGAAGTTCCGAACCATCTCCTGCATTGTTCTCGGTGGTACCTGCATCTGGTGTGTGTTGAATCTGTGAGCCACAAAGGACTCAGCAATCCCGTTCCCGGGTATCAAAACTACCAAAGCCTTAGGTGAGGAAAGGCTATTAAAGTGTTTGCAGCAAGCACTAAGCATCTAGCTTACGAGTTTAGAGCGAGAAGAGAACAAGTGCCAACGGTCGCCAAGTTGATCAAGAAATGATCCTAGCTACTCACGATCAAACATAAATCCATTGTGTTCACTTCCCGAAGCCCTTCGGAAAGAGACCATCACGGGTACTCACACATGTAGTGTATTCTTAAGGATATGGTATCAAGTTATCTACAACCGGATATTAACAAATTCCCATCTACCACATAACCGCGGGCACGACTTTCGAATAATCAAAACCCTGCAGGGGTGTCCCAACTTAGCCCATCACAGGCTCATGATCTGCGGAGTCGCAACTCCAAATTGGGAAGCCCCGAGTATCCTCGGAATCCCGTGCTCAAGATATTTCGAGAAAGGTAAAACTAATCCAGCAAGACCTCCCGGTGTGCCGACACCCTGATAGTAGCCGCGCGTATCTCGTCTCAGGCCACGACCGGATGGGACATCCTACGGGAGCCAAACCTCGAGTTTCCCCGTGCTGGCCCCGCAGTCTGCCCGTTTGGGACCAACACCATCAGCACTGGCCCCCCCTGTTATGTAGAATTAAGAACCCGGGGACGCGACCCCCTATGCAATTTAATTAATTAATTTAGTTTTATTATGAGGCAAATTAAAACCAATGTTGGGCCTTGCTAGAAAAGCTTTAAGCAATGCGAATTATCGAGGGGGGCCCATAAACCCAACCGTGTTAGGAACACAAAATCAAGGAACATAACACCAGTTTATCGGTTACTAAGGTGGCATGAGTGGAACAAAACACCAAGAAAAAAAGGCTTAGCCTTCCACCCATTACACATATATAGGTGCATTAGTTTATAACAGATTTATATTGTGTTATCCCAACAACAAGTTCATCATGGAGAAATCTTCAAAAACTTCACCTGCAACTAATAACACTATAAGAGGGGATGAGCGAAAGCATACTTAGCCAATCAACGGTTTGCTAGGAAGGCGGTTAGAGTGTTTCATGGCAACAATAGGAGGCTGACAAACAGGAATAGGCATTGAGGCAATATCTAAAGAACGAGACATCTAGCATAGGCAAAGATAGTGGTGATATCGGGGAATGGTCATCTTGCCTGGGATTCCGCAAGGAAGAAGAACGAGTCCAAGAAGTAGTCGAACAAATCCTCACAACTCCGGAACGAAACCGAAGCTAACGAGAGAAGCATACCGGAAAGAAGCAAACAACACGCTAAACACTCAAGCATAAACAAGGCATATGATGCACAACCAAGTATGATGCATGTCTGGTTTAAAATGCATGGCATGGCAAAGTGCACAAGCAAAACTACAAGTTAAGTGAAGCTCAATAAGCAATGAGTTGCATATTGACGAAACACCACATTTTATTTATTTAGTTGACTCTCGTTTATGAACCCAACAAGTTTAAATGTTTTTATTAAACATGGCAAGAGGTGAAGCATGAGCAAAACTACACTATCTAGTCATTTTAAATGAGGCCGGAAATAACAACAACAATTCCGGAAAATTCCCACATTTTCTTTAGCAATTTTAAAGCGAACAACAATTTTAAGCATTTAAAGGTTGTTCTCTTGACGCGGATGACAAATGCAAGTTTTATTAAAAGTTGACATGAACATGGTATGAAGCATTTGTCACCGTGGTGGAAAGAAAAGGGGCCATGGTGGCGATAACCGAAAATGGTGCCACGACAACGTTCCGATGATCCGACACCTTGTTGCGATATCAGTAAAAAAGAAGGACGAGCGTGCAATAAAAGATGGTGGGGTGCTCCCGGGTACCGGGTTCCCATAGGTTGGTGACATGGAAAAGAAAGACTCCGTGCAACGAATGATTCGGACACGGTGCAAACACACGGTCCATCTCATACAACACAAGCATTCGTCCACGGGTCATCATATCAACGTTATACCTTTGAAGCGTGCGTTTCCGGAGGGGTTCGAGTTCAAGCGGTGTAGTTGTACACGTTTCGTAGTCGTTCATTGGTCGTCGAGGGACGTAGTGGTACTCGTGGTCCGGTAGTGGAAGTAGTTGTTCATTGCGAGGGTAGTTGTACTCGTTTTGAAGATGAACTTTCACATCGGAACCCTTCGGCATCGTCGTGGTACTTGGCATGGGTCGACAGTAGTGGGACTTGACGCATCCCTGTGTGTACTCATAGATCTGTCAGAGAGGATCTTGGAGCATCCAGTCTCGGGGGCCGTCGCGGTACTTGGCGTCTCCCCGTGTAGTCGTACACGTTCCGAAGATGAGCTTGTGTCTTGGTTTGTAGTCGAACTCGGGGTCATTGCAGTTGGCAAACAAAATACTTGGCGACGGTAGTCGTACATGGGTCGTCGCGGTCGTGGTGGGAGGTAGTGGTACATGAGATGTTCATGTCGTCGTACTTGAACCGCTACTTAGCGAGGGACGGTCGTAGTGGTACTTGGCGATTCCGGCAACGCGGTAGATGAACTTGGTGGTCCTCGTCGTCCTGGTACTTGGTGTCAACGTGGCAGGGCAGCTTCCTCGGTCTGCTCCTGACAAAAGGAGGCAACGCTTGGGCTGCGACACGTAGACGACGGCAGCGACGCGTACGGGGCTCCGACGAGGTGAGGCAGATGCGAAAGAGGCAGGGAGAAGGACTTGGCGGTGACTGGACAACGCGGTGACGAGGTAGGCGGCTGGCTGTCTTGTTCCGATGGCCGAAGAGGCATGGGGCGGCGTTGCAGCGGCCTCTGGAGGTTGCCGACGGTGGCGGTCGTCGGCACGGCACTGGCTGCAGGGGACTCGAGTAGGAGGAGGCCAAGGGAGCTACAGCGACGAGGCAACAGCGGTCCGGCAGTGTGGAGGCCGAAGGTGAGCGGCGCGCGAGGAAGAGGGGCGACGCGCTCGCCGGGTCGGGATGGTGAGGGAGGAGCTTGGCGGCGGCGGTGGTGCGCTCCGGCGAGGCGGAGATGGCACGACGCGACGGTGGTGCCCTCCGGCGAGGCGGAGACGGCACGACGGAGGGAGGAGGTCGCGGGGAAAGGAGAGGTCGGCGAGTGGGGTGAGGAGAAGGAGGCAGGGGAGCGAGGAGGAGGTGCGGGGGCGCGACGGGGAAGGAGATCGAGCGGGAGGGAGAGATCGAGAGGGAGAGGGAGGCTGCCGGCGGCTCGGGAGGGAGAGGGACGAGGGATCAGGTGCGAGCGAGGCCTAGGGTTAAGAGGAGGGGTGTGGCTGGGCCTAGCTGTGGCATGATGGGCCGGCTGTGGCTGGGCCTGGCTGTGGCTCTCTCTCTCTCTTTTTCTTCTTCTTTTAGCGGAAAAAAATAGAGAGAGTTCAAAGAATTAAGAAAAGAGGCCATGAACAAAAATAAAATGATGGGACATATTTGTAAGGCTTTATGGAATATTTCCAACCCAACAAAAGTGGTTCCAACAAAATAGGGGAAATTAAATCCAAAATTATTTAACTTGCCTCAAAGGAGTTTGAATGGAGTCTAGACTTTAGGAGTTTCAAAAAAATGTTCGGATTTTTGGAGGAGCCTCGATAAAAATGGATAAGAATTGTTGGCGGGGTTTGGGAGACAAAACTTGAAGTAGAGAAGTCATGGGAATTTTGCAAGTGTGTTATGGTGATTCCAAAGCAATGGAATATTTATTATAATAGCTCCATAAATATTAGGAGGATATATTATAAAGAGAAGTCACCCTTCCCTCATTTAAATGGATCGAAGATCCACACAATATATTTAGTTGAGATGCAAAGATTAATGACATGATGGCATGATGCCATGATGCAATGCAAAATAAAATGAAGCAAGCAAAATGAAACACACGGCGAAACCCGAAATAGTTGGAAGTCTTCTGGAGCATCGGTCTTGGGGCGTCATAGACACCTCGCGGATGCAAGTTAGTGGAGAGCGTTTAATGCCACATATCGATATTTCACATAATATGCAAGGAACATAGTGCTTGGCGCGAGTAGCGATTGCATGTCCGTTTGGGAACAAGAACACCAACCATAGCACATGGCCCATGTTTGTATGGATGTACAACCTCCCCCTGGTTGTGCATGAAGACAAAGTACATACACATGAGAATGCTGATTCAAGGGCCGAAATAACTGGGAAATAATATTAATATGTATCCAGGGCTACTAAAGTGGAGTTAGACACGTTATGGAAAACACCGATTAAGACATGGGATGCCAGCAGAGGATTAATCTAGCTTGTATTGCAGCAGAATTAATAGGCTTTCCCTCTTTTATTAAATCATGTAGAATAACATTGAATTCGCCCCAAAAAGACGTAAGATTTTTCTTAATGACCCAATCTGGATAGAATTGGCCCCAACACTTTTAGGATCTTTCGGTAATGAGATTTTGCCAAAATTCTGTAATTGTGCAGGGGAAACATTGTATGCTACGGTACTAGGTGAAGACACATGTGTTCCTATAGAATTTTCACTTATTCAGCTATTAGCGTGAAGGTGCGAAGCCGAATTATGAATACCTATAGTTGCATATGGTGCCAAAAAATTAGTTGCATGAGGTGTAGCACATGATGATTGAGGTTAATTTGACGGATAACTGGTAGTAGCATGGTCAATTCCCCTATCCACTGGCATGTTTGGATTAACATATGGCAAGTTGGTTACCGATGAATAAAAATGTGAAACACTTTGTTGCATACTATCCGAAGTTCCTATGTGAGGTCTTCCAACTTGATTGATCGAACTCATCATGTTGTTCATCGGCATATGGATTCGTGGGGTTGCCGATGCATGGCAGTCGAAATACATACGTTGCATGTTACTATAATTATATGACATAGAAGCATGAATATTTTCTTGCATCGGCTCTTGCACATAATTAGATGCATGATTGATCGAACTCATCATGTTGTTCATCGGCATATGGATTCATGGGCTAGCCGATACATTATGTTCATTAGATGATCTAGCAACAACATATGCATTATTTGCATCTACATATGTGAATTGGGTATTCATATTGCCTTCATAGATTGCAAACCCTAGATGAGGATCTCTTCGTAGCAAGAACGGGCCGGAGACCGTTCAAAGCTTTGTCCCCAGCGGAGTCACCAAAAAGTGTGTTCGCACATGAACACGTCACCGTGTATCTCCAACGCCGAGGGTGATGCACCACAGCTCACGTCGAAGGTGACCCGTCCAGAAGCGCGGTACACAAGCAATCCGACGAGTGTTTTTGATGACACGAAACCCCACACACCCGGGAGGGACCCCTTCAGGGCACGCAACGGCTATGGGTTTCCCTAGGTCGACCTGATCGCCCCTAGGGCCTCGAGGTTCGCCGCCCTGCAATGAAGAAGAACGAGGAAGAAGAAGAACAAGGGAGAAGATAAAAGTAAAGGTAAAATATGATATATTGATTTGTCGACTGTGTGTTGTTCAATCGGCCATCACCCCTTAGGTACATAAGGCTGGACTTCCCACGCAAGGAAATTTTTCGGATTCACGTCCAAAACCCTAGTCAAATTCGGATTGGTTTCATCCGAACTTTCCAAAACTGTTCGGTCTAAAACTAGCTGCACCTTGCGGGTCATTTTTGAGGTGGTAAACTACCTCGAATGGAACAAGCCCAAAAGCCATCTCAACTATTTCAATGAGACAAAGAACTTTCATGTTGAACATTTTTTGATCAGAGGTCATCTTGATGGTCAAATCGCTAGCGCAAAACCGGCTATTATTTGCGCTACCCATCACACACGTGGCTGATGGGGCGTGCCAATTCTGGCTCGTGACAGGGCTGCATTCCGATGGCTCTAACTTTTTCATATGAACACGTATTGGTACAATTTTTATATAAAAATGACCATTTCGAAGAGAAGAAGACAATTCGTACATAATTGTTTTTCATATGAGGCCATCTTGGAATCTTAATTGGCCGAATAATACTCTGAATACAAAATCTGAGTACTTTGAGTATAGTTTCGGCCCTCGAGATGAGATCGGATAGCGATGGTCCAAACTTCAAAGATGTTCATCTCGAATATACGGAACTTTTTCATGTAGACCACTTCTCCATTTGAGGTCATCTTAATTAAGTTCTGGACCATGCCAAAATTGGGTGTCAACACATGCCCCCCCTGTTTTTCGGCAAAACTTGTGTGCCGAAAAATAACTTGCACGGAGTTTGTTCTAAGCACGATGTCAACACTCCATCGGCCATTTGTATGTTCTTAGGAATATAAGTATATATCCGCCATTTTATTTCTAGGGCGATAATTGTGTATCGGCCCTTTAAATTAGCAACAAAAGTGAAGCTAATCGAAAGTATAATGATTTGGTAATACCCTTTCATGATGTAAGAAATTGCATCCATGGATTAAAATAACCCCATTGAGGATAACCGATCATACCTGATGACGAATTCCATATCATAGGTATTAGTGGCATAGTTGAAGAATATGGATAATGTGTGGACCGAAGATGTTGAAACCTTTGGCTTGGTCCTTCATAGTTTTCACTCTTTTCCTTCTTCACCTTTGCCACACTTCTTGTAATGGAAGCTTGCACATAATTCTTATTTTGAGTACTTCCTTTGGGAACCCAGGCCATGTTCCTTTCTTCAAGTTCTTGTGCACTAAGTTTTTGTAATTTCTTCTTTTGCCAATATGATAAGCTGAGTGGGCGCCCCACCTGTGATTTATTTGATATGATGACAATTCTTGTCTTACCTTGTGCACCTTCAACTTCTTTTCTTCAGATTTGGCACTTTGATTCTCGATAATCGATTTCTCCATCTCATTGCCTTTTGTAGCCAATGTCAACACTCTAATTTTCTCTTTATCCTTTAAGATCAAATCTGATTTGGCACTCTTGCGACCATCTTTTTTAACTCGGTGTACTTTTCTGACCACGTCTTTCCTCTTCCTTGAACTCCGGACTGATCCCTTATGATTGAAATGACCTTTGACATGTGATTGTTCAATGTTGATCTTCTCGAGCTGCACAATATTGGTGAGATGGTCTAAAATAAGATGAAGAATGTGCCCTTGTATCGTACCTGTCCCATGATGGATATGGATGTACATGACCATAGGGAGGCATCCACGACATTGGCATTGGCGGCCCAAAATAAGGACCCGAATATATTGCATTAAAATTATAATTTTTCCAATACTGATGTTCATGTTTGCACCTAGGGGGTGATCTTGATGCTTCTGAATTACTTGGCCGATAAGCACTTTGCTCTTCACTCATCTTTTGGTATTTTTCCAATAGCTGCGCGAAAGTGACTTTCGAATTGTTACCTTTGTGCTTACCTCGGCCTTTGCTTTCTTTGGTTGTGCTTGCACCGATCTTTGAATTTTCTTGTTGCCCCCCAGTACTTGGCGTCTTCTGTTCAACCTTGATGGAATTCCCGCCTTCAAGAATATCTTCATTGTGCTCTTGAACAACTTCTTTACTTGAAAACTTGATCCCATCATCCACTGTGTTTTCCTTCTCATCACTTAATGAATCGTCTTGAAGAAGCTGATACAAAAACTTTTTGCCATCAGAACCAATTGGAATAGTCTGGTCATCCTTTGATGTTCCAAAAAAAATCTCAATCATCCTTTATCAATGGACGATTTCACTACTTGAAGAAACATATTGCAATCCTCAAAATTATGTTTGAATGAATGATGCAACCTACAATATATTCGTCCTTGAATTGATGGATTTACATGGTGATCTAGAATTCTAATATAATTATTTCTCAACAACAAGTCAAATATTTGAGCACACATGCTTGAACTGAAGGTAAACCTTTTATTTTCTAGCCGATCTTGCTGTGAGAACGACTTTGGAGTTAAGAAAACGAATGGTTCATGTCGGTGTACAAAAGTAGGGTCCCTTTTGCACCCCTTTACTTGTGCACGAGCAGTTGTAGCCACACCAACGGCCACGCTTTGTGGAGCAAAAGAAGGAAAAGCACGAGACTGCCAAAGCAACAATCAAGCCAGAGGCATGAAGAACGGAGGGGCAAGGTGGACTACCCTCCGGCAATGCCCTCGCCGGGGCGGCCTATGTGACCCCGGCACGAGCCTTGCCGGGGCAACTTGCCCAGCACCTGCAAGGCCACCACCCTTAGGTCTGAGAGCTCTAACACCATAGACAACGTCAAGACCAAGATACAGGAGCGCCTGCGTGGTGGCATGTAGATATTTATGGGACCAAGGGCATGCAGACCTAGACAAGGGACCAGAAGACGAAGACCCTGATAAGAGCCTTGCCAGGGACGACCGAAGACCACCGGCAAGAACCTTGCCGGGGACAACCAGAAGACCCCGGCAAGTCCCCTTGTCGGGGGCGTCTGTGGTTCCATAGCCAGACCAGCGCCCGCCAAGGTTTCGCTGCCCCGCGGCCGCTCCTATGAGGCAACCAACTCGCCAACTGGACAAGTGCCTACGTGGCAGCATGCAGCCTCCAAGCCAACTCGCCAAGCACCTATGTGGTGGCATGCAGATCTTCATGAAGACCCTGCCACCACACCAGCCAGTAGCCAGTATGGCGCTTCATGCCTTGTTTGCCTGGACGCGTGTCGGAGCAATGTGAGGCGCCAACGGGTGGGACAAGCTCCATTGCCGTCCCCGATAAAGCTAGAGGACACATAGGTGGCGCATTAAATTTGTTTGTCCTATGATGTGAGGAGATAACCTTGTACACTGTAGATACTTTCCACCTCCTGTGTGCCGCTGTGGCAACCCCTTTGTCATATAAAAGGAGGCTTGAGGGTAATGGGAGAGGATTCGGACTTTTGGGACAAGCATGCATAGTAGCCAGTTCAAGAGCTCAAGAACACCAAATATATAGAGACAAGCAGGACTCGGGTTTTATGCATCACTTGCGGCCCGAACTTGGGTAAAACTTCCCATGCGTTGATCGACTAGACCCGCTCTTTGCACAGCTCTATGCCCCACCAACCGTAGTAGGGGTCCCCGGGATCCCATAGGTGTCGTTTCCCCGACATCTTTGGCGCCCCAGGTAGGGGGCACTAGGTTGTGAAAATCTGGTCTAGGAGTGAACGCACCACCTTCTCCATCGCGATGGACGTGGAGAAGAAGGCGGCGAAGGAGGTGAACATCATCCCCATCATTTTGGTTCCACCGGCCAGGCGGGCGGTGTCGTCTACAGCCGCAACCACCATTTACATGGCGACGAAAAAGCTAAGTCAAGCTAAAACTTGAGCAATTTCCTTTCTGTAGGGTTATTTTCCTCGAAAGATCTCGCTCCTTGTATGGAGAACCTGCACGCAAAGGAACCTTTTCGCTATTGGCAATACCCTTGTTCTGTTTCAAGTCCGCTCAGTAGTTCAATTGGTTGCACGGAGAACGGCAAGGTGGCTTGCCTGCCAGCAAGTGCCCCCGGCAGGCTGCTAAGGATCCGTCCTCAAAGCGACGCTTCACGGGTTTACGCGCCAAGCCTATCCAACTAAGCGTAGGGTGCGTACGTACAAAGAAAGACCAAACATGAAGATAACATGCACTGTTTAAAAATACTGTAAAGTTATATTACATCAGTGGTTGCTGCGGTTCTAACTTAAGATAAATTTGTCTTGGGGATGAACTCATAGCGGCAATAAGAAGTGGGGTGGCTAGTCCCGGCGCTGGCCTTCCACTCTCTTGACTCTATCAACACAGCTGATGATGGGCTCGATACGCTCCTCGGGTGCCGCGAGGTCCATGCCCTCTAGCAAGCTCTTAAGCGTGTTGGCGAAGTTGACGCTGGGGTTCCAGAACGCCACCTTGGTGAGCACCTTGGTCAGGGCACCCCGGCAAAGCTTCCAAGCCTCATTGGCCAGATAAGTTGCTCGGTTGGAGCGGAGCTGCTCCATGGTCTCAAGGATGCACCCGAAGAACAAGGTCAGCCTGGCGCTGTGGTTACGCTCGCCTCCTCAGAGTACTTCAAGTCCGGCATACCCATGACGGATAGCAGCGTGCTGAGCCTCTCTGCGATGTCGATAAGGCCGTAGGTCCAGAGTTGTACCATGTCCACATAGTTCTTTTGGGCGGTGGCGTCATCCTGCCGCAGCTGCTTCTCGCTCTCAAGGGCCTTGTTTAGGGTATCCTCATGGGACCTGATCACTGAGAGCGTCCCTTCCGAGGCGTCCAGTTCCACCTTCATATCATCGATGGAGATGTTGGCGTCGGAGAGCAAATTGGTATTGTCGGAGACGGTGACTCGCAAATCCGCCAAAGTGCGTTTACTTGAGTCCCTCTCCTCCGTCAGCCTCAAGATCTCCTCCTTCAGCCCCTCCTGCTCCAGCTCCAGCTCCTCCACCTTGCCAGCGTGGGCCAGGGCCAGAGCATCAAGTGCATCTGTGTGGTTCTGCTCCAGCGCCTGGGTCCGCTGCATGACAAGCTTCTCGACCTCCTCGTCCTTGCTGCAGAGCGCGGCGGCAAGCGCCTGTTCACGAGCAATGAGGTACTCCTCTTGGGTGTCCAGAAGAACCTTCTGCTGCCTCTGGGCAGCCTCATCCTTGGCGGCATGTTCCATCGCCAGCTCTTGGGCCTTCTCAATGTTAGCCTGCTTCAAGGCAACCTCTCGCTTGCGCTGGTCGAGCTGGTCCTGGATGGCGCTCAGTTCCTCCCAGGCTTCGCCAAACCAGACTTGCGTCTGGACGACGTGCTTTTCAAAATCTGCCTCCACTTTGTCCATGGCTGCCATCCTGGAGTTTGCCTTATCCTGGCGGGGACGGTAGAGCCCCTGAAGCTTCTGAAAGTTGGCCCTCATAGCCCGAAGGAGTTGCTCCTCTTGGAACCGCCGCCATTGGCGCTTGGTTCGTCGACAACCTGAAGCCCAGTGGTGGCAAGGACCTCATCGTCAAAAATCTCACCCTCGGATGGTGCTCTGGTGCTTACCGTCCCTGGGAGGACGATGAATAGATCGTCGCCCACCTTCAAGTATTTGCCCGGGGCGGGAGCTGCAAAGGAGGAAGGTTGGTCATTGGCCACCTCCTCCCCGGCGGGCTCCTTGGCGGCCTCCTCGGCAGCAGCCTTGCCGGTGTCCCCGGCAGGCCCCTTGGCGGCCTCCTCGGCAGCAGCCTTGCTGGCCTCCCCGGCAGGCACCTCGCCGATCTCCCCGGCAGGCCCCTTTGCGGCCTTCTCGGTGGCGGACGCGGCGGCTTCCCAGCCGCAATCTGAGTGGCCTCGGCTTCCGCATCCCTGGAGATCTCCTCGATGACAGCGTCGACGTCCACCTGGTCTATCGAGGGAGAGTCTGGAAACCAGAAAGGAAGATGAGGCGAGGCCAAGACAAAAGGTTCAGAACAAAGAAAAGAAAGAACATCACATGGCGAAGATGCCAGGGGACGGGAAGCAGACTTACCCGTGCCGGGCCGAGGAGAAGTGGTTCCCTCCCCGCCAACATCCGTTGCCGGGACAAAGCCACCAACGCCCGTGCTTGCCCCCTCTTCCTCCGTGCGCATGGGCTCGGCGGTGGATGCCCTTGCCGGCGACACCCCTCTGGGTGGCGTGGTTGCCGGGGACGGTGTGTTGGGGGCGGCCCCCAGTGGCTCCTTCAGTTGCTCCTCTCCTTCTGCAAAGCCGGCAAGTTCAGCACCAAGAGTACACCCCCAAAGCCCGTCAGCGGGGAGTGAAGAATGGACTCACGCTGGGGGCTGGAGTGGGGGCTGCGCTGAGGGCTGTTGTCCGAGCTGATCACCACCAAAACCGGCGTGCGCACAACGCTCGTCGGGGGCTCGTCGCCCGTTGAGGCTTTGGCCCTCTTCGCCGCCCTTTGAGCCAGCGTATCCATGTCGCTGCAAAAATTAAATCAAGTCAGGGAAGGACAGTGCGGGCGGAGGGTTAAGAGATGGTGGGGGCCAAAATGCTTACTCATCCTCCTCCTCCTCTGGCCTCCTCTTCCTCTTCGGGCTCAAGGACACAAGATCGAAATCAGCCTCCGGGGTGGCGTCGATAAGCAGAGGAGAAGGAGATGGGGTCTTGGGACGCCTGGACGAGGAAGAAGCGGCGGCCACGGCCTTCTTCGTTGTCGCAGCCCTCGTCTGGCGTGCGGGCGGCACGTGGGCCTGCTGCTGCGTGGTCTTGCCGGGCCGGACTGGCTCGCCGGAGCCCACCCACCGCAAGATGCGCTTCTTCCCTGGGGCCGGGGAGTCGTCCACATCAGTCTCCTCCTCGACCGGCTCCTCGACCGCTTCTTCAACACGGGGAGCCTCAGCACCGGCGCTGTTGGCCTCCCTGACAGACCCCACCCACTCGACGAACTCTTTCTTCTCCGTGGCCGCATCGGCCTTGTCCTCGATGGTGCCGAGGCTGCCAGCCTCCTTGTCAAGATCTGCCTCCTTCACCCTGGCGACGATGTAAGTGAACTCCTCCTCGGTGGTGGGGCGGATAAGCTGCGGCTCGTCGCGAACATACTTCTCCAACAAGTTGTTGAGGAATGCCTGCACCAGCTCTGCTTTTCGCTCAACCCAGGTCGAGGTCGTGCGCGTCAAAGGCTAGCATTATGGAGATGATGGGGCTCTGGCGAGAGTTGTTGCTCAGTGGGACCACCCCTGCTGGCAACCCGAACAGGTTGTCGGGCTTAGCGGCCCCGGCGACCTGGCCGGCCTTCTCAGCCTTGCCGGCCTTCTCGGCCTTGCCGGTCCTCTCGACCCGGCCAACCTCGTCGACCCTGAGCTAGAAGAGCCTTAGGCAAAGATGAGCGTGCTGAAACACCGTGAAGTTATGGTTTAAACCAGGGCAGAGCCTCATGATGTTGGCCGCGTTCCTAAAATCTCAGGCCAGCCTCCTCTTGTTGTGCAGTGGGGTAATCTGGCGGCGGATGAAATTGGCCTCGATCATTTCAAGAGTGAGCTGGCCGCGGCAAGGCGGTCGATCTTGGTGGTGGCGATCGTGAGCTTCTGGTAGTTGGCGTCGAGATCGCCGCAGTCCTTGCTATGGACCGGCGGCTTCCGACGGATCCGGCAAAACTCCGGCGGATCCGTCTCCTTGATCCAGCATCACCGGCTTCACCACTCCTCCCACCTCTCCTTCGTGGCGCCCTCCGGGTACGTGCCCTTTATCTACTGCCTCGGAATCCAAGCAATGCAGCCCGAAATGGTGCCCTCTCGCTGGATGCGAGGAGTGAAGTAATGGTGAAAGAGCGCTGTGCTGGGGAGCACTCCGGCAAAGCCCTTGCAAAGTTGAGCGAAGAAGGCCATACACGCTACGACAATTGGCATGTGGTCCAGAAGGTGGAAGCCATAGGTGTACATGACATCGCTGAAGAAATCCGAGAAAGGGGGGCAGAGCCCACAGGAGAAGTAATCAACGAAGAAAGGGTGCCGACTTGGACCGCCCTTGGCGAAGCAAAAGGTAGGGACGACACACGTGGCGGGATGCCCCGTTGTCTCCCTCCCCCACATGCACTTGAACCTATCCCTGAGAGTGAGCGCGTCGACCGTCGGGTTGAAGAGTGCAAACTGCGTCCATAGCTCCACCAACGCGCTCTTTGGCGACTCCTTCCCGCCGACGTCCTTAGCCGTTCCCTTGCCCTTGCCTACCTTGGGCGCCATGGAGGCTGAGAGAGGGCAGGGGATCAAGGGAAAATGAGGGCGCCGCGGCGGCAAGCAGATGCAAAAACTCTGGTTTGCGCTTGGAGAAGAAGAGGGGAACGACGGTTCTGAGAATGGAAAACACGCAGAGGGTAAATGAGCAGAGCCCCTGCGGTTTCCCCTTTTATCGGGAAGGTGCAGGCCACCTCTTTACTATTCACCGCGACGTGATACAAGCATGCTGCAACCGCTCCATGCACGACCCCCACTTCACGCGCCCAATGCGAGTTGTGGGGAAGCGCCTGGCGAAGGAATCATCGCAGTTAAGACCCTGCCACGCATGCCGGCGCACCGTTCTGGGCCCAGCCCAACAACGCTCTGCACTTATGTGTGGCCCAGGCCTGGGGGCTCCTGTCGGTGTACAAAAGTAGTGGCCCTTTTGCACCCCTTTACTTGTGCACGGGCAGTTGTAGCCACACCGACGGCCACGCTTGGCGGAGCAGAAGAAGGAAAAGAACGAGACTGCCAAAGCAACACTCAAGCCAGAGGCATGAAGAATGGAGGGGCTAGGTGGACTCCTGTAGGATCGAAAGTATGTCTAGAGGGGGGGTGATTAGACTACTTGACTAAATAAAAATCTAGCCTTTTCACAATTTTAGTTCTTGGCAGATTTTAGCAACTTAGCATAAGTCAAGAAATCATCCTACACATGCAATTCTAAGAGTGTAGCAGCGGAAAGTAAAACAATTGCATATGAAGGTAAAGGGAGGAGTTTGGAGGGAGCATTTGCAATTGAAGACAACAATGTTTTTTGTCTTGGTTCCGATAGGTGGTGCCATCGTACATCCAAGTTGATGGAGACTTCAACCCACAAAGGGTAACGGCTGCGCGAGTCCACGGAGGGCTCCACCCATGAAGGGTCCACGAAGAAGCAACCTTGTCTATCCCACCACGGCCATCGCCCACGAAGGACTTGCCTCACTAGCGGTAGATCTTGATGAAGTAGGCGATCTCCTTGCCATTACAAACTCCTTGGTTCAACTCCACAATCTTGTCAAAGGCTCCCAAGTGACACCTACCAATCTAGGAGACACCACTCTCCAAAAGGCAATAGACGGTGTGTTGATGATGAACTCCTTGCTCAAATGCTTCAAATGATAGTCACCCCAACACTCAAACAGCTCCTCACAGATTTGGATATGGTGGAAGAAGGATTTGAGTAGAAAGCAACTTGGGGAAGGATAGAGATCAAGATTCATATGGTAGGAATGGAATATCTTGATCTCAACATTTGAGTAGGTGGTTCTCTCTCAAAACATGAATGATGGAAGTGTAGGTATGTTCTGATGGCTCTCTCTACGAGTGAAGAGTGGTGGAGGGGTATATATAGCCTCCACACAAAATCTAACCGTTACACACAATTTACCAAACTCGGTGGGACCGATTCAGAGAACTCGGTCAGACAGATTTAGTTCATAATGTGACCGTTAGGTATTTTGGCGGGACCGATTTGATCAACTCGGTGGGACCGATTTCATTAGGGTTAGGGCATCATGTAATCTCGGTGGGACCGATTACACAAACTCGGTGGGACCTATTCGCTCATTTCGGTGAGACCGAAATGTTATGAAGAGGCAACAGAGAGTTTGCATTAAAAACTCGGTGGGACCAATTGCACATCTAGGTTAGACCGACAATATTGCAACAGGCAACAGAGTGCTTGCAATCCCATCTCGGTGAGACCGAGATACCTTTCTGTGAGACCGAAATGATTAGAGTTTCTGGCAGTGGCTATGTCAAATGAACTCGGTGGCGCTGGATAGATCTTTTTGGTGGGGCCGAGTTTGACTTTTGGTTTGGGACATACGTGGATGTGGGAAAATGGTTGAGGGTTTTGGAGCATATCACTAAGCATTTTGAGCAAGCAAACCATTATGCAACACCTTATCACCTTTTAATAGTATTGGTTTCCTATGCACCCAATGTGATCTTGGATCACTAAAATGGAAAATGTAGAGTCTTGAGCTTGAGCCAATCCTTTGTCCTTAGCATTTTGAGGTGTCCACATTCCTAATCCATGCCATGCCAATCATTGAACTATCCTGAGATATCATCTTGCGATAGCATTAGTTCAATGGGCTATATGTTGTTAGTAATTACCAAAACCACCCAGGGATAGTTGCACTTTCAATCTCCCCTTTTTTAGTAATTGATGACAACATATAAGTCAAAGCTTCAACGAATGATAATAAGATTTAAATACATCCTCCCTTTGAGAAGTATGTGATAAACAAGATCTCCCCCTAAATTTGCAAATGCACAATCGATTAGGATCATGGGTTACTCTTCCATGTCACATACATCTTGCTGGAGCGCTCAAAATGATATACACTAAAACATGCACTCATAACCAAGCAAAGTGAATGATCATATGGAAATATAGAGATAATATCATCCAAGCAAACATTACGGTAGCATATGATCAAACACATGATCACACAAATATCTCACACACGGACATAGAGCATGAAGCAAACGCACAATAAAGTTCAACCAAAAGAAAGAGAGACCAATGAGGAAAAATACTCTCTCTCTCTCTCTCTCAAAGCCTATGATCTATACATATATCTCCCCCTTTGGCAACAAGTTACCAAAAATTTTGAAAATGCATAGTGCTATGCGTCTCTCGGGCTTGGTCTTCGGGAGGCGGTGTAGAGAGAACTCCAAGGATAAAGGCTTCAGACGAAGTAGCTGGAGCTGGTGGAGTGGCTACTGGAGGTGGCACTGAAGTTGTGGCTGCTGGTGCAGATGTAGTAGCTCTAGTATCTGGAACTGGCACTGCAGCAGATCTCTGACCTCGAGGCACTCGCTGAAATGCATCTGTGGTAGCTTGTCCTCCTCTCCCCTCTACTTGCTCCCGAAGCTTCTCAACTATAGACTGGATCTCTGTCACCTTTAGATCAAGATCATAGAACTTAGTCTCAATGATCCTCTCCAAGCTTTCCTGATTCCAAGTCAGGGTGGCCAAGCCCTTCTGAAAGTGCAACTATCCCCGGGTGGTTTTTTGGTAATTACTAACAACATATAGCTCATTGAACTAATGCTATATCAAGATAATATTTCAGGAAAGTTCAATGTTTGGCATGGCATGGATTAGGATTGTGGACCCCTCAAAATTCTAAGGACAAAAGGATTGGCTCATACTCAAAGCTGAGGACTCTACATTTTCTCTATTCTAGTGATCCAAGATCACATTGATTCCATAGAAAAGCCAATACTATTAAAAGGGGATGAAGTGTTTCTTAATGGGTTGCTTGCTCAAAATGCTTAGTGATATGCTCCAAACCCTCAACCACTTTCCCACATCCACATATGTCCCAAACCAAAAGTCAAACTCGGCCCCACCGAAAACATCTATCCGGTGCCACCGAGTTCATTTGACATAGCCACTACCTGAAACCCTAATCATTTCGGTCTCACCGAAAGGGATCTCGGTCTCACCGAGATGGGATTGGAAACTCTCTGTTTCCCTTCGTGACATTTCGGTCTTACCGAGATGAGCGATCGGTCCCACCGAGTCTACAATGCGAACTCTCTGTTTCCCTTCGTAACATTTCGGTCTCACCGAAATGAGCGAATCGGTCCCATCGAGTTTGTCTGACCAACTCTCTGTGGCTCATTACCAAAATCGGTCCCACCGAGATTAAGTTATGCCCTAACCCTAATGAAATTGGTCCCACTGAGTTGATTATATTGGTCCCATCGAAATACCTAACGGTCACATTATGAACTAAATCGGTCTGACCGAGTCCTTTGAATCGGTCCCACCGAGTTTGATAAATTGTGTGTGGAGGCTATATATACCCCTCCAACCACTCTTCAATCATGGAGAGAGCCATCAGAACATACCTACTCTTCCATCATTCATGTTCTGAGAAAGAACCACCTACTCAAGTGTTGAGATCAAGATATTCCATTCCTACCATACGAATCTTGTTCTCTAGCCTTCCCAAGTTGCTTTCCACTCAGATCCTTCTTACACCATATCCAAATCTGTGAGGAATTGTTTGAGTGTTGGGGAGACTATAATTTGAAGCATTTGAGCAAGGAGTTCATCATCAACACACCGTTAATTACATTTTGGAGAGTGGTATCTCCTAGATTGGATAGGTGTCACTTGGGAGCCTCCGACAATATTGTGGAGTTGAACCAAGGAGTTTGTAAGGGCAAGGAGATCGCCTACTTCGTGAAGATCTACCGCTGGTGAGGCAAGTCCTTCGTGGGCGATGGCCATGGTGGGATAGACAAGGTTGCTTCTTCGTGGACCCTTCGTGGGTGGAGCCCTCCGTGGACTCGCACAGCCATTACCCTTCATGGGTTGAAGTCTCCATCAACTTGGATGTACTATAGCATTACCTATCAGAACCAAGACAAAAAACATCGCTGTCGTCACTTGCGTTTGCTCCCTCCAAACTCCTCCCTCTACCTTCATATGCAATTATTTACTTTCCGTTGCTATACTCTTAGAATTGCATGTGTAGGTTGATTGCTTCACTTGTGCTAAGTTACTAAAATCTGCCAAGAATTAAAATTAGGAAAAGGCTAGATTTTTATTAAGTCAAGTAGTCTAATCACCCCCCCCCCTCTAGACATACTTTCGATCCTACAAGTGGTATCAGAGCTTTGGTCTCCATTTGCACTGATTTCCGTAGCATTGGTGATCACATCCTTGGTTTCACAACGTAGGAGAGTATGGCCTCTAGCGAGGGAAGTTACCACCGTAGAGGTCCTTATTTTGATGGTACTAATTTTGCTAGTTGGAAGCATAAGATGAAAATGCATAATCTTGGACATAACCCCGGCGTTTGGGCTATTGTGTGTGTTGGTTTGCAAGGTGAATTCTTCGATGGGAAGGAACCGAACCGTGAAGCTACCACGGAAGAGTTGAAGATGCTACAATACAATGCTCAAGCTTGTGATATCCTCTTCAATGGATTGTGCCCCGAAGAATTCAACAAAATCAGCCATCTTGAGAATGCAAAGGAAATTTGGGATACTTTGATTGATATGCACAAAGGTACCAACTCCGTCAAGGAATCCAAGTTGGATGTGCAACTTGACAAGTTCAAGATGAAGGATGGTGAAGGTGTCGCTGAAATGTACTCTAGGCTTGCTCTCATCACAAATGAGATTGCCTGCTTAGGAAGTGAAGAGATGACCGACAGATTCATCATCAAGAAGATCCTAAGAGCCTTGGATGGAAAATACGATATCGCGTGTACATTGATCCAAATGATGCCAAATTACAAAGATCTCAAGCCAACGGAAGTCATTGGAAGAATTGTTGCTCATGAGATATCACACAATGATAAAGAAGAGCTTCACAACAAGTCTAGTGGTGCTTACAAAGCTTCATGTGACGCTCCTACATCATCAAGTGAGAAACAAGACTTCAATGAAGAATTGAGCTTAATGGTGAAGAACTTCAAGTTCTACAAGAGTAGAAGCAAAGAGAGAAGTTCCAAGTCAAGGTCCTACAATGACAAGAGATCTTCAAGTCGTGATCGGAATTGCTACAATTGTGGAAGACCCGGACACTACTCCAACGAGTGTACGGCTCCCCACAAGAGAAGAGAAGACTCACCTAAAAGGAGAAGTAGAAGAGAAGATTCACCACCAAGAGAGGGAAGGAGTAGAGATGATCCTTATGAACGAAGACCTTCTCGGAGAAACAAAGATTTGAAAAGGAAGGACAAATCATCAAGGAGCTATACAAGACGAAGACACCAAGCTCATGTTGGTGAATGGGCATCCGGTTCCGACTCTGATAACCACTCCGAGAGAAGCTACTACTCTCACTCCGAAGGTACTCAAGATGAAGGTGTTGCCCGAATTGCTCTTGTGTCAACCAACTCCTACTACATATTTGACTAACCAAATGAAGAAATTGGAAGATGCTTCATGGCTAAAGGCCCTAAGGTATCACACCCCGAGTATCTTGATTTCGATAGTGATGAAGATGACTCGCTAGGAGATAATGATTTACATGTTGGTAGCAATATTGATGAAACTTTTGATGAAAACTATGATGAAATTGCTATTAAGCATGCTAATCAAGGTAAAATGAATGACAATGATAAGGAGAAGATTGAGCGTCTAACTATAGAACTAAACACTCTTAAGTTAGCTCATGAAACTACCTTGGAAGATCATTGAGAACTTTTAAAGACTCATGAGAAGTTACGCTTTGAAAAGCCTAACCTTGAGCAAGAGCATGAGTTCTTAAAGGCAATCAATGATGATCTTCGCAAGAAAAGTTCTTCTTACATTGCCAAGTGTTTACTCTAGTCTACCTACATGCCACAAGTAAAATCTAGCAACAAGAACAAGAAAGATTCTTCCTTTAGTAGTAACAATAATCATGCTAAATCCAATGATGTTGCTTCTAGTAGTTCTCTTGATTCCACTAATGACTCTCTTAGCCAAGTTACTCTTGAGCAAGAAAATAGCTTATTGAAGGGAATTATAGAGAAATCAGTTTACAAGAGTCTTGCCGGGAGTAAGAAATTTGAGGAGATTGTACGCAAGCAAGGAAGACATCGGAAGAATCAAGGTGTTGGTTTTGAACGAAGGTTCAACGCCGATGGAGTTGAGTGGGAGGAAAATCAATACCCCAAGACGAAGTTTGTTCGTCAACAAGAGAAGTATGATCCTACTTCTTTTCAAGGGACACAAGCACAAGATGATCTTCCACCACAAGACCACAAGCTAAAGGGCAAGGATAAGCTTCAAGAAGAGATTTATGCATTTGAAGAAGCTCCTAAGGCCTTGGTCAAGTGGCTCCCCAAGACTATATCAAGTTCTACTGCATCAAGTACAACTACAACTCTAAGGATTCCCATCAAGATGGTGTAGATCCAGAAGAAGAAGAACTAGAAAGTTCTTGAGGGTGACTCCGCCAACACACTCCACTCATATCATTTTGGCAAAGGACAAGTGCAAACAACCTTCACATCTTTCACTAGTTCAAGGAGTCATAAACCCTCTTATTGGTAAGACAAGGGACAAGGTAACCCAATGCTTTCATGGAAATCATCATGTGTGAAGTTCACTCTATGTCTATGGATATCCTTGTTTGTTCCTTGTGGGACTAACCCATGTAGGTATTGAAAGTGCAACTCACTCCAATAGATTGCTCCAAATGATCTACATCCACAATGAGCATCTACATCTTCAACACCTACATGAAGTCATCATCGACAAAACCCATGGTTAGTTCATCCCTCTTAGGGGGGAGATCACATCTAGGGTGAGCTTTACTCTAACAAATGAGCTAAAGCAACTCTAATGATGTGAACACAAAAATGCTTTATGTAAAAGTGGTAACCCCACTTGCGCTTCAACGATGAGTATGACCTATGATGAAATGTTCCAATTTGACTCCTAAGTCAATATACTCATATATAGATGAACTAGTCATCGCCAATTGCTTGATAGATGCTAGAATGGTCGTGCATGCTTTGCCACGTGTTTCATTTGCTATCTTATTGTGTGAGCATGTTGAATGCATATTTTTCTCATTAGAGGACATCCATTTGTTGCTTTGATTGCTTGGCTCTTCTTTTCTTTTGCCAAATGGATGGACAAGAATGCCTACGAACCCCCTCTAGCTATCTATGCTTTTCTCGTCTCAAATTCTATCCATGCTACACCACAAAGCTTGATCAAGTCAGATTCGAGCCACTCTGTGTGAGGAGCACTCGGAGTCCCCGATTCGTCATGGGCTTAAACATCCAAAACCACTTTGTGCATTTCAGTATGACCGAGCCATCCACTTCGGTCACACCAATTTCACTAAGTTGATCTAGGTTTCAATCTTGGTGCAACCGACTTGAACATTTCGGTCCCACCGAGTTGCAGAAACTGCTAGCAGTTTTGCATCTCGATGCCACCAAGTTGTTCCACTCGGTCAGACCGACAGTGTCAGGTTATATATACTCACGTGCCAAATTTCGAAAAACTTTCCAAACCCCTCAGCCCACGCCTGACCTGCTCTGCCTCTTCAGGTCGCCGGATCGTCTCCTCGCCGCCAGCAACCTCCCACCGTTGGACTCCGCCGTCATCAACAGAAATCTTCACCGTTGTTGCTGCCGTAGCAAGTCCACCGTCGAGTTAGGGTACGGACTTGACTCTTTGTCCTATTCCTTAACTTCGATTCATAGCACATTGCATTGCCATGTTCTCTTACACGTATGTGATCTTCCTATCCAGCAAAAACTCCGTAGAAAGTAGTTTTGATTCAAAAAATTTAGGGTTAGGTCTCCGCTGAACTCATCTCAGACCGACCGAGTTGTAGAAATCGGTCCCTCCGATTTGGATGAGGCCATTGCACAAGTGGTTTTCGGTCTAACCGAAAGTTGCAAATCGGTGTGACCGAGTTCAACTCTCAGTGAAACCCTAGCAATATCGGTGCCCCGAACTGTGACTCGGTCTGACCGAGTTTATTAGTTCAGGCTCCAGAAATGCTTCAGTGTCACCGAGTTTAACAAATCGGTAGCTCCGAAATGCTTTCTGTAGAGAACTAAAACTAAGTTTTTCTTATCATCCATTTTGCAAAAATTATGTGCTTTGTGATGCTCATCCACTCTACCTCAACTACATCTATTCATAGGGTCCGCTTTCAGTGCCAAGATGTCAGATTAAAGTGACAACCAGAATGTGTCTGAGGAGCAGGTACACCTGAGTGAGGGCACTAGTCCCTCTAACAGCTTTGATGAGGGTAGCAGGAGCACACCTAGTGATCTCCCAAAGTCTGCTACCAAGGCAAGAAAGAAGAAAAATTCAGATACTGAGGATGAGGACTTTGTGGCCGATGAGGCCACTTCCAAGAAGAAAGTGCTCGGGAAAGAGTATGGCACAACTGAGGCATCTAAGCTAGGGCAGAAAAGGAAAATCCCTGCCAAGAGGATTCCCATGTCTAAGACCAGAGCCTCTACTCAAGAGACTATGATGTTCACACTTGAATCCAGGGATGATGAGCCTGGAGGTACAAAGAAGAGACCAAGGAAGACAACAGCCAGAGTGATTGGCAAGCCATCCATGAGGGATGATGATGAAGCTGAAGCAGAAGAGGAAGAGGTTGCTGCACTATCACCCAAAGCTCAAAAGCTTATGGGAGATGCTATCAAGTCTGGGGCTGCTCCTTCTAAGCCCAAGACTGTTCCCAAAGCTGCTCAAGCTACCAAGTCTACACCCAAGAGGAGCACAAGGAATATTCCAGCTTCAGAAAAGAACAAGGCCCCAGTGCCTGAAGTTGTTGAGGAAGCTGAGGTTCAAGTGCTCAGAAAGCTAAAGACCGAGATCCCTAATCACAATGATGCTCATTTAGTTGCTGAGGACATGAAGCTGAGAAAGGATGCAAGTCTCAGGTTGTGGAGAAAGTCTGATCCATATGACATAAGGAGAAGGACTGTTGTGGACTACATGTTTCACACAAAGGAACAACAAGACTTCTATGAGATAGTCCTGCTTGATAAGAAGCCCATTGTTTGTGATATGATAAGAGTGGATTGGGATTTCATTGATGATGATGCAGATTATTTCCCCAATGTGCATGAGAGCTTCAAAGCATGTGGACTTGATAAGTTTGTGGCTCAAAAGTTGACTAAGTGGAATGATGAACTCATCATGCAATTCTACTCCACAGCTCACTTCTATCCTGATGGTAGGATTGTATGGATGTCTGAAGGTACAAGGTACCAGTCAACTATTGCTGAGTGGGCCAAGCTAATCAATGCCCCTAAAGAGCGTGAGGATGATCTAGATGTATATGCCAAGAAGAAGCAAGACCACAACTCCATGGCAAATATGTACAAGGTGATTCCTGATGATGATCTGGAAACACACAAGTTTGGATATGTACATCATTTGCAGGCTAGTCTGGCCACCATGAACACAATTTTGAGGCATACACTGCTGCGAAAATCTGGAGATGCAAAGATGATCAGAGGCCATTCTATCAACATGCTGCATATTTTTGATGTGCCATAGAAATTCAAAGTTATGAGCCTGATTGTAGAGACAATCAAGAGGACTACTGCAGATCACAAGAGATCATGTGGGTATGCTCCACACATCCAGATGCTTATCAACTCAAAAATGGGCACATGCACTTACTTGTTGGACAAGGAATATCTACCCTTGGTTCCTGACTTTGAGCACAACACAGTTGTCATCAATGAGAATGAACCATCTTCAGTGCAAGCTCATGAAAGGAGAGAGAAGGCCAAAGCAGAGAAAGCTGCCAAGACGCCAAGTGCAGAAGAAGCATCTCAAATGACTCTGAAATCCAAGCAAGATCAAATGGCATATCTGATTCAAGCTACCATGAGGATTGAGAAGGGCTTGGCCACCATGACTCAGAATCAGGAGAGCTTGGAGAGGATCATCGAGACTAAGTTCTATGATCTTGATCTGAAAGTGACAGAGATCCAATCCGCAGTTGAGAAGCTTCAGGAGGAAGCAGAGGAGAGAGGAGGACAGGCTACAGCAGATGCATTTCAGCGAGTGCCTCGAGGTCAGTGATCTGCTGCAGTGCCAGTTCCAAACACCAGAGCTACTACATCTGCTCCAGCAGCCACAACCTCAGTGCCACCTCCAGCAGCCACTCCACCAGCTCTAGCTACTTCGTCGGAAGCCTTCGTCCTTGGAGTTCTCTCTACACCGCCTCCCGAAGACCAAGCCTGAGAGACGTATAACACTATGCATTTTTGAACTTTTTGGTAACTTGTTGCCAAAGGGGGAGAAAGATGTACAGATCATAGGCTTCAAGAGAGAGTGTTTTGCCTCTTTGGTCTCTCTTGCTTTTGATTGAACTTTATTGTGTGTTTGTTTCATACTCTTTATCCGTGTGTGAGATACTTGTGTGATCATGTGTTTGATCTTGTGCAACCTTAATATTTGCTTCAATGATACTATCTCTATATTTCCATATGATCATTTACTTTGCTTGGTGATGAGTGCATGTTTTAGTGTATATCATTTTGAGCGCTCCACAAAGATGTATGTGACATGGAAGAGTAACCCATGATCCTAATCGATTGTGCATTTGCATTCAAACACAAATTTTAAATAATGCACAAATTTAGGGGGAGCTCTTGTCTATCACATACTTCTCAAAGCGATGATATATTTAAATCATGTTATCATTTGTGTCGGTGTACTAGAGTAGGGGTACCCTAGTATCCAGAACTTGTGCACGGGCAGTCGCAGCGTTCCGCGGCAAGGCTTGCCGGGTGACCGCTAAGGTCCTCCGTGGTTCCTTTGGAGCCATTCAAGAACAAAGTATTCAAGCCAAGGAGACAAGGCCCCGGCAAGAGGAGCTCGCCGGGAAGGCCACTCGAGGCACAAGACCCCGGCAAGAGGAGCTTGCCGGGAAGGCCAACCAAGACATCTCAAGGAACTTGCCGCGACGCGCCACGCGTCCCGGCAAGGCCCGGTGAGCGACAAGCTCCCGGACGCGACAAGACAACGACCGCGGCAAGGCGCTTGCCGCGGCAAGCTACCACTCTGTACCCACGCTCCAGCACATCCGCCAACGTGTCGCTCTAGGACCCTTCCAGGCGTACGTTGCGGGAGGCTGTGCAGCCAGCGGTGCGCGGTGGCAAGCGGCGCTGACAAGGTTGCCGTCGTGGCGAACGGTGGCGTCCCTGACGGTCCCTTTTTGCACTGTTTGGACGACGCAGGCGGGCATTTAATGCCCTTGTCCCCTGCCATCAGGGTTAGGTATGATACACTGTACAGGTAGTTGTACCAACTACAACACCTTTCCATTTTTACCCTTATCCGCGTTGCCACCTGTCGGTGACCCCTTGAGCATATAAAAGGAGGCCCATGCGCAACGTAGAGGGGGGTTCGAGGGAGAAGAACACGGACGCTCGGTCTCGTTAGCCGCTGGTGCATACTGTAGCACTCAACACTCCCGAGCAAGAACTCAATACAAACCACAAAGCAGGAGTAGGGTTTTACGCATCCATGCGGCCCGAACCTGGGTAAACTGCTCGTGTGCTTCGCCTCGATCTGCTCTTCATGCGATCTCCGCCCCCGCTGAACCGAAAGGGGCTCGGTCCGCCGGTCCCCATAGGTGCTCGTGGATCAGTTTCCCCGACATCTTTGGCACACCAGGTAGGGGGCGTCGAGGTTGTGTGAACCTGATCCGGCGTTCACACGAGCTAGATCTTCATCATCTTCATCGACATGCCACCGAAGAAGAAGGCTTCGGAGGCGGCTGCTCCGTCCGCGCCGAACCCACCACCGCCGGAGCAAACGGCTGGTGGGGAAGACGCCGGCGGAAGAACGGGCGCCGACGAGGGAGCTCGCGGTGCTGCCAGGTCCAAGGACAAGGCTGCGCTGCACATCGGCGGCGTAGCCGGCTCCCACAACGATCGGGCGCACTCCAAGACCTCGGCGTCCGTGCATGCACCGCGCCCATCTCAGGAGGCGCGGGACCAGCAGCGTCATGGTACTCACGGTAATACTTTGTATGTAATCCTTTGTACAAAGCCGGGCGCAGCCCTCGTGCATACGTAAAGCTCATGTGCTCCGCACATCTTGTCAATTTCATGCTTTCTATTTTTTGCATGTGTTATCTGACGCTTTGTGCAGCACCTACCCCCGGTAAGCAATAACGAGTCGTAAGGCTCCATATCTTTATATTCTCTTCTTTCTTTTTCTCAAGGAAAGGAAGGTTCCCTCGCCCACAAGTTTGTCGGGGGGAAGGAGAAGATAATGATATGGACCAGGCGTCGTTCAAGAAAGTTTCGCCTTGCCGGGAAGCAAACAACAGAAAAGCTAAGTTGCCAAAGTTTGAGCAATCAGATTTTTCAATTTTTAAGTTATCTTCCTTGAACGACCGTGCTTTGTATGGAAAACCTGTGCGCGGAGGAACCAACTCGTAGCTAGTTGCGCCCTTACTTTGTTTCGAGTCTGCTCAACAACTTAAGTGTGCTGCGACTAGAGTTGCGCCCTTACTTTGTTTCGAGTCCGCTCAACAAGTTAAGTGAGTTGCAGCTAGTTGCGACAAGGTTTCTTGTCGGTAGCGGCACCGCCAGCGGGCTGCCGACGTCCCGCACTCAGCACTCGCGGCTAAGGTGCCTGCACCGGCAAGTTCCCTAAAAGCATAGGGCAGAAACATACAAAGGAAGGAGTCAAGTAAAGGAAATAACATTGCAATCGCTACCCAAAATAGAGTTATATTACAAGGTAGCTTGTCGTAGCTCTAACAGATTGTTCTCATAACATGACAAGCAGCGACAAGAAAGGAAGAAAACGGGCGAGCCTAGTCTACGTGATCGCCCTCAACCCTCTTGATCCCGCTCACCTTGTCCACAATGGGTGCGACAAGGGCCTTGAGCGCTTCCAGATCAGCATCCGGTGGCAGGGACTTGAGGACGTTGGTGAGGTTGAGGCCCGGGTTGCGGAAGGCCACCTTCACCAACACCTTTTGAAGAGCTCCCGCGCAGATCTTGCGCGACTCGTCGGCCAGCCGCTTTGGAGTCGTCTCCCGGAGTCGCTGGAGGGCCGTTGCCACGCCTTTGAAGAACAAGGTGAGCTTGGCGCTGGGTTGGAGGTTCTCATCGGAGGAATACCCGAGATCCTCCATCCCCAGCTGCGCCAGCTCTCTGTCGATGTCTGCGGCAGCATTCACAAGACCCTCCGTCCAGTGCTCCACAGTCTCCCTAAAGGCGTTCTGGACGGCGGCAGCGCCTCGTCGGCCTTGATCTTCTTCTTCAAGGCCACCTCCTGCTCCCTGGCGCCGTCCAGTGTCTTGGTCAAAGTGGTCAGCTTCAACTCAAGATCTGCATTGGAGTCCTTGGCGGCGGCAAGTTCCTTGCCCTTCTCGGCGAGGCGAACCTGCAGCTCTGAATTGCTGTGGGCGTCCTTCTCCCGCTCATGCTTGAGCGCGGCAAGCTCTTCGCCGCTCGTCTTGAGATCGGCCTCCAGCCGAGCCACCTTCGTCTCCAGCTCCTTCTTGGCGGCCTCAGCAGCTGCGGCAGCATCCTCTGCTTGCTTGAGAGCTCCGCCAAATGATTGCTCGCGCGCGGCAAGCTCCTCCTCGTGGCTGTCGAGGTTGACCTTCCGCTGCGCCAGCTCGCCCTCCCGCGCGGACAGCTTCTCAGTGGCAAGCAGCTGTTGTTCTTCGACTTCAGCCTTCTCGTGGAAGAAGGCTGTCTACTCTTCGGCAAGTTGCTCCCGCTCCTCTGCCAGGGACCGGAGAGCTGCCTGGTGAAGACCCCGGAGCTCCTCCGCGCCCTTCTCGATGTCTGCTCCCGCCTTCGCGGCAAGCGCCTCTCGGGACTCCAGCTTGGCTTGTCGGGCGCGGTAGAGCGACACCAGTTTCCGCAGCAGCCGCTCCTCCTCGGGCTCGCCACTGCTGCTGCTCGGCGCGTCAACTAGCGTCAGCCCAGCGGAGGCGAGCACCTCTCCGTCAAAGCTCTCTCCTTCGACCGGCGCCCTGGAGCTCGACGCCCAGGGGAGGTTGATGAAGACGCCATCGCCGGCCTTCAGGTAGACGCCTGGCTGGGGCTCTTCGGAGCCTGGCGCTGCGGCAGCGGCGGAGGGATCGGCGGTCGGCGTAGCGCCTGGCGCTCCTACGGCCTCAGGGCCGTCAGTGCGATTGCCGGAACCCTCGCCAGCTGCTGCGGCGGCAGCCTTGGCGGCCTCATCGTCGGCGGGATCGTCAGCGCCGGCTGCCTCTTCGGTGGCAGCGGCGTTGCCTGTGTTGTCGCGTGTGTTCTCTTCGCCAGCAACCTCCGTCTCCATCAGCTCTGCAGCAGATGGATCTGACGGCCGGAAAGGGGAGAAAAATCAAGCAAATATCCAAAAAGAAGATCAAAAGAAGAAGAACCCAAGGGAAGTTTTGAAGCAAGAGGATTACCTGCGCGAGCCGGCTCCTCGGCAGGGTCCCTCGCCGGAGAACTCTCCCTTGGCGGCGTAGTCATGGTCTCCGCCGACGGAGGGCCGCTGGTGCTGTCCCTCGCCGGAGAGCTCCCCCTTGCCGGAGGACTCTCCCTTGCCGGAGAACTCCCCCTTGCCGGAGAGCTCCCCCTCGCCGGAGGACTCTCCCTTGCCGGAGAACTCCCCCTTTGCGGTGTAGTCGAAGCAGATGGCATGTCAGGGACGGTCACCGGGCGCTCCTGGTGGGGCTGCTCTGCTCCTACACAAACCAACAAACAGATATCAGCAAAGAAAGAGCATCCACGCGCGCCTAACAGCGGAAAGTGAACCACATACTTACGCTGGGGGCTGCACTGGGGGCTGTTCTGAAGATTAGTTGCCGGGTCTGGCAAGGTGGTCTCGGTGGGTTCGTCCTCGACGATGATCACCTCTTCTCTCCTTGCCGGGACCTTGGCTCTCTTTGCCGCTCTCTGGGCCAGAGTTCTAAAAAGGAATAAGTCCGGAGTAAAACAAATGAGATACAAGACAAAACAGCAAGAATTGAAGAAATACAAGTACAACAAGAATCTTACTCTTCTTCTTCCTCGTCGGAGCTGAGGGCGTAGAAGTCGAAGTCCGGCTCACGTCCGGCGCGAGGAGGCAGAGG
This sequence comes from Secale cereale, assembly GCA_902687465.1. Lineage (NCBI taxonomy): Eukaryota > Viridiplantae > Streptophyta > Magnoliopsida > Poales > Poaceae > Secale > Secale cereale. Next base: position 259,913,423 of record LR738712.1, on the reverse strand, counting down.
AGTAGGTTCCCTTGGCCGCTTGGGAGGAGCAGTGGCGGTGGTCTGAGACGACCCCGCTCCGGCTGCCACCGCGGCGTGAGAAGCGGCAGGAGCAGAAGCGGTGGTCCGGGAAGACCCCGCTCCAATTGCCGCAAAAGCGCGAGGTGCTCCCGCGGCAACCTTGCTTGTCGCGGTGGAGCGTGTCGCGCGGTGCGGCGGCTGTTGACTCGTCTGCCGCTCCACTACGTCCCCGGCCTTGTGGAGACGCCTTCTTGGTGGAGCTGGGGGCTCTGCTTGTGGCGAGCTGCCTGAAGATGAGGAGGAAGAGGAGTCGATCTCCAACGAGCCGCTCGTATCCCCGACGGGCTCGCTCGACTCAACGTCTTGCCCGGCAAGCTCCTCCTCGCCGGCAAGCCCCTCTCGCTCGGCAAGGCTTGCCACCTCTGCTGCCTCTGCCTCCTCCACTGTGAATCCAAACTCGCCCGCGGCTGCGGCTGCCACCGCCTCTTCCAGCCTAGTGGCGATGCGCTTCACTTCATCGTCAGTGGTGGCGCGGGTGAGGCCCTTCTGTTCGTCAGAGCGGATCGGCATTTCTACCAAGCCGTTGAAGAACTCCTGCACGACGTCGTCTGCAGGCTCTTGCCAAGTTGGGTCGATTCCATGCGAGTCGCACAGCGGCATCATTGCACGGATGCGGCTGAGCAAGGAGTTGTTGCACAGCGGAACGACACCCTTCGGCAACCTGAACACTTCGGGATGTTGAGGGTCGTATTTGAACAGCTCCCGGAGCATCGCGTTAAGCTCCAGAACAGTGAAGTTGAAGTTAAGGCCCGGGCGCAGCCTCATGATATCCGCCGCATTCTCGAAATCCCAGGCGGGTCTCCTCCTCTCCTGCAGGGGGGCGACGCCGCGCCGAAGAAAGTCTGCGCCAACTGCGCCTACAGTGAGCCCGGCAAGCCTGAGGCGTTGGATCCGGGCGACGGCAATCTTTAGCCTATCGTCTTCTGGGGCCACGTTGCTCCAATCGCTGCCTCGCACTACTGGGGTTTGGCGCCGGGCGGTAAACGGCTGTGGGTTCTCCTCGACAATCCAGCACCAGTTTGCTCTCCATTCCTCCCACTTGTTGCGAAGCTCTCCCTCCAGATAAGCGTCCTTCTTACCGGCCCTCTAGATCCAGGCGATTCTGCCGGATAAAGGTTCTCCTCTCTCAACTCGAGGCATAAAGAAGTGGCGGAAAAGGGCTACATTTGGATAGACTCCGACAAAGTTTTCGCAGAGATGTGTGAAAACTGCCATGGTCAGGACAGCATTGGGGGTGAAGTCAAGGAGGCGGAACCCGTAGGTGTTCATAATATCACAGAAGAACTCAGAGAAAGGCGGGCAGAGCCCGCAGTAGAAGAACAAGGCGAAGAAGGGATATCCATTCGGAGCCATTTTCCAAGCGACGGCTAGGAGTACCTTGGTGTGCGGATGCGCCCGCGTCTCCCCCAACCAGAAGAGGTAGTAATACTCCCTCAGCTCCTTCGCGGCAAGCTTGGGGGGGAAGACTGCCCGCTCCTTTCGCAGCGCCGCGAGCCGCTGCGCCTCGGCCGACTTCGCGCCCTTCCCCTTGTCGGTTTTCGGAGCCATGGCGGAAGTGGTGAGGGAGGTCGACGGCGTTGGTGGTGCTGGTGGCGATGGGGGGTGGAGCGCTGCTCTCTTTCAGCTTTGGGAAGAAGGGGAGCGGCGGAGGTTTTCGAGGTTGGAGTAGCAACTGGCGGATGGGCGAACTGACCCAGTTTCCCCTGCTTATAAGGAGGGAGGGGGCGGACGTTCCGCCTTTCCGAATAAAGAAACCGCCCACGATCTCTCCCACGACGCCGCAATCAACGCGTGCCGTTCTGGGAGGGCGCGGTGGATACGGAGAAAGATACAGCGTAACCCAGGCCGCACGTGCCCGTGCCCTGTTTTGGGCCTGGCCCAACAACGCTCGGTACCGTGTATGGCCCAGGCCCGGGGGCTCATGTCGGTGTACTAGAGTAGGGGTGCCCTAGTATCCCGAACTTGTGCACGGGCAGTCGCAGCGTCCCGTGGCAAGGCTTGCCGGGTGACCGCCAAGGTCCTCCGTGGTTCCTTTGGAGCCATTCAAGAACAAAGTATTCAAGCCAAGGAGACAAGGGCCCGGCAAGAGGAGCTTGCCGGGAAGGCCACTCGAGGCACAAGACCCCGGCAAGAGGAGCTTGCCGGGAAGGCCAACCAAGACATCTCAAGGAACTTGCCGCGACGCGCCACGCGTCTCGGCAAGGCCCGGTGAGCGACAAGCTCCCGGACGCGACAAGACAACGACCGCGGCAAGGCGCTTGCCGCGGCAAGCTACCACTCTGTACCCATGCTCCAGCACATCCGCCAACGTGTCGCTCTAGGACCCTTCCAGGCGTACGTTGCGGGAGTCTGTGCAGCCAGCGGTGCGCGGTGGCAAGCGGCGCTGACAAGGTTGCCGTCGTGGCGAACGGTGGCGTCCCTGACGGTCCCTTTTTGCACTGTTTGGGCGACGCAGGCGGGCATTTAATGCCCTTGTCCCCTGCCATCAGGGTTAGGTATGATACACTATACAGGTAGTTGTACCGACTACAACACCTTTCCATTTTTACCCTTATCCGCGTTGCCACCTGTCGGTGACCCCTTGAGCATATAAAAGGAGGCCCATGCGCAACGTAGAGGGGGTTCGAGGGAGAAGAACACGGACGCTCGGTCTCGTTAGCCGCTGGTGCATACTGTAGCACTCAGCACTCCCGAGCAAGAACTCAATACAAACCACAAAGCAGGAGTAGGGTTTTACGCATCCATGCGGCCCGAACCTGGGTAAACTGCTCGTGTGCTTTGCCTCGATCTGCTCTTCGTGCGATCTCCGCCCCCGCCGAACCGAAAGGGGCTCGGTCCGCCGGTCCCCATAGGTGCTCGTGGATCAGTTTCCCCGACAATTTGTCAAAGCTTTGATCTATATGTTGTCATCAATTACCAAAAAGGGGGAGATTGAAAGTGGAACTATCCCCGGGTGATTTTGGTAATTACTAACAACATATAGCTCATTGAACTAATGCTTTATCAAGATAATATTTCAGGAAAGTTCAATGTTTGGCATGGCATGGTTTAGGATTGTGGACCCCTCAAAATGCTAAGGACAAAAGGATTGGCTCAAGCTCAAAGCTCAGGACTCTAATTTTTTTTTCCATTCTAGTGATCCAAGATCACATTGAGTCCATAGGAAAGCCAATACTATTAAAAGGGGATGAGGTGTTTCTTAATGGGTTGCTTGATCAAAATGCTTAGTGACATGCTCCAAACCCTCAACCACTTTCCCACATCCACATATGTCCCAAACCAAAAGTCAAACTCGGCCCCGCCGAAAACATCTATCCGGCCCACCGAGTTCATTTGACATAGCCACTGCCAGAAACCCTAATCATTTCGGTCTCACTGAAAGGGATCTCGGTCACACCGAGATGGGATTGCAAACTCTCTGTTTCCCTTCGTAACATTTTGGTCTCACCGAGATGAGTGATCGGTCCCATCGACTCTGCAATGCAAACTCTCTGTTTCCCTTCGTAACATTTCAGTCTCACCGAAATGAGCGAATCGGTCCCATCGAGTTTGCCTGACCAACTCTCTATGTGCTCATTACCAAAATCGGTCTCACCAAGTTTGTGTAATCGGTCCCACCGAGATTACGTTATGCCCTAACCCTAATGAAATCGTTCCCACCGAGTTGATTATATCGGTCCCACCGAAATACCTAACGGTCACATTATGAACTAAATCGGTCTGACTGAGTCCTTTGAATCGGTCCCACCGAGTTTGGTAAATTGTGTGTAACGGTTAGATTTTGCGTGGAGGCTATATATACCCCTCCACCTACTCTTCACTCGTGGAGAGAGCCATCGGAACATACCTACACTTAAATCATTAATGTTCTGAGAAAGAACAACCTACTCATGTGTTGAGATCAAGATATTCCATTCCTACCATACGAATCTTGTTCTCTAGCCTTCCCAAGTTGCTTTCCACTCAAATCCTTCTTCCACCATATCCAAATCTATGAGGAATTGTTTGGCTGTTGGGGAGACTATCATTTGAAGCATTAGAGCAAGGAGTTCATCATCAACACACAGTTTATTACCTTTTGGAGAGTGGTGTCTCCTAGATTGGTTAGGTGTCACTTGGGAGCCTCCGACAAGATTGTAGAGTTGAACCAAGGAGTTTGTAAGGGCAGGGAGATCGCCTACTTCGTGAAGATCTACCGCTAGTGAGGCAAGTCCTTCGTGGGAGATGGCCATGGTGGGATAGACAAGGTTGCTTCTTTGTTGACCCTTCATGGGTGGAGCCCTCTGTGGACTCGCGCAGCCGTTACCCTTCGTGGGTTGAAGTCTCCATCAACTTGGATGTACGATAGCACCACCTATCGGAACCAAGACAAAAAACATCGTTGTCTTCACTTGTGTTTGCTCCCTCGAAACTCTTCCCTCCACCTTCATATGCTATTGTTTACTCTCCACTGTTATACTCTTAGAATTGCATGTGTAGGTTGATTGCTTGACTTGTGCTAAGTTGCTAAAATCTGCCAAGAATTAAAAGTGGGAAAAGGCTATATTTTTATTAAGTCAAGTAGTCTAATCACCCCCCCCCCTCTAGACATACTTTCGATCTTACACCTTCTCAATCCTCATGGTTCCTTGAATCAGATATGCCATTTCATCTTACTTGGACTTGAGAGTCATTTGAGATGCTTCTTCTGCACTTTGCATCTTGGCAGGTTTCTCTGCTTTGGCTTTCTCTCTCCTTTCATGAGCTTGAACTGAAGACGGTTCATTCTCATCCATGACAACCGTGTTGTCCTCAAAGTCAGGCACCAGGGGTAGATATTCTCTGTCAAATGAGTATGTGCATGTGCCATATTAGAGTTGATGATCATCTGGATGTGTGGAGCACACCCACATGATCTCTTCTGATCTGCAACAGTCCTCTTGATTGTTTGAACAATGAGACTCATGACTTTGAACTTCTGAGGCACATCAAATATTTGCAGCAAGTTGATTAAATGTCCTCTTATCATCTTTGCATCTCCAGATTTTGGCAATAGTGTATGCCTCAAGATTGTGTTGATGGTGGCCAGACCAGACTGCAAGTGATGTACAGATCCAAACTTGTGTGTTTCCAAATCATCATCAGAGATCACCTTGTACATATTTTCCATGGAGTTGTGGTCTTGCTTCTTCTTGGCATAGACATCCAGATCATCCTCATGCTCTTCAGGGGCTTTGATCAGCTTGGCCCACTCATCAACAGTTGACTGGTACCTTGTACCTTCAGACATCCATACAATTCTACCATCAGGCTAGAAGTGAGCCGTGGAGTAGAATTGCATGATGAGTTCATCATTCCAGTTCGTCAAATTTTGAGCCACAAACTTGTCAAATCCACATGATTTGAAGCTTTCATGCACGTTGGGGAAATAATATGCATTATCATCAATGAACTTCCAGTCCTCCCTTCTCATATCACACACAATGGGCTTATTATCAAGCAGGCATGTCTCATAGAAGTCTTGTTGTTCCTTGGTGTGAAACCTATAGTCCACAACAGTCCTTCTCCTTACAGCATATGGATCGGTATTTCTCCACAACCTGAGACCTGCATCCTTCCTCAGCTTCATGTCCTTAGCAACAATGTGAGTGTTGTCATGGTCAGGGATCTTAGGCTTCAACTTTCTGGGCAGTTGGGCCTCAGCTTCCTTAGCGACTTCAGGCTCTGGGGCCTTGTTCTCTTCTGAAGCAGGAATATTTCTTGTGCTCCTCTTGGGTGCAGACTTGGTGGCTTGAGCATATTTGGGAGAAGTCTTCGGCTTAGAAGGAGCAGCCCCAGACTTGATAACATATCCCATAAGCTTTTGAGCTTTAGGAGCTAGTGCAACTACCTCTTCTTCCTCCTCCTCATCATCATCCCTCATGGATGGCTTGCCAATCAGTCTGGCTGTGGTCTTTCTAGCTCTCTTCTTTGTACCTCCATGCTCATCATCCCTAGATTCAAGTGTGAACACCATAGTCTCTTGAGTAGAGGCTCTGGTCTTAGACATGGGAATCCTCTTGGTAGGGATCTTCCTTTTCTGACCTGGCTTAGTTGCCTCAGCTATGCCATACTCCTTCCTAAGAACTTTCTTCTTAGTAGTGGCCTCATCTGCCACAAAGTCCTCATCCTCAGTATCTGAAGTTTTCTTCTTCCTTGACTTGGTAGCAGCCTTTGGAAGATCACTAGGTGTGCTTCTTCTACCCTCATCAAAGCTGCTAGAGGGACTAGTGCCCTCACTCAGGTGTACCTGCTCCTCAGACACATTCTGGCTATCACTTTGATCTGACATCTTGGCACTGAAAGCTGACCCTGTGAATAGATGTAGATGAGGTAGAGTGGATGAGCATCACAAAGCACATATTTTTTGCAAAACAGATGACAAGAAAAACTTAGTTTTAGTTCTCTACAGAAAGAATTTAGGAGCTACCGATTTGTTAAACTCGGTGACACCGAAGCAATTCTGGAGCCTGAACTAGTGAACTCGGTCAGACCGAGTCATAGTTCGGTGGCACCGATGTTGCTAGGGTTTCACAGAGAGTTGAACTTGGTCACACTGATTTCCAACTTTCGGTCAGACCGAAAAGAGCAAGTGCACTGGCCTAAGCCAAATCGGTGGGACTGATTTCTACAACTCGGTCGGTCCGAGATGAGTTCGACGGAGACCTAACCCTATTTTTTGAATCAAAACTACTTTCTATAGAGTTTTTGCTGGATAGGAAGATCTCATACGTGGAAGGGAACATAGCAATGCAATGTGGTACGAATTAGAGTTAAGGAATAGCATAAAGAATCAAGTTCATACCCTAACCCAGCGGTGAACTTGCTACGGTAGCGAAGATTGCCGTTGACGGCGGCGGAGTCTGGTGGTGGGAGGTCGCTGGCGGCGAGGAGACGATCTGGAGACCCGAAAAGGCAGAGCAGGTCACTTGCGGGCTGGGGAGTTTGGAAAGCTATTCAAAATTTGGCCCGTCGGTATATATAACCTGACACTATCGGTGTGACCGAGTGGAACAACTCGGTGGCACTGAGATGCAAAACTGCTAGCGGTTACTACAACTCGGTGGGACCAAAAAGTTCCAATCGGTTGCACCGAGATTAAAAACCTACATCAACTTAGTGAACTCCGTGTGACCGAAGTGGATGACTCGGTCATACCAAAATGAAAAAGAGGTTTTGGATGTTTAAGCCTATGAGGAATCGGGGACTCCGAGTGCTCCTCACGCAGAGTGGTTCGAATCTGACTTGATCAAGCTTTGTGATGTAGCATGAATAGAGTTTGAGATGAGAAAAGCATAGATTGCTAGAGGGGGTTCTTAGGCATTCTTGTCCATCCATTTGGCAAAAGAAAAAGAGCCAAACAATCAAAGCAACAAATGGATGTCCTCGAATAAGAAAAATATGCATTCAACATGTTCACACAATAAGATAGCAGATGAAATATGTAGCAAAGCATGCACAACCATTCTAGCATCTACCAAGCAATTGGCGATGCATATGTCTTTATATATGAGTATATTGACTTAGGAGTCAAATGAGAACATTTGATGATAGGTCATACTCATCTTTTAAGTGCAAGTGGGGTTACCCCTTTTACAAGAAAACATTGTTGTGTTCACATAATTAGAGTTGCTTTAGCTCAATTATTAGAGTAAATCACCCCTAGATGTGATACTAACCTTGGGTTTTGTCAATGATGACTTCATGTAGGTGTTGAAGATGTAGATGCTCAATGTTAATGTAGATCATTTGGAGCAATCCATTGGAGTGAGTTGCACTTTCAATACCTACATGGGTTAGTCCCACAAGGAACAAACAAAGATATCCATAGACATAGAGTGAATTGCAAACATGGTGATGTCCACGAAGGCATTAGGTTACCTTGTTCCTTGTCTTACCAACAAGAGGGGTTGTGACTCCTTGAACTAGTGCAAGATATGAAAGTTGTTTTGCACTTGTCCTTGCCAAAATGATATGAGTGAAGTGTGTTGGCGGAGTCACCCTCAAGAACTTTCTAGTTCTTCTTCTTCGGGATGCACACCATCTTGATGGGAATCCTTGGAGTTGTAGTCGTACTTGATGAAGTAGAACTTGATGTGGTGTTGGGAACCCACTTGACCAAGGCCTTAGGAGCTTCTTCAAATGCATCAATCTCTTCTTGAAGCTTATCCTTGCCCTTTAGCTTGTGGTCTTGTGGTGGAAGATCATCTTGTGCTTGTGTCCCTTGAAAAGAAGTAGGATCATACTTCTCTTGTTGAGGAACAAACTTCGTCTTGGGATATTGATCTTCCTCCCACTCAACTCCATTGGCATTGAACTTTCGTTCAAAACCAACACCTTGATTCTTCTAGTGTCTCCCTTGCTTGCGTGCAATCTCCTCAAATTGCATACTCCCGGCAAGACTCTTGTAAACATCTTTCTCTGTAATTCCCTTCAATAAGGTATTTTCTTGCTCAAGTGTAACTTGGCTAAGAGAGTCATTAGTGGAATCAAGAGAACTACTAGAAGCAACATCATTGGATTTAGTATGATTGTTGTTACTACTAGAGGAAGAATCTTTCTTGTTCTTGTTGCTAGGTTTTACTTGTGGCATGTAGGTAGACAAGAGTAAACGCTTGGCAATGTAAGAGGAACTTTTCTTGCGAAGATCATCATTGGTTGCCTTTAAGAACTCATGCTCTTGCTCAAGGTTGAGCTTTTCAAAGCGTAACTTCTCATGAGCCTTTAAAAGTTCTCGGTGATCTTCCAAGGTAGTTTCATGAGCTAACTTAAGAGTGTTTAGTTCTTTAGTTAGATGCTCAATCTTCTCCTTATCACTATCATTCGTTTTATCTTGATTAGCATAATTAATAGAAATTTCATCATAGCTTTCATCAAAAGTATCATCACTATTGCTACCAACAAGTAAATCATCATCTCCTAGCAAGTCATCTTCATCACTATTGAAATCAAGATACTCGGGGTGTGATACCTTAGGAACTTTAGCCATGAAGCATATTACAATTCCTTCATTCGGTGAATCAAATATGTCGTAGGAGTTGGTTGACACAAGAGAAATTTCGGCAACACCTTCATCTTGAGTACCTTCGGAGTCGGAGTAGTAGCTTCTCTCGGAGTGGTCGTCGGAGTCGGAACCGGATGCCCATTCACCAACATGAGCTTGATGTCTTCGTCTTGTATAGATCTTTGATGATTTTTACTTCCTTTCCGAATCTTCGCTTCTCCGAGAAGGTCTTCATTCATAACAATCATCTCTACTCCTTCTCTCTCTTGGTGGTGTATCTTCTCTTCTACTTCTCCTTTTAGGTGAGTCTTCTCTTCTCTTGTGGGGGGTCGTACACTCATTAGAGTAGTGTCCGGGTCTTCCACAATTGTAGCAATTCCGATCACGGCATGAAGATCTCTTGTCATTGTAGGACCTTGACTTGGAACTTCTCTCGTTGCTTCTACTCTTGCAGAACTTGTTTAAGTTCTTCACCATTAACCTCAATTCTTCATTGAAATCTTGTTTCTCACTTGATGATGTAGGAGCGTCACATGAGGCTTTGTAATCACCACTAGACTTGTTGTGAAGCTCTTCTTTATCTTTGAGTGAAATCTCATGAGCAACCATTCTTCCAATGACTTCCGTTGGCTTGAGATCTTTGTAATTGGGCATCATTTGGATCAATGTGCACACGTTATCATATTTTCCATCCAAGGCTCTTAGGATCTTCTTGATGATGAATTTGTATGTCATCTCTTCACTTCCTAAGCCGGCAATCTCATTTTTGATGAGAGCAAGCCTAGAGTACATTTCAGCGACACCTTCACCATCCTTCATCTTGAACTTGTCAAGTTGACTTTGAAGCACATCCAACTTGTATTCCTTGACGGAATAGGTACCTTCGTGCATATCAATCAAAGTATCCCAAATTTCCTTTGCATTCTCAAGACGGTCGATTTTTTTGCATTCTTTGGGGCACAATCCGTTGAAGAGGATATCGCAAGCTTGAGCATTGTATTGCAGCATCTTCAACTCTTCCGCAGTAGCTTCACGATTCAGTTCCTTCCCATCGAAGAATTCACCTTGCAAACCAATACACACAATAGCCCAAACGGCGGGGTTATGTCCAAGAATATGCATTTTCAACTTATGCTTCCAACTAGCAAAAATAGTACCAAAAAAATAAGGACCTCTACGGTGGTAACTTCCCTTGCTAGACGCCATACTCTACTAGGTTGTGAAACCAAGGCTATGATCACCAAAGCTATGGAAATCATGGAAAATGGAGACCAAAGCTCTGATACCACTTGTAGGATCGAAAGTATGTCTAGAGGGGGGGTGGGGTGATTAGACTACTTGACTAAATAAAAATCTAGCCTTTTCCCAATTTTAGTTCTTGGCAGATTTTAGCAACTTAGCATAAGTCAAGCAATCATCCTACACATGCAATTCTAAGAGTGTAGCAGCGGAAAGTAAAACAGTTGCATATGAAGGTAAATGAATGAGTTTGGAGGGAGCAAACGCAAGTGAATACAACGATGTTTTTGTCTTGGTTCCGATAGGTGGTGCTATCGTACATCCAAGTTGATGAGACTTCAACCCACGAATGGTAACGGCTGCGCTAGTCCACGGAGGGCTCCACCCACGAAGGGTCCACGAAGAAGCAACCTTGTCTATCCCACCATGGCCATCGCCAATGAAGGACTTGCCTCACTAGCGCTAGATCTTCACGAAGTTGGCGATCTCCTTGCCCTTACAAACTCCTTGGTTTAACTCCACAATCTTGTCGGAGGCTCCCAAGTGACACCTAACCAAACTAGGAGACACCACTCTCTAAAAGGTAATAGACGGTGTTTTGATGATGAACTCCTTGCCCAAATGCTTCAAATGATAGTCTCCCCAACACTCAAACATCTCCTCACGGATTTGGGTATGGTGGAAGAAGGATTTGAGTGGAAAGCCACCTGAGGAAGGCTAGAGAACAAGATTTATATGGTAGGAATGGAATATCTTGATCTCAACACTTGAGTAGGTGGTTCTCTCTCTGAACATGAATGATGGAAGTGTAGGTTTGTTCTGATGGCTCTCTCTATGAGTGAAGAGTGGGTGGAGGGGTATATATAGCCTCCACACAAAATGTAACCGTTACACACAATTTACCAAACTCGCTGGGACCGATTCAGAGAACTCGGTCAGACCGATTCAGAGAACTTGGTCAGACAGATTAAGTTCATAATGTGACCATTAGGTATTTTGGTGGGACCGATATGATCAACTCGGTTGGACCGATTTCATTAGGATTAGAGCATAACGTAATCTCGGTGGGACCGATTACACAAACTCGGTGAGACCGATTTTGGTAATAAGCGCACAAAGAGTTGGTCAGGTAAACTCGGTGGGACTGATTCGCTCATTTCGCTGAGACCGAAATGTTATGAAGAGGCAACAGAGAGTTTGCATTACAAACTCGGTGGGACCTATTGCACTTCTCGGTTAGACCGACAATATTGCAACGGGCAACGGAGAGCTTGCAATCCCATCTCGGTGAGACCGTAATGATTAGTGTTTCTGTTAGTGGCTATGTCAAATGAACTCGGTGGCGCCGGATAGATCTTTTCGGTGGGGCCGAGTTTGACTTTTGGTTTGGGACATATGTAGATGTGGGAAAATGGTTGTGGGTTTTGGAGCATATCACTAAGCATTTTGAGCAAGCAAATCATTATGCAACACCTCATCCCCTTTTAATAGTATTGGCTTTCCTATGGACTCAATGTGATCTTGGATCACTAAAATGGAAATTGTAGAGTCTTGAGCTTGAGCCAATCCTTTGTCCTTAGCATTTTGAGGGGTCCACATTCCTAATCCATGCCATGCCAATCATTGAAATTTTCTGAGATATCATCTTGAGATAGCATTAGTTCAATGAGATATATGTTGTTAGATATTACCAAAACCACCCAGGGATAGTCCCGACCCCCTCAGCACTGTGGCTTGCGTCCATCGTCTTTGCCTCGCCGCGTAGGTCGTGCTAGATGCCTCCGCCGCTCCGTTAGGGCATGTTTAGGCCTTGCCGCAGTTCGTCGCCGCCGCTTCTGGTCGAGCTCGCCGGCGTCGCTATAGTGCATGTTAGGTGCAGCCATCGCTTTTCGCGGGTGCAGGATTCCTTCACAGACTCATCACAAGCCTCCGCCGCCCAATTTGGTCGCTGGAGCAGATCCGGCGAGCTTCTCCGACCGCCCCTATTTCTCCTGTGTTTCTGCTTCGTCAGATAAGTCAAGAAGTGTCGATCCCCTTCTCTGTCAGTCGCCGCATTGTAGCCCAGTGGCTTGAGCCTCTCGCTTGTTACTTGTAGACCTGGGTTCAAATCCCCGCCAGGCCCGTTGATTATTTTTTCTGACCCGCTGACAGCCTGACCCCTCCTGGCAGCCTCTCAGCGCACTCGCACCCACTCACGCACCCATGTTGCCACATCAGGCCCTCTAGACCCACTAGTCAGTGGTCGTGGCTAGTAAAGGCTGGGTTTCATTAGCATTCTTTTTCTTTTCTGTTTTTGAATTAAATTTCAGTTTTGCATTTCTTTTGCATGTTGCATATCTTTTAATATATGCATCTGTTCAAAATTCTTTATATATGAAAACTGCTTATTTTTTAGTGTAGATTATTTATATGCAATTTGTTGCCATGTTTAAAACATTTAAAAAGTTGTTTAAATTTATTTGTGTTTAAAACATGTCCAAACTTGTTTAATTCATAACTAAATAACCATAAGTCCAAATTTGACAAACTTATTATGTATTTGGGGTGGAAAATGTGTAGATTAAGATGGTGTTGTTACTTTGCATGTTTAACAACTCAAAAAAATGGTTGCAATAGATATGTCCAATAATTGTTTTTTATGTTCATGGGAGTTCCCGAAATTGTTGTTTGTTCTTTCCGGCCCATTTAAAATGCTTGCATGATGTTGTTGTTGCTAGTTGCACCCCTTGCCTGGTTAAACAACTTTTAAAAACTTGTTGGGTGCTTGGATAATTCCACTACATAACCACTTATGACTATGCTTGTTCTTGCTTTCTTGTACATGATGTGTCCCCTCCATGTTGTGTTCTTGCATATTGTCATGTCACACGTGCACTCATCATGTCCCTTGGAGTTGCATCACATCCTGCCCATATTCATATGCATCATATCTTGCATCATGTGTTTGAGCATTGCATGATGATTGATCGTTGTTCCGATGTTTGTATTGTTGTGTTGGTTAGAGCCCAATGACGATTCGGTGTTCGAGGTTCCTTTCGAGACTGAGTTTGAGGAGCAAGGTTATGATCCCTCCGTGGACTTAACAGGCAAGATGACCATTCCTCGATATCACCTCTATCTTTGCCTATGCTAGTTGTCTCATTCTTTAGCTATGCCTCGATGCCTATTCCTGTTTGTCAGCCTCCTATTGTTGCCATTAAACACTCTAACCGCCTTCCTAGCAAACCGTTGATTGGCTAAGTACGCTTTTGCTCAGCCCCTCTTATAGCATGGTTAGTTGCAGGTGAAGTTCTTGAATATTGCTCCATGTTTGAACTTGTTTTGGGGATAACACAATATATATCAGTTTAAAATAATGCACCCATATATATTGGTAATGGGTGGAAGGCTAGGCCTTCTGCTTGGCGTTTTGTTCCACTCATGCCACCTTAGGACCCGATAAACCGGTGTTATGTTCCTTGATTTTGCGTTCCTAACACGGTTGGGGTTTATGCCCCCCCCCCTTGATAATTCGCTCTGCTTAAAGCTTTTCCAGCAAGGCCCAACATTGGTTTTACATTTGCCTAATAACTAAAACTTGCATAGGGCGTTGCAAACCCGAGTTCTTAATCAACAACCCGGGCCAGTGCTCCTCTTGAGTGTTGGTCAAAACTGGGGGTTATGCGGGGCCACCACGAGGAAACTCGAGGATTGGTTTTACCTGTAGCATCACCCATCCAGTCATGGCCTGAGACGAGATACGTGCGGCTACTATTAGGGTGTCGGCACGCCGGGAGGTCTTGCTGGATTAGTTTTACCTTTGTTGAAATATCTTGAGCACGGGATTCCGAGAATACTCGGGTTTTCCCACCTTGGAGTTGCGACTTCGCAGATCGTGAGCTTCTGATGGGCTAAGTTGGGACACCCCTGCAGGGTTTTGAACTTTCGAAAGCCGTGCCTGCGGTTATGTGGCAGATGGGAATTTGTTAATATCCTGTTGTAGATAACTTGACACCATATCTTTAAGAATACACTACATGTGTGAGTAACCGTGATGGTCTTTTTCCGAAGGGCTTCGGGAAGTGAACACGGTGGGGCTATGTATGAATGTGTGTAGCTAGGATCACTTCTTCATCAACTTGGCGATCATTGGCACATATTCTCATCTCGCTCTAAACTCCTAAGCGAGTTGCTTAGTGCTTGCTGCAAACTCTTAATACCCTTCCACACCTATGGTTTTCTTAGTTCTGATACCTGGGAATGGGATTGCTGAGTCCTTGTGGCTCACAGATTACAACACACACCAGGTGCAGGTACCGCTGAGAACAATGCAGGAGATGGATCTGAACTTCACTGGGAGTTCGATGAAGAACGTGAACGTTACTATGTATCGTATCCCGACGTTCAGTAGTTGTTCCTACTAGGAGTGATCCAGGCTTGTGTTGTGTTATCTTTTCTCGTTTGGATTTCGTCCGTAGTCGGACCCTATGTTATTTGGATGAATGTATGTTATTGTATTCATTGTGTGACGTGGCGAGTGTAAGCCAACTATCTTTTACACTTTCACCCCTGAACCTTTACATGAGTTGTGCAAAGATACCATGCTTGCGATCATTCCAGAATTCGCTTATGTCTCTAAGTCGTGCCTCGACACATGGGAGACATAGTCGCATCCTGGGCATTACAAGTTGGTATTCAGAGCCTTCTCCGACCTAGGAGCCCCCTGATTGGTCGAACCGCTGACGGTTGAGTCTAGGCACACACAAAAATGTTTTGAGTCCTATATATATATATATATATATATATATATATCGGAGAGTAGGATTTCTTTTTACTCCTCATCCCCTTCATCGCTCTGGTGAGGACTCCTGATGTTGTTTTACCTTCACTATTCTCAAAATTTCACTAATTTTTTTTAGGATCACGCGGGTATTGTTTGGATTGTTCCGATATCTTTGTGATGAGAACATTGTTCTCGATGCCTCCTGTCATTTAGGGGTTGTGGCAGTGTCCCGGGGAGTTGAGCTCCGAGGTGTTGTCGTCACAAATGTATCGTAGCGGTTCTAGAATACCAAAGGCGGCCATCATCGAAAACTCTTCTATGCATGTCTGGTGGTGAGATAACCCTACGACGTCACCCAGTATTGGGGAGATAGTTTGGGAGTATTGCCACAACTAGTTTAGCGGATGCATTTCGAAGGTCCGAGGTAAACAGTTTCCGAAGATGACTGGTTATGTGTTGACGGATGGATACAGCTGGATGTAGGTTTAGAGTTGAGTGCGCAGTGCTTCCCCTGTATCCCCAACACCAGATTGCATAACCGGGAAGCTTCGGGAATTAATAGGTGGGTTTCAAGTAGTTGGTAGGTAATCTTCCAACTGGTGCATGGTATGAGGTTTGGGGTTCGACATCTAGTGCAGAGGTTTCATGGGCGCTGTTCCAATTGGGAGTTGCATCTTAAAGGTTCCCTGGCTATGCTGATCCGGGGATTGCAAGGCCCTTTCTAACACGTACCATGGGGCATTCAGCACGAACATGTGGGACTAAACCTCTATTATGTATTTGTTCCATCTGTACCTTGTTGTTTTATTCTATCATTTTGTTCTCCCAAGTGGCTTCTCGACAAGTTGTTGTACCATTAAGCTATGGAATTCATTCGTTCAATTTTGTTCGGATGTTCATTGTGAAGACTATATGTTGCAAATATCTAGCCATTGATTCCGCTTATCTATTATTTGATTCAATGGCTAACGGTTGTCATCATCTTCAGGATGGCACCTAAGAAAGTTCCCAACCCGAACCAAGAGGGTGAAGAAGAAGTAATGATAGCACGAGTATAACATATCACATGCTTGACAATGATGATGAAAATGCAGCAGGCAAACATGAACAATATCATGACAATGCATGATGGAGGGCAATGATAGCCCTGCGGTGCGTGCTAGGCTTTTTATCAATCGGGCGGTTGCCGAGGCATCATGGGGTAGTGGGGGCATCCCATGTCCAGTCGTGCGCCACGTGTCGAGGTCCGGCTCATAGGCGGTTAGGGACCGCATGGCATTGATGTTCCTTCTTTGCCTTTGCCTCGAAGCCAGGCCGAGTGCACCATGGGCCCGGGGTCTACTATCGCTATTCTCGGACCGGGGGTACCCAGACCCATCTGCCTGCGTCCCAAGGCATGGCCCATCGATGGACCGGCATGGCCCAGCGACAAGATCCAATGCACAAGACCCTTGTGAGGGCCCCTTGCCTCGCAAGGCAAATGATGCCAAGACCTCCTAGGGAGCATCTTGCTGAGGCCGCCTCCAGAGGAGAGGTGGTATCAATGTAGCAACCGGCCTCACGAGGCCCCCGATGATGTGATCCATGACGACCGTGGCCAGGCGGGTGCAGCAGGCACATGCGAGGACAGTTTCCCCTTTGGTGCTAAGGAGGCAAGGACGTACGCGGGTCCCCGAGGAATCCTCCAAAGGTTTCCATTCCAGTGCAACAAGACCAAGACCACGAGCTCGGCTGGACGGAGGTCTTCGCCGAGCCCACCCACACGTCATCACATCAGCGAAGACCACCTTTAGTCAGGATAAGGTGTACTATTGTCCCCCTTCAAATTTGTCCATTGTGGCAACCCTTCCCGCCTTGTGCTCCGGGGGAAGAGGGCCACGGCCAGTGTAAATATAGGATAGACCCCAACACAAAGGGGGGATCGGATCCTGAGCTCTCTCGAGGCATCATACTTGTAGTAGTTCATCCTCATCCTCCTCGCGAGGCAAGCCAACCACCAAAGCAGGAGTATGGTATTACACCGAAAGGTGCCCCGAACTTGGGTAAACCATCGTGTCCATTCCCACCATTGTTCTCTAGCTCATGCATGGCGAACCATGGCCATGTCAAGGTGTTGATTGGCTAAGAGAGAGAGAGAGAGAGACCACGAGCCCTTCTTGGACGCCCCTGTGTTCAAACCTTCTCAGGACCGTGGATCCCCAACTCCAACATCTGTGTACTCATCTGAACTTTGAGCCATGACCAACCTGTGAAACAAAGAGGATACGAGGGAGAAACAAGGTAGGATCATAAACATGCACATAAGCATTTTGAATGAAAACATAATGTTTTTTGGAAGAAACAGAAGAATCCATGGTATACTTGCAGAAGATATCTTTGATAGATTTTAACCTAGCCACTGATCACTCCAGGAAGAGTAAGAACTATCTAATCTTTCCAAAAGTACCCATGAACCCTAGATCCAAGGAGAACTAGTATGAGGAAAAATGTACAAACTGTACCAGTCAAAACTTAGAGATTCCTAAAGATCTACCATAGAGATTAAATCCAAGGAATTGGCATTGGTATGAATTGCTTTAGAACAGAGAGAAGGACATGGGAAATTCTAGATCTACGCGCCCTAACTTGGCAGCATAAATCAACTACGGCAATGCAGAAGAGAAGATTTACCGCACTAGCGCGACCAACGATGGCGAAGTTCACCGGAGTTGCACAGCGAAGCTCCTCGACGGAGTTGCTTCGAGCACGACCTAGGATCAAGGAGACTAAGGGTTTGAGGATCAAGGAGGAAGAAGGCGCGGAGGCTCGGAGAGGGGTATTTATAGCAAAGGAGCAGAATCACCTCACCGAAATCTGTGGCCCACACACACGGGACATTCCACATTCAATGGACACGATAAAAATCATGAGGATCATGGGCACGTGGCAACCGTTTCCTGCAAAAATCTCACAATCTGAGCGGCAGACCGAAAGGTTTGAAGGAGGCCAAACGCCAAAAACAGATTCAAGTTCAAAGTTGATTTCTTTCGCGACCAAGGATGTTGGATATAAATTTTCTTCAGTTTAAATTGCATGCTTATGATGGAAAACAAAGATTGGATGAGAAAGAACAGAGGGATAAAAGGGTTCGAAGCAAAACACTCAGCCAAACCAGCACAAAACACAAAACTATGGAGCTATGAGTGATTCGCAATTTGGACAAAAACACAAACACAGAGAAACGAAAACAAAGCAATCAAGCAAAAAGACAAGGAATAAGTACCAACAAGGTGGATCTCAGGGCTAAGAATAAGCGAGAAGAATCCCTGATATAATTCCTCCAAGAAGGATTAGTTATTCTTTGCAACCCACACTTGAGTGGGCAACGAGGATCTTGTTTGATTGATCTGAACAGAAACATTCCTTCTGCAAGATCTGTAGTTCACTTGTTCATTTCGAGAGTAATACTATGAATATGCATTGAAATTATTTCCAGAGACATGAGTAAAATTATTTGAGGAGGTACGCATTTACTCCTTCCATCGAGAGTTGGTTTGATATCCATTCGAGGAAGTTTCAGCTCCAGCTGTGAAGTATAATTGTTTCCTCGAAAATAAACACTCTGCATGTTCGAGTAACAATGACAAATAATTATTTAATGATGCACTTCTTCACCCAAATTTTCTTCTTGGGTGAACCAGACTTGCAGTTAGTTCCAACATACCGAGCAAATACCCTACCATTCTGTTGTTTGAAGCATTTGTAGTTTGAGTCAACAGACTCATCACACACAACAGAGATGGGAGTGTTATATCCCGACAAAGTTTCAGGTTAAAGAGTTTTAATTTTGGCAAGAACTCAACTTGTTCGAGGATATTTATTGGGAGTCTAGTAGGATCCGTTTACGTTGAGTTTTCTTTCGAATTCCAACCCTTCCTTTCGAGGATTTTTATGCAGCATGGACTTCTTGAGCACATCATAGAGGGTTTGGTGTCCTTTGAGACTCTTTAGCATTCTCATCACAAGCAAGCTCTTTAATCTGCAATTTTCATCAGAGATAGCAACAAATTCCTCGGAAGAGGGGTTAGAAATATCATTTGTAGTTGTTGCAATTTTCTCGACAGAAGCATTTGATGTTTCAGCAGAAGAACCAACATTGCGGCGATTTAGGCATTGTAAGCAAGGAGGCACAAAATTCTCAGGAACAAATGCAGATCGCTCAGCGAAGAGAGAAGCTTTTTCTTTCGCAAGCTTATTATGAGACTCTTTCAGTGACACGAGTTCTTGATTCCTATGTAGGAGTTCATCTGATAAACTCTCGTAGTCCACTATAAGTGAATCATATCGCTAGGAAAGATTATCAAAGGTTGAAGAAAAAACATAATGCTTCTCGATAAAGTTTTAATTCTTGTCCATCTCTTGGACTAGTAATCATTCAGTTTTTCTAAGATTGTTCTGAAGTCTTTCAAGATCATCTTGTTAAGATTTAGCAATCTTAACCAGTTTAGCATAGGCAAAGTGTTTAGGAGAATACTCATTCATAGATTTTCGGTGTTTTGCTTACCTAATCCTTAGTAGTTTTTTGCCATGAGATAGAATGCAACTGGTTCGTCATCACTTGAAGCATCATCATAAGTGTCATATTCGAGAGATTTCTCAGATGTATCATAGGCAATGAAAGCATTGCTTTTGCCTAACCTTGTGTAGCTCTTCATCTTTTGACTCTGAATCGGTTGCTTCATCTTTAGTTTCAAAGTTCACATCAGCACATGCTCTATTCAGTCGTGATATTTTCTTCCTATTGGATTCAATAGCAGCTCGGGTTTGTGCGTTAGTGTCTGGTCTTATCAAAGAAGATGAAGAAGTTTCATTTTCCTTCGGGAGCTTAGTATGACAATTCATTCGAGTGAATCCACTATAGTGAAGATATTTCCATCTGTTGCTAGGTATTCCTTCCCAGCAAGGACAGTCGGCTATGAGATGACCAAATTGTTTGCACTTGAAACACTTCATTTCTTTCGGAGGTAACTTTCTTGATGATTCAGGCAAGTCAAATTCGTCATCATTCATGAGGCACATGTTCTGTCTTCTGAGATCACTTAGCCTTTATATGAGCATCTCGAGTTCCCTTGTGATAGTGTGTTGATTCTCAGTATCTCCTTCTTGTGAAGTGCATAGTGTGAGAGAATTTCTCCTTCACTTTCTGAAGTAGATTCTTGATCAACATTCTCCAGCTCCATCTTTTCTCGTGAATAGATAACAGCTTCATGACGTCTACATAGTGAAGTTCTTCATAGTCTGGTCTTTGCTTAATTTCATCTATGATGGAATCGAAGGAGGCATCAAGTGCACTTAGTAGTTTATTCACCACTTCTCCATCGGTGATATCAGTTACTCCTCATTGATGAAGTCTTTCAACTATATTTGTCAACATACCAGTGAGTTCCATAGCACTTTCCTCAGAAAGTTTTTTGAAACCAGCAAACATGGCATGGAGCATATCAGTGTGAGGATCTGTTCTGGTAATGAAATCTTCATGCACATTCTTGATGGCATTTAAGATTTGCTTTGAAGTGTCAAGATCTCAACATCGAATGAGGATGTCTTTCGAGATACTGCCATATATGATATCTTTCGCTTGAGCATTCAACCGCATATTGACTTTGTCATCAGCATTGGGAGCATCAGGTTGTTGAATGGTGTATCCGTTTTCCACAATCTTCCAGAGATCTATGTCAATGACGTGAAGTCTGATTCTTATTCTTTCTTTCCAGTAGAGATAGTTATTTCAATCGAAGATACGAAACCTTTCAGAGTGCAAGGATCTACTCGCATATGACATACTCAAAACTCCAAGATTGTTAGACCTTTAATAAGTAGATACATGGAGAACCTGATTTGATACCAACTGTTAGGACTGAGAGTATATCGACGAGAGGGTGGTGAATCGGAGATTCAAAAATTCTTTCGAATGTTTTGAACTGATCCCAAATGCAGCAGCGGAATAAAAGTTCGATAGAGAGAAACTCAATCAAGCATGCTATGAAGGAACTTAAGCATCAATATAAGAAGCAATGACATCACAAGTATAATATATCACAGGCTTGACAGTGACACTGACAATGCAGCAGGCAAACATGAATAGTATCATGACAACAAACAGTAAGAGATACGAAGGAAAAGCTCGATGAATAAAAGTGATGAAGTGAAGAAAAATAACACAGTGAATGGAAAGCTAGTCTAACATGATCAGAACAAAGAATAATAAGAATGACTAGAGACACCAAATAGATTGACGAGATGGATATAGAGGAGTAACGAACAACATCAGTATGGTTGACAGAAATGATAAGGGTGAATGATATGCAATGAACAATGAATGATCAGATAAACTATCGTTTTTGAGCACAAAATCAGACTGCAAAGCACGAACGTAATCTACTAAAGGAATTATAGTAAGATAGATTGAACCAGTGGTGCTCAAAGGCGATAGATAAATTTGGTAGACCAGTTCACCCATCTGCTAGAGGACTACCTCTGGTTGGAGGGGCTGTGACCTAACACGGAAGATAAACTCTCATCACCCTATTCTCCTTCAACTTAGAGCTGATCAGACTCCAGTTAATTTCACTTGTGGTAGATACTTGTCGGCGATCTCCAAACCTTCGGCCGACCTTCCCAAACAACAATCACTCTTGGTTGCTGAATATCTAACTCGATGAAGACAACAATTCTTCCACACTCGAGCTGAAACCTATCCGTCTAGAGAGTGCACAGTTCTCAAGAGTAATAAGTACAAGAACTCTCAGTCAGAACTGCTATGATGCTAAACCAATGTCTAAGTTTGGGCTCTTGATTTTCTCTCTGGGAGGATCTTAAACTGAAATCACTCGGAGAGGGGACGCTCAATCAATCTTCTCAGAAATCTTTAGCGAAGCAGCCAACGGACAATGTTGGAGCAGGGTGGCTATTTATAGCCGCAGCCTTCCCTGAAGGGAAATGATCAAATTGGACATGTGGAGCAGCCAATGGCCGAATGACACGAGTCCAACGTCAAAAATTTGAGCACAACGGTAACATTACTTGCGGAGCTAGTAACGTCGGATTCAAGGCTCTACAAAACTCTACTAGGTTCAAACTCTAGGGTGCGTGCGAAGAGCTCAGCCTCGCCTATCTACCTACTCGCCATCCCATGACCTAGCTCGATGAACATGAATATAAAAGAGACACGAGGCAGTTTATCCTGGTTCAGGGCACCTAGCAGTGAGTAGCTCTACTCCAGCAGTATGGTGGATTAGCCTCAAGATGGGTTGCAGATGAAATAGTACAATGGGCGAACAACCTCCGGAGGTGTGTTGTTGCTTTGTGGTGGAGAGGAATGTCTAAATGATCCATCCCCTGTTGGGTGGTGGCTATCCTACTTATATAGTGGCCTCGGTCCTCTTCCCCCGAAATATTTGGCGGGAAGGGATCCCACAACGGCCAGTTTTGACGGGAGACAACTAGTAAATCTTATCCTGAGTAAAGGTGGTCTTCGCCTGCAAAGCCTATGATCCTGAAGCCATGATGGGCTCGATGATGACCTCCATCCTGCCATCCTGATGGTCTTGGTCTTGTTGCATGGAAATGGAAACCTTTGGCAGATTCCTCGGGACTCTGCGTCTGAGCCCGCTTCCTTAGCACCAAAGGGGAAATTGTTGTACTGCGCCTGTTGGCGCCCGCCTGGCCTTGGTCGTCACGGCATGCATCATGCAAACTTCACGAGGTGGGGGGTTTCATAGAGTTCTACGCTCCTCAGGAGCGAGCTAGATGAGGCTGCCCCTTCCGGAGGCCTTGGTGTCACTCGCTGTGCGAGGCCTGGCCTCTCGCGAGGGTCTTGAGTGTCGACGCTGAAGATGGGCCATATCAGTCCTGAAAAGGAGCCAAGTCGTAGGCGGCAGGCAGACAAGTCTGGGTACCCTGGTTCCCAGAACGCCGACAGTAGCCCCCGGGCCCAAGGCACGCTTGGACTTGGCTTCAGGGTGAAGCCAAAGGGCAACGGCGAAGCGCCGCGGGCCCCAATCTCTTGCGGGCCTGGTCTACGCATGATGCCTGGATTGGAAGTGGGCGTATCCACTTCCCCATGTCGGCTCGGCAACCGTTCGACTTGACTAGAGCCTGCTGCATGTAGAAGAAAGGTCATCATTACCTGTGATCGTGGGGGCTGACGGTTTACCTCCCTCTTGCTATAAATGGGGAGGGGTAGAGTCCCCTCTGCTCATCTCCATCTCCTTGCTGCTTGCTTCTTCTCGCTTCACCACCTTCACGCTGTGTTTATGGCATTGATTCGGAGGTTCTCCGCGGCAGAGAAAGGCAAAGCCCCTACGGAGGGGCCTAGGCCACTCCCGCCAAAGAAGAGGTCTGGCCACTCCAGTGACGCCGCTAGAGGGCTCGAAGTGACGTGGCCTTGGCAGGAATGGTCACCGCTTGGCTTCCCGATCCCCTTGTATGCGCAAGGCCAAGGCGAGAGGGCTACGCCCACCTTTGCCTTGGAGGTGACCACAGAGGACCAGCCGCGGCCAGGCGGCTGGTCCGCAATGGTGCCCACATCGAGGGTACATCTTGGGAGTTCGTGGTGTGGACGGTGATGCCACCACCTTCTTGGATACGGCTCCCGAGGTTCTTTGCGGAGCTGATGCCACTAAGGGGTCCTGCTGAGCTATGGTTCCAGCATGCTGGGTACTACAGCCAGGCTTCCGAGGCGGAGGTTGAGGTCGTCCTCCCAGCCCGTGTCTTCATGACTCGAGGATGGGGCAAAATCGCCCACGCTTGCCGTCTTGAAGGAGCCTTCGTCATTCACTTCGAGTATGACGGAGCCTCGACACTATTATTCAAGGTCTTCAGTGAAGACAGCCAACGCCTGGAGTGCTGCCCCGGGAGGAGCGGCCCGTGTGACATGACCGCGGGCACTGAACTTGCCCTTGGCCTTGTCAGCGGCTCCTCCATCGGCAGTGAATCGCCAGAGTCTAGCGACGATCCTGAGACCAGCGATGATGACAGCTATGAGCCTCCGAGCTCTCACCGAGCCCGCAGCAGTGCGCGAGCGTCCGTCCGGCGCCGCCGGTGATGTTCTTGGTCGTGCTCTCCTCGGGTTCCTTCTTTTGTTTCCTGCGAGGAATAATGTCGTGCCCTGTGGGAGCTTAAGAACTTTGCTTTGAATTTTCGAAAAAACAGTATGCTTTGTAATAACTTGATCTGGATTTTGCTATTTTCTTTTTTGTTTTGCCTTTGGTGCTCTGCGTCAGCAGGGCCCGACCCCGTGCATATCTTGACTGCCGTTGTATGGATCACCAGGACGAGACCAAGGGGCAAAGGGCTACGTGGCCAGTTAGTCCCCTGGGTCGCGATGCCCAGGGGTCCCCCTTAACATACGAACAAGCTTAGTGTTTTTATGAGCGAGAGTCTCACGAGGGTGGGCTCTGCGTTGGCGGGGCCCGACCTCACACATTCCTCGACCGCCATTGCGGCGTCCGGATCACCAGGACAGGACCAAGGGGCGAGGGGCTATGAGGCCAGTGAGGCCCCTCAGCCGCGATCCTCAGGGGTCCCCCTTGACGTGCGAGTTGCCCTTGTGAGTTCCATACCTTCTTCTCATCAACCTTTGCCTGGGAGGGGCGCACAAGGACTAGGTGCAAGGACCTGGTGAGGTGGCGCGCGCCAGGTCTGGCCGACCTAGGCGCAACCCCCGAGTCCTGCCCCCTACACGCTCATCTCAAGGAGAGGCTGAATGGTCGACCGAGAGGCCATCCTGGAGTTAGTGCGGCCCAGAGGCGTCCCCAGTTGTTTATCCCCAGCGTGGAGCAGAGGGCTACCACTCGGCATGGGCATAGCCGCGCCTCGACCATGGCGTCCACCAGCGCGGAGCATGGGGATTCCACTGGACGCGTGGGTGGAGGTCCCTCCGGGTGAGCACTCCGGGCTGTACAGACCAACTGGAGGAGGTGTATATGGGCACTTGTGAGCCAGCACGGGACCCACGAGGCCCTACCTCAAGGCGGGTGGCACCTGGTCTTCGAGAGCTTCTGCGTGACAGCTGTAACCTGCGCCGAAATGAACCTCTAGAGGCCATTTCATGGGAAGGTCAAGCACCAAGAACCTCGGGAGGTGACGTGAGCTGGGCGATCCCGTCAGCAGAGCTCGGTCACTCAGGTTTGTCAACGCTGCAGGGACGGATGCGAGCACAGGCGTCGTGCTTAAGCTTCTTCATGTAACAACCCCAGGAGGAGCCCCTGGCGCACGGTTCCTACGGAGGCGTCCCAGGCCGCAAAAAGGAATCATGTTTGTGTGCCCCGGCCTGCTGGTCAGGGTGCGGTGACGCTTCAAAGGATGAAACACGAAACAAGCAACTATCAAAAAGCAAGGGGAAGACCCAATCTCAAGCAAAGCCAATCCCAATTCGAGCAAAAATGATACATGCCATAGGGACGGACCCACACAGTCTAGGGATGATGCAGCCCGAGGGGCGCCCCCAACTGAATTTAAACGAAAAGACGAGACATGCCGCTAGGACGGACCCCCGCGGTCTGGGGATGATGCAGCCCGAGGGGCGCCCCCAACTTAACAAAACGGGAAATGTCACCTGGCACCGTTGCAGGAGAAGTGTTGGGGTAGCTGAAGATGCGTGCTGCAGCAGTTGCTCCTCATGAGTTGCCTGGCTCTGGGACCTCGCAAGGCTCCTGAGGTTCAGCGAGCTCGCGGAGGACCAGTGCCTCCTTCGCCAGGATCTCCTGACGCCTGGCCTCGTGAGCCACCAGGACATCCCGCATGTGGCGCTGGTGTAGGGCGGCGCGGCTCGGCATGCCGGAAGACATGCAAACACAGCTGTGAGGGGGCCCTTGCACCGACCCACCTGAGACGGCCAGTAGAGCTCCTGAGACGTGACTCTGTTGAGCCCTGGGACGTTGACGCAGACGCGCAACTTATCGCCCGAGCCTCTAACGGGAGCTGCACTAGGTGGTGTGGGTTGATGCTCGCCTCGCATAGCCCTTGGTACCTGCAGGTCTTCGATGACCTGGGTGATGAACTCATGAGCACTTGGCGCCTCACGCCTTGTGCCCTCTTCACAGAAATTTGTGCGGAACCAGGCCTCCAGATGGTGCTCGAGCCCCTCCCTCGTGGCGTTGGCTAGGTCAGAGGCCCACCAAAGGAGAGCCCCGAGCCCAGCCTGAGAAGGCCACCGGGCGTGCCTTCCTATGTGAGGGAGGAAGGTGCCCCGTTCATGGGCGCAGATCCTAAGGTGCGGCCGTCGGTTGTTGCTTCCTCGCGTGGCTTCAGGACAAGCAGCTGCTTCTTCTTCCTCAGGACGGCTTCAGGAGGGTAGGCAAGGCCCTCAGCATTGGAGTTCTCCACTGCCGCATCTTGGTAGGCACGTTCGAGAGCGCACACCGCATCCTTCTCATTATAGGCAACCACGATGATGCCGCCGCTTCCCGGCATCTTGAGGACATTGTAGCCGTGGTGAGTCGCTGCCATGAACTTGGCCAAGGTTGGGTAGCCGAGGATGGCATTGTACGGGAGCCGTATGTGGGCGACGTCGAAGTCGATGAGCTCCGTGCTATAGTTCTTGCGGTCGCCAAAGGTGACAAGAAGGTGGACCTGCCCTATCGGTGTTGTAGAGCCGTCGGTCACTCCGGAGAAAGGCTTGGTGGGCTGGAGCTGGTCGTATGGCACTTGGAACATGTCGAAGGTCTCGACGGAGAGGACGTTCAGCCCTGCTCCACCAGCGATGAGGGTCTTGGTGACGAGCACATTGCTGATGGTAGGTGACAAGAGCAGAGGGAGGGCGCTTGCCGCGTCCGCGCACTTGAGCTAGTCAGCAGAGTCAAAGGTGATGGCACACTTGGACCATCTGAGAGGACGCGTTATATCGATCTTGGGGAGGACTGCATTCAGCTCTTGGGCGAACTGCTTGAAGACGTGATGAGACGCCGGGGCCTGGGCGCCACCTAGGATACATGCCACGGCACGCGGCTCCTGAAAGCCCCCAGCCCCTTCATCTTGGTGGCGGTCGTTGTTCCTTCTTAGTGGTGGAGGCAACGGAGGAAGGGATGCGTTGTCTCGAGGGCGATCTTCGTGCGGCTGGTCCCTCCAGAGACCCTCACGAGGTTGGTCCTTCCATGGGCCCTCACGAGACTGGCCCTGCTAGTGGTCCTCGCGAGGCCGCTCATGCCATCATTGGTGAGAGTCACGATTCTCCCAGCATCCTCCTCCACGACCACCTCCGCGATCGTAGCCTCGTTCGCCGCACTCAGGGCGTCGTCTGAGGCGTCCATCGTGGATGGCCCTAAGTTCCCGACAGTCGTTGGTGTTGTGGCTGTGTTCGTTGCGGAAGACGTAGAACGGACGGCTGTCCTTAGAGGAATCGGGGTAATCACACCCGCGTTTCATCTCAGGCTCATCCACGAGTACTTCTGGCCCCTTGCGCTTGGCTTCCTTGGTCTTGAACTTCTTGTCTTCTAGGTCAATCTCGGGAAGCTCGACGAGCGTGAGGCGACCCTCTTCTGCCTTTGCACACTTGACCGCCAGGTTGAACATCTCCAGAGCCGAGCACAAGTCCTCCTAAATGGCGGGCTCCTCCCTCATCCTGACGTCTCAGACGCCATCAGTGAACGCAAGATGATGGCTTCATCGGATACCTTGGGGATCTTGATGTGAACGTTGGTGAAACATTGTATGTACTTGCGCAAGGTCTCTCATGGCTGCTGCTTGATTCACCGTAGGTCGCCCGCCACCGGGGCGCGGTCACGAGTCCCTTCGAAGTTGGAAATGAAGCATTCGCGCAGCTCACCCTAGGAGGAGAACGACTCCTTCGGGAGGTTCAGGATCCACACACGAGCGTCATCTTTGAGAGCCATGGGGTACTAGTTGGTCATGACCTTCTCGTCGCCACTGGTCGCTTCAATGCTCAGCTCGTAGAGCTGCAGCAACTCTACAGGGTCGGGTGTTACATCATAGCATGGGGGTAGACCTGGCTTGAACTTGCCGGGCCAGATGAGACGACGGAGCTCCGGTGTGAACGCTCGGTAGCCCGCCGTGCTGACTGGTGGATGTTGCTGAGGTGGAGCCTGTTCTGGGTGTTCGCGTTCCACCACATGGGGAGGCGCACGGCCTTGACGAAGCAGGACCAGAAGCGCACGCGCCTCGCCTTGAGGCCGCTGCACCACTTGATAGCTTTCCTCATCACGCGCGGCCACCCTGCATGACTGGTCACGCTGGGGGCCTCGCGCCTTGGCTCGGGGATGAGGCCTCTCCGGAGTGGTGGAGGGGGTGCCCCACAGGCCTCATCCCCGCCCGGGGTTATGGAAGAGGCATCGAACGAGACAATGTTGGAGCTTCTCCCGCGGCACTAACGAGCTGGGCGTGGCAGTCCAACCAGTCTTCATAGAGGTCATCGGCCGGGCGGTAGTGCAAGAGTTCACGCGGCATGAGCAGCACAACCTACGAGTTCGCCGGCCCACGACGGGCATGGGAGGACGAAGCAGCCGCTGGAGTGATTGACGGGGTTGCAGTGCGGCCATCGCGCCATGTGGAGAGCGGCAGCGACAAATCCTGTTGCTCGCAGGCAACGGGGCCGGTGGCAACGTTTGCCACCGGTGATGGAGAGTGACGGGGGATGCCATCCCATGGAGGTGCCGTCTAGGCCACCACTACTGCAGGATGCTGCTAACGCGACACTATGATCAGAGACCCTTCGAGAAACTGTGTGCGATGCAATAATCGCAAACGGTGCTGTATGAAAACCATCAGAAATGTATAAAATGTTTGCAATGAGGGATGTATCAAACACAGTTCAGGCTTTATTTGCATGTGTGATGAAGGGCCTACGGTTCAGTTCAATGAATTGTTTGCGATGAGGAGGAACAAAAGAAACGGGCAGCCAGATGAAGGCGTGTGCGATACAGAGCATACGGTTCACTCAGATGAACTGTTTGTGATTAGGCAACACAAAAGAAACGGTCAGCCAGACCAAAGGTGTGTGCGATATACGGCATGCGGTTCACTCGGAGGAACTGTTTACGTTGAGACATGAGAACAGAAATGGTTCAAATGAACAAGATGTGTGTGATTGGAGGCGAAGAGGTCTGCAATCGGAGACGTGTGCGAAGACCGATAACAACACATACGATTACTGCTAACTAGCCGTGTGTGCTGTGAGCAAATGATTGCATGTATACAATTGTGAGTGATTGATGAAAACATCACCGATGTGTTCCATTGTTTAGTCCGTGTGCGATGTGATTTTCTTTGTCTGCACAACATCTACGCTCTGTCTACAGCGTCAACATATATACTAAAAAAGATAGTATTGCTTAACCAAATTAAGCATACAATTACACAAGTGACTACACACATAACATTTCCGCACACCAAAGAAAGCAATTAGATGCATACTAAAATAGGAGAAACGAGGATCTAACCATCTACTTATTGTTGCGATGACGCTTGCCATTGCTCCGCTTCCGGCTAGATCCCTGGCCGTTTTGGGGAAGGAGGGACTTCCTCATGTCAATGATCCGTCTGTACATGTCATAGCTCGTGTACGCCTCCTTGGCCGCGTACATGACGTGAGCTTTGTCGAGTTTCTCCATCCAGGCCGAGTGCCAGGCACGCTTGTCCTTGTTGCACGAATCCTTCGTGTCTGTGTAGTAGGGGTCGATGATGGCCTCGGTGAGGTGAACCAGTGAGTCCTTCTCATGCTCCTTGATGCCCCTAATCTTGTATTGGCCCTGGATGTCAACAAGATTCTGGCAGGCGATGCCCGAATTCTCGAGCACCTTTACATTATTGGTGATGTCCACCATAGCAAACATGTAGTGTGGGCTGTTGACAAACCTGGCCAAAGGCCCGCAAGGCCTTGTGACCAGGCAGTAGTGGTAGACGAGGACATGGCGGCGTATGCACATCTGGGTGACAGCGACCTTGGGACGAGACCCGACACGAGCGCGGGTGTACTCGAGGTCAAAACCGACCACCTTGTACTTCTCCTCGGCATGCAACAGCTCCATGATGTGGATGGAGTGCTCCGCCCAGACCGGGTCATTGGTGTAAACCACCGAGAGTTCCATGAACCTTCTGTGGGTGTCCACCACAGCACACATGGTGAACTACTACTCGTCGTTGGCAGCCGCTCGGAGCTCCATTGGAGCCGCACAGGATACCCTCTAAGAATTTCTCGTGGTGGGTGTGTTTCTCGCAATGGTGGGGCGCGATCGAAAGGTTGAAGAGACACAAAGGTAGGTTAAATGGCTGCTGTAATAAATGGGGCCGGCAGGCCTATAATCGTCATGTCTTGTCACGGCGTTCATAGCGGAGGATTCTATACTCCAGTGCACGCTTGACAACACCACACCCCAGGCGTGGGCTCTAAGAGCTTGTTCCCGCACTACCGCGTTGTTTACCGCGCAAGCTTTCCGCTCGGCTAGTTTGGCCACGCATCGGCTAGAAGAGGGACAAATCGTGGGTGTTTATTGGCAAAAAGCTTTGTAAAAACAAAGTGTGTGGAATGACTTCGGTCATAAGTTTACCCTTGGGTGATGTGGTCAAAGTTACACAGAAGGGTGATGATGGACACTCGAGTGCGATAATTAATTCTATGCTTTACAGTGCACACGGTGGAAGAAACCAACTGTGTGCAATATTGTCGAAGATCGAAATCGAGTTAGCTATACAGATCGTGTGCTGTGAGATCGACAAGGTAAACTGATTCGAGAATGGTTAATAAAATCTAAGACCATTGCATATTAAGGTGGAAATAGTGCTAGCAATATACGAGTCTCATGCGATGCCACTTCAATGATCGTACCACAAAAGCTCGAAATGTTACAAGGTTCAAATTCCAGAGTTATATGGCTCAAATTCGAAGATTACAAGGTTCAAACTGATATTAGAAATGAAATTCCGCTCATCAGCTGCAAAACGCTCGTGCTGATGCGCTGAACATGGATATTAGAGAGGTTGAAACTAATATCACCGCTTCGAAGTCTGGCTTCGAAACCTCACAATTTTTGCAAAGGGGTCAGCCACTGAGAAATCATGTATGGGGTTGACCCGATGACTTCCGATTACTCTGTAATGTGAAGTTCCAAAATGAAATTCAGCATTTTTGGAGCCTACTCCATTATGCCGCTGGCGCCGGCGCTGATCAACAGCCCATTCATTTTTGCGAAATAAATGTAGGGCAAACCTCATTTCCTTCAGCACCCTTCTTCTAAGAACAAAGAACCCAGCGAATATAATCTCCGGTAAGGTCCCTCGGTAGGAGTTCAGAGTAATTTATGAGAGATTCATATCTAGGCATTCGACGTGATTCTTATATTGTATCACATTATCCATCACTGGGCCTAATCTTATCTGCAAAAGAAGAAAATGTGCTAGTGCCTACATGTAGTTTTGAACATTACTACAGGCCTAGCTATTTGGTTTGCAGGATTTGTAAAATGCACTAACATGCCATCTTCGATTTGACATGATTAACATGGGCATTTGCTTACATTCTAGAAAAATGTAGCCTTCTTCACAAGAGGTTGGAGTGGATGAAAACTTCCCTATGAAAACTAGTATAGATGAATCCAAAGGACAAATGCTTATTGAATGTAACCATATGGAACAAGCAACCAATATGGGGGGCATGTATGTACTGAAATCCTCCAAAAAACCTTCAGAAATTGTAGTACAGTGTCATTGTAAACTTGGAAAAAGGTGTCACAAATTGAACTCCCTTATGGTTAACATTTAACAGGAAAGGAACATCACCTCGATATATAGCTTCTCCAGGCACGGAAAGCATCTCAGGAAACTGGCAACTTGCTCCAGGTCGGGCCTGATAGATTCTAGTGCCAAGACCTTCACTGTGCGCAGTTTCGGGGTCAAGCTTGTCGGAATCATTTTCTGAATGACAGACGAACAAACATCATCAAAATTAGAAATAATGTTAATTTGTAGAAGGAGAGGTAGAAGGCGGCTGTTGTACCTGAACGGGCGTGGATCCAATAAAAAGTTCAGAGTATTTGTCAGACGACTAGCCCACCATTGTCAATTTCGGCGCAGAAATGACATTGATTCTTGTTGGACCTTCTTGATCAACTACAAGTAATATCTCAAGTGCAGGTTTGTCCTGGATGACCATACCGTGGTCCACCTTTTGTGATGTCTTCCTGCCGCACCAGCAACACACATAAATAGTCCGGAGAGTCATGGAGGTGATGTGGAAGGTACTCAACCCATTGATTGCCTGAAGTCGAAGGTACTCGAGTGAAGTACAACCACGGAGCAGGCACTCCATGTCACACTTTGAGAGGCAGACGACGACGAGCTCGAGTTGCTTCAGTCGTGGTAGAATAAGAGCGGGCGCGTCATTAAGGGGCAGGCAATGGCAGTTGCTGAACTTGGCAACGCGCAGCGTGGGCGCGAGGCGAAGTGCGGACGTTGGCAGCGACCGCATATGCCCATCATAAAAAGTGAGCTCCTCGAGATGATCTAGGGCGGGGGATCGGAACTAGTCGCCAAGCTTGGCTCGGTCCTTGCCGTTGGAACGAAACTTGCCCATTCTAAGGCCTTTGGTTGGGCCAAGGTGACTGCCAAGGATCTTGGAGAACGCATCAAAGCTTTTGCTATAGCCATGGCAGAGCTCGTGGGTGTCGATGAGGTCGAGAGGGCTGGAGTTCCATAAGGGGCGCCACCGCCGGGAAAGGAGGGTTGTACGCACCCCATATTTGATTGGGAGGAGGGAGATGATGACTCTCAACATATCATCGGGGAGGCTGCTGATTAAGTGTAGGCATGCTGGAGTTGCTTGTGGTTCTAGCTCACCCCGCCTCCGCTTGTTGGCAGTCTCGTTCTCCTCCTCCGGAGTCTCCTTGTCAACGGTGCTTTCTGATAGAAATGGGAGTACAGGGAATATTTAGTTAAAATAGGGGAATAGAAAAGTGTATTGGTAACTAGAAGTTATTAGGTTAGGATACAATAAGAAAAGGGAATAACAATTGGTTGCTTAAATACTACACAATTCATTTGACATTGTTGGGTAAGTCAACATATGCAGATAGTTGAAAAGAAAACTTACTTCGAACAAAGTCTGGATGGATGATTTTGTCGGGGAAGTTAGCATATATCTCATGACCAGGCCCTTCTATGTGCAGTGCAATTTTAGTGCCAGCTTTTAGTACATAAAACTTTGCTATTTCATTCCAAAAGCCAGTGCCAAAATAGGAGTCACCACGTTCATCAAGTCTTACAGCAGCAACGGTTGTAAATCCATGGTTTGTGTGAAGATGACATTCGTGGAGCCTTGATGTATGTAAAGGGAAAAATTGTGCACTACATAATCTGTTGCATAGTGAGGGATGTCCTCAAGAAACTGGTAGGATTGTTAAAGAAAATATGGTAACATGCAAATACGGGCCCAAATTGAAAGAACTATACATCAGTTGAAATCGATAATAGATAGGGTAAACATGATGTCATGGAAATATGAGAGTAATCGAAAGAACAATACATCATTAATTTGACTAATATAGAAAGAAGAGGGGGAAAATCCCCTTTGATGTATATGGTGCATGTGGCACATTTTATCCGAATGTAGAAATATTTAGAATATGTTCAGGAAAGTAGGCCATGCCAACCGATTTTGGGTGAGATTGAACATACCGCGCGCGTCCTCAAGTTATCTGGTACGATGAGATGGAATCTCTGGCGGCGGTCTCCAAGTCCTGAAGTGTCGGCGCACTGTACATTCTATGAATGAAAGAAAACCCTCAAATCAACTCAAATAAAAATGAATTCACGGTGATTTCCGTCGGGTGATTAAAGGAGGCAGATGAACTGGGATAAGGGATGAGATAATATCTCATTAAATTAGTTACCTTGTCGTCCATGAGAAAGAACCCTCGGTATGACAGATTTCTCAACCGAGAGGAGCTGGGTCGACCGCGAGCAGCACCGAGAAAGTCGATGGTGATAGGCAGCGACAAGCGGAAGTGGCAAAATGTGCTGGGCTTTGCCAGCTGCTTGGAGGCGGCGGCAGGCGGCGAGCGAAGTGTTTACCTCCGTGATAGGCAGTGCCATGGCATAGACACGGAGGAGCTTGTGCAGGTGTGAATGGAGAACGTACCGGAGGGTCCGAGGGGGTGGCGGGCGGGGTGAGGGTTTTTGTGACACGGGGATGGTGAGGGTTTTCTTTTTTCTTTTTTGAATTGGATGGTGAGGGTTTTCTGACCCATAAAGAATTTTGGGGGCGACGGTTTGCTAGAGCGAACCGTGTGTGATTGACGTAGCAGGAAAAATGAAAGTCATTGCACACGGTTCCAATTTTGGGAACCGTGTGTGAATGACGTACTACCTCCATCCTGGTTTATTTTTCCGCCGTTGTAATTTTTACCAAAATTTGGCAAAATATTTAACATACTCAGACATAGATAATAAGCGTACACGTACATAAGCATAGTTTAACCATAAGTACATAGTTCAACTGTCATTATGCATACTCAAGCGTACATAGTTCGATCCATCCCGCATCTCATCTCACATGCGGCCGACACGATCCTCAAGCTTCTCCAGGTACTCGGCGTACGCACCGTCTGCCACCCTGTGAGAATACTTCTGCTTGAAGGAGCCAACGGCCCGTCCTCTTGCATGCGCCAGAACACTTAGATACAAATCATGAATCTTGTGGTTGCAAAATGGGCATCCATAGCCGTCGTTCCACGTCCTAATACACCTGTTATGCATTCCCGCATAAAGCTCCCTCAGGATTAGCCTCTTGTACCTCCTCTGGATATCTTCATCCTCGATGTCTGCATCGTCAGACAACACCTATACAAATAGTAAAACAAATTTGGCTTCAAATCACTGATTACATGCCGTGAAGTAGGATTAGGAATTTATGGCTATTTATTTATACATATCCAGAGATTATGGTTCGATTTTTAAGCACAGTCGTCTATGTACAGACCAATCTTGAAGAAAATAATGGCATAAACATAGGTAGGTCACTCAAAATCAATTGTAAGTCCTGGCTAGGAATTATTAGCACGAACACTAACCCTAGTCGGATTACTAGCAGAAATCATTTGCAGAGATGAAACAACTAATCACTTATCACCTGTAACATTCAAACAATCAATACACTACACGAATCTAACGAAACTTACTTAGATTTCATGGATTGGGAGAACTTAACCACAAGATTTCTATTCCAAAAAGGGGGAGGCAGGAGTAACCAGAGAAACCCTATGATCTATTTGACACATAAATGGGTATAGATGACTAACCAGCTGTCCGTCGTCGTCGGAGTCATCGCCAAAGTGGACGTAGGAGTTGTCACCGGAGTGTTCGTCGGAGTCGTCGCTGGAGTCGGTGTGGAACTCCTCCTCCGGCTGTGGAAGCTCCACGCCGTCGACGATGTCAGGGTGCAGCGATGACTTGGCGGCGGTGATGGCAACCTCTGTTTCCATCTCCACGCCGTGCTCCGGTGCTTTAGCAGCCCCGACATCACCACTCCCTCCGATGGGGCGCTTCAGCGACATCCTCATACACTGATGGCTTTGAGGACTGAGAGCTACATCAAGGATGCAAGCGGAGAGAGAGAGGATTGTGTGTGCGTAGCGAGGATGGGGGTGCGGCCGCTCGGGCGCACCATCAATATGGAGTAGTGGGAGTTGTGGGAGAGAGGCGGGCGACGGTCAAACCGATAGCTCGCCTCCCGATGAGCCTGCGCACCGGACTGCTGGCACGCCTACCAAAGTTTCACACAGCTACTCGCACGCCTCCCGATGACACTGCGCAGCGAGCACGCCTATGTCAATTCACACACCTGCATGCATGCTTCCCCGTCTGCCTGCGCGGTGGACTGCTCGCATGTGTCCCGTCAACTCACGCCTGCTCGCATGCCACACGGGTCGCGCGGTGGCACGTATATTATTTTTCTATTTGGATGATTAATGTTGCTGCTTTATTGCTTAACCGAAGCATGGCACGTATCCATTGTTGGTCTAACGCTCACGGTTCGAATAAACAATCCATTTGGGAAATTGGTTCCCAATTATTAATAATCTCTCGTCTGTAATTAGATAAAGATTAGATCAAAACGGGTCTCAAATTTGACAAAAAAAGTACAATGCCACTTTGTATTTGTGTCCATATGACAACACGATAAGTTTCAAGAACTTAAAATAAGTTTTGGATGTACTAGAATTTAAAAATCAAGATTCTCAATGTTTGAAATTTGTTGCACGGGGAGTAAACATGCACCCAGTAAGACACATGTGTTTTTGCAATCCATTTAGGTGCACTGTCACGTGTGCATGTAGCTCAAATTTGATTTTGGCACATTATACCCATAGAAAATCAATCAAACAATGTACTAAAACGTCTTAATGATCTTTGTGATTTTTTTGAAATTAAAACGTCCCTCCTTTGGTAACATGTATTTTCACCGCGGGATAATTAATTTAACATGCATCATAGTTGCGGTGGATTCGCGGTGTGTGTGTGGGTGTGTGCGTCTGGGGTGGCGGGTGGATCGCAGTACACTACGAGTTGTGAGCCACCGTGTGGGTTGGACGTTTTGTTAGGTAGGCTGGTGCCACATCAGAGTCGTGAAATCTTTATTTAAAATATTACACAACCCTTTCATACATAATTTTTTTGCCACATGCAGTCGATGGTTGTCCTACACGACACTCGATACTCGCGTGTGATGCTTTCTGTGGGCCCGCGAGGTCGTCGTCCATCACTTTGATGAACAGCCGGCAGTAAGGTTAATTTGACCAGCAAGGTAGAATCTTTTTTGTTTGGTTTTATGGTGGTATATAGTACGTGTCAAAGAGGTGGGAGGGGACTAGCATATATACTATATGTATGCGTCCGTGAACAAGTACACCTCACTCAGCGTCGGGACTTTTTGGTTACCGAGGCACGTGACACATCAAAATAGTGAAATTGGTTATTCAAACATGACACAACACCTTTTTGGGCCACATGCATATATATCCTAGCTAGGACACTCACGTGTGACACTTCCATCTGTGGGCCCACGAGGCCATCGTCGATGCATGCATGCATGCATACATCACATTGACCTACATCGGGAGAGGTTAATTAATTTCACCATCAATGAGGATTCTTTTGGGTTGTACATATATTACGACAGGAGCATATAGTATGCGATGAAGAGGGGGGAAGGGGACCATCATATGTAGTATGCTTGATATGAACCTCGCTCTGTGTGGGTGCATGGTTTACGGTTTTTGAGGCATGTGGCACATCAAAGTTGTGCATTTTGGGTATTCAACATATATATGTTTGGCCCACATGCAAACCGATGGTGGTTGTCCTCTCACACCCACTTAAGAAGTTATCAGCGATATCGATGATTTCCATCTGTGGGCCCGCTTGGTCACCATCATTTGTTTTTGCCTGACAACAAGAGAGGTTAATTTGACTTAGGAGGGGATTATTATTTTTGCTCTGGGATGACATGCATGATACACTTTGAGCACACACACATGCATGTGTATGCATGAATCCCTCCCATCGAGTCGAAGTCGCTAGTACAACGACACCATCATGAACCGATCTCGCTCTGTGTGAGGAGCTAGTATACGATTTTTAACACACGCGCCAGATCAATGTTGTGTATTCAAACATGCATGAACGCATCACCTCCATACATATGCATGTAGTGGTTGCCTTCAAACGATACACTCCCTTGCGTGGTTATCGGCGACAAGCCTATATATTCGTGGGCCCGCGTGGACATCCATGATCACCTTGACCAACAACAAGATAGGTTACCATGGCAGATTCTTCATTTGGTTCGTGTTATCGTGGTATAGGTCATGGTGAGATTCAGACCTAATTAAGTTTGAGCGCATATACTATGCACGCATGCATGCATATATGAATCCCCGTCGTTGGCTTGAAGTGTGGTGTAACATACATATGCATCGTCAACCTAACCCTCACTCAGTGTGGGCATTTCTAGTTCGAAATCATGGTGCCACATCAAAGTTGTTCCATTGTTACTCAAAAACACACCTCTCCATATATATGTTTGGGCCACACACATGCAGTGGTTGTCTTCGGGGACTAGCGACTTGTGTGATTAATGGCGAGCTAGCCCATCTCCGGGGTCACATGGACGGCCATCACTTTGACCAAAAACAAGAGAGAGGTTGTACGACTAAGGTGGATTATTCTTGGTCCATTTTACGATACATCTTGGTGAGATATATGCCTCTCTGGCCCGCCGACTGAAAGCGTGTGTGTATGTGGGGTGGGGGGGTTGCTACATCGCACTTTGCTAGGTGAACCTCGGTT
>LR738712.1:259766183-259874463 GCA_902687465.1 Secale cereale | reverse complement strand
TGTGCCGTCACGAGGGAGGGGGGCTGCTAGCTACTTAACACTTTGCTACGGTGTACCTCGATTGGGGGGCATGCATTCATAGCTTAGGATTCTCTTTATGCCGACATGAGGGAGGAGGGGGGCTGCTAGCTACTTCGCACTTTGATAGGTGAACCTTGGTTGAGGGGGAGGGGGCGCGCACTCATAGCTTAGGATTCCCTTCGTGCCGACACAAGGGGGGGGTGAGGGCAAGCAATACCATGCGTTTTGCGAGAGAGGTGCCACATCGAAGTTGC
This sequence comes from Secale cereale, assembly GCA_902687465.1. Lineage (NCBI taxonomy): Eukaryota > Viridiplantae > Streptophyta > Magnoliopsida > Poales > Poaceae > Secale > Secale cereale. The sequence continues at coordinate 259,874,188 of LR738712.1, read as the reverse complement.
ATTTGGTATTTGAAAATCAAGCCACCCTTTTGATACATAAATTTGGTCCACATGCAAGTTTGTTCGTGTTCTGACCCTCTCCCGTGTCATTTTTCGCCAAATTTATGAACATTGGACAAGTCGGATGACGCAACAGACATGGTTCACTCAAACTAACCGTGTGCCATGCCGGTGCACCTGTCACGCACACATCCGCACAGTACATTGGGCTCCACGAGGCTCCCCCTCTCAAAAATATCTACCCGCCACGAGGGTTTTTCTGTTTCATAACACACGGTTGTTATCTCCGGACCATGTGCGATGCACTATCATCCAAATTTTCAATAGACCGGCATTTCACTCCCGCCTTTGACTCCTCCGTAGAAAAATTTTCAGTACCCGCGTCATTTCCTCAAACACCCCGCGCCCCCCTCCACCCACCCACACACACACACACACACACACACACACACACACACCAAAACCTCCTCGGGCGTGCGCGCGCACACACACACACCCTCCCTCGCTTGAAACCCTAGCAAAGTCCCCGCCACCGCTCTCGCCGCCGCCGCCGCCGCAAGGCCTCCATTGTCAACATCTGCCGGTTTGCCCGTGCAGCTTACCCACCGATCTCCATACCCAGGCCGCCCTGAGTTTCTTTGATGACGCCTGCCAAATGCCCCCTTTCCCATAGATCCCCATCGCCATCCCCATCCCCCACTCCAGAGCGTCGCAGCCTAAGCCCGGCTACGCTTCCCGTGGAGCTCGAGGAGCGACTGGCCCAAAAGAGGTGTATAGCCGTCTCTTCGCCCGACGTCGCCGAGGAAGCTGACAACCATTACTGGCGGCAGGCACTCAAGCAGCGGGCTAGAGTATGCAGCCATGTCTCATCCACCGGCTACGACATCGAGGTCATCGACAGTGACGCCCTGAGGTGGGCTGTGTCACAGGTTAAGTGGCCCACCCCCAACCCCTCGGGTTCAACCGCGGTCGATCTCATCCATGGCCCCGCCGCTAATCTCCTCTGGATCGCTATCAACAATTTGCCATTCTACATCACCATCGAGCCCCTTTTGTCATTTCTGAAGGACACGCTATGCGACGCTGGCTTGGGATCCACAACTTCCAAGTCAGACCTCATCGACGGCGACCACGAGGAGGGCACCCTCTCCGTATCTTCCAAGGGGAAAGAGCCCATCTGCTCTTCCAAGGTGAAAGCACCCGTCTGCCACATTAGGGAGGGCACCCTACAACCGTGCTCTTCCATGGGGAAGGAGCCCATCTGCGACAACATGGAGCGCATCCAGGGTCCATGCTCTTCTCACGGGAACGAGCCCATCCGTGACAATTGAGGAAACCCATGATTTGTTTTGCCGTGCCTCTTCACAAGGGGAAACCCATGATTTGTTTTGTCGAGTCCCTTTTGTAGTGTAGTGAGAATATGTCCAGTTTTAATTGCTATATATGGTTGTTTGCAGTATGCCTTATCTATTTCAATTGTTCACAGTGTGATGCTCTATATGTGCATGTGCAGTACATTTCATCAATCCAGTTTTAAGCATACCTACAGGAATGCATATATTTGCTTGTTGTTAAGCCTGTTATAGCTAGCATATGCCTCTTTTAAAGTTTTTTGATTGTTTGGTTGTTTGTAGTTGGCATATGTTCAGTTTCAAATGCTATCTTTGGTTGTTCATAGTATGCCTTGTTTATTCCAGTTATTCACAACGTGATGTTCTATATGTGCAAGTATGAACTGTGCAGTTCAATTTCATCAGTACTAGTTTCAATAATACCACTATGAATGACTAAATTTGGTTGCTGCATCTTGTAGTTAACATGCCTTTCCATTTTTATTTAACCATAACAAGTGTAGTTAGACCGGCACAATACCAGTTTGAATGACCATGTTTGCTTATTGTTAAATGTTTGGCCTGTTGCAGTTAGCACACCTTTCCACTTGTTTTGCTTTACTAGCGTGCTTAAACCTGCACACTGAAGCTATCTTTTGGAGATTATTTTGTCTGCCATGTGTAACTTTGGTTGATGTTTAGCCTGTTGTGCTTAACATGCTTCTTGATGTACCTACACAAGACAATTTTGGGAATGACTGTTGTTTTCCATCGAGGTTAGTTTCATCCCATGGCTTATATCTGCTCATTGTTCAGGATATCGATAGCTGGTACCATATAGGCCAGCGGCTGATAAGAGACTAATCGGTGAATCGGACTTTTAACTGAATATATCTACAACTCATTTTTCCTTAGGTTAACTAGGGACATATGTAATATATCTGAGGCTACATAGCAACATGCACTGTACTTAGTGTCTAAATATGCAATCCTAGGCTACATAGCGACAAGGAAGAGTGTTACATTAATGTTCTAATGCTGTCTAGATATACGTAGAAGAGCAGCAATATCAACAGCAACAACACAACCCTATTTGGATACTCAACTTAGCTAGAGGTTAGAGTTAGTTTCTAGCTCATTACTAACCCTGAACTAACTCCATCCAAAGAGTTGTTTGGATGACAGGGTTAGATTGACAATAAATGCACTAGGAGAACTAGCTCCAATTAGCACCTCTTGGGTTTGATACTAGTTTTTTGGGAGGGTTATAGATGCAACTAGCTCAAACTAGCCCTCTTGTTTAGATATAATTTAGGGCTATTTGAGCCCGAACTAGCTCAAACTAACTGTAACATGTGGATACAGCAGCAGATAATTTGTAAGAATGAACTAAACTCCTTCCGGCCCATAATATAAGATGTTAATTCATCTAATATGTGAGTATATTGGATGTTATAAGATACTCCCTGTGTTCCTTAATATTTGTCTTTTTACAGATTTCAAATGGACTATCACATATGAATGTATATAGACATATTCTAAAAGAGTGTTGTGCTACATCATTGTGCAATTGTTGTTTAGCTTCTAATATTAACTTGGTGCTTTTAGGTACATATCTCATTGGTAAAGATCCGCGTTTAGACCCTTTCTCCATATGGGGCAATGAGATATTGATGAACCAGCATCAAGTGAGGAAGCTGATAAAGATTGTTAGTAAAAATGGGTCCAAAGATGTCAATTAAACTATGTGTTGACACTTTATCCAAGACAACAACGAACTGCAGGATGGTAAGTAAGAACTCTGCAGCCTTCTTTTTACTGCCCATAATGAGTTGTGTTAGATGGCAATGTCTGAATCTTTTTCCTTTGCAGTGTTTGCCAAAGAAGTTTACTCAAGATTACCTCTCAAATTACATGATTTGTGGGTATGCAAAGGTTAAAGTATTTCTACCAGAACACGATGATTATCTAGATGTTTTCATGAAGACTGTGAAGGATGGCGGTCGGCCATCACAAGGGGTTGGACTAGAGTCGCGCGTGCCTTCTGCATGGAGGAGGGCACAATATGGGCATTCCGCTTCACCTTGTTCAGTAATCAGAATATATTCCGCCTCTTTCTTTATCGTCTTTAATAGTACAAGTATACAACTATGGTTCATCATTCTTTATTTGGTTCTTATGTAATTCCTGAACATGTGTACCTATGAATTGAATAATGCATTGGTTGTTTGAACCTGATGGATATGAATAAAGCTGTAGCATACATTCAAATTCAAATCCAAATCCGGTACAATTTGGAAAAGCAGCAATTAAATTACGGTGAAATTAAGCTCTCCAGGTTGTTAGAACACACATGGTTGGTAAAACACAAACATTTGCGATATGCACCATAATCGGAGACGATTCACAGAGAGGAAACATGTGCAAGCATGCACACAGTTGCCATTTGCAAAGCGTGTGCGATGTCAGACAATATCGCAAACGGTGCGGGCAAACTAAACGTTTGTGTTAGTTGCCTTGTCGTACATGATTCACAACCATGAACTATTTCTGATGAAGTATGCATCATAAATGTTGCACCACATAATAGCGTGTGCGATAGTTGTCGTGTACGACAATGTTACGACGGTCCGACGTTTCATAATCCTGTCCGACACTCGTACGACAATGAGCTAATCTTCTTAACGGTGAACCATTTGTGATGGGCCGCGCATCATACACGTTCTATAATAGGGAACCGTTTGTGATGGACCGCGCATCATACACGTTCTATAATAGGGAACCGTTTGTGATGGGACGCGCATCGTAAACGTAGCACCACAGATTACCGACTGCGATGGCATTGCGAGCAGAAACGAGTAGGAGTACTGTAGGGCCCCTATCCCCGACGGTTTCTGGATCGTGTGGGAAGAACCCCCTATCGCCCACACTCATTTGGCAAAGGTTCCAAATGCCGTCACAGAAAGGGGTTTTAAACCATTTGTTTAGGACAGACACGCACCAGTGCACGCGAGCGGCGAGAGCGGCCCGGCGTTCAGCACGGACGTGGCGAGCGTCAGCCATGGGGCGGTGAGATGACGACGAACTGAACGGACAGAGAGGGGCTTTGACCCACCCCTATCTGGCACGCCAAATGTCGGATGGGGCACGATGAACTAGCTCATCATCCCATGAACTAGCCCGCTGAACGGGAATGCAAAAGAGACACGGGGAAGTTTATCCTGGTTCAGGCCACCTAGCAGTGAGTGGCCCTACTCTAGCAGGATGGTGGATTAGCCTCGAGATGGGCTGTGGATGAACTAGTACAATGGGCGAACAACCTCTGTAGGTGTGTTCCTGATTTTTGGTGGAGAGGAAGGTCTGAATGATCCGTCCCCTGCTGGGTGGTGGCTATCCTACTAATATAGTGGCCTTGGTCCTCTTCCCCCGAAATGTTTGGCAGGAAGGGATCCCACAACGGCCAATTTTGAAGGGAGACAACTAGTACATATTATCCTGACTAAAGGTGGTCTTCGCCTGCAAAGCCTCTGATCCAAAAGCCATGGTGGGCTCGGTGATGACCTCCTTCCCGCCGTCCTGACGGTCTTGGTCTTGTTGCATGGAAATGGAAACCTTTGGCAGATTCCTTGGGACTCTGCGTCCGAGCCCGCTTCCTTAGCACCAAAGGGGGAACTTCTGTACTGCGCCTGCTTGCACCCGCCTGGCCTTGGTCATCACGGCTTGCATCATGCAAACCTCGCGGGGTGGGGGGTTGCATAGAGTTCTCCGCTCCTCAGGAGCCAACCAGACGAGGCTGCCCCTACCGGAGGCCTTGGTGTCACTCGCCTCGCGAGGCCTGGCCCCTCGCGAGGGTCTTGAGTGTCGATGATGAAGATGGGCCGTACCAGGCCTGAAAAGGAGCCACGTCGTGGGCCACAGGTAGGCAAGTCTGGGTACCCTGGTTCCCAGAACGCCGACAAGTAAAGCTAACTCCTTAGTCCAAAAATATCTATTGCAGCACGAAGAACAACGTGTACTGCTGCCAAGTAATCATTCGAAGCATAAATTGATTTCTTTTGCATCTTTCGTAGGTTTGGGACTAATCATCACATCAAATCTAAGCTTCGAGAACCTATACCCCTCTTAATAGTACGGAGGTCCTATGACTCAATTGAATGAAAGAAGAACAACGAAATGAATGCTACTTCTTCACTTTGTCTTCGATTTCCATTTGCTGCAATCATTTTCCTTCGGATAGAAAGCTCTGAACCAATTGCTTCATGTTACCAATAAATGTTCAAGGGGCTAACTCCTTCACATCAATCTTCTCGCCTACATGTCTTCAACACATGTAGCTCATTCTTCTCTAGAACGCAGATGTTCTTCAGTGAAGTTCCTCGAACTTGACATCTGAGACAACATTATCTTTGGTTCTGCACGGACTATTTCTCTCTGTATGCATTATCAAAAAAATCAGTCCATGCCCGTTTCTCTCAACAATCTCCAAAACACAGGAAGGCAGATATTGCACCAACAATAATAAAAAGAAAAGAAAATGAAAAAAGGAATAAGAAAAATGAAAACAAAAACAAAAAGATACAGATAAGAAAATGAAAATAAAAATAAAAATAAAAGGAATAAGAAAATGAAAACAATAGGAAAAATATAAGGAATAAGAAAATTAAAAGAGAAGGAGCTACAACTACTAAGTGTAGCAGTAGCGCGTTTTCTGCAAAAGCTCGGTACAACTACTAAGTTTAGCAGTAGCGCGTTTTCTGCAAAAGCTCGCTATAGCTACTAAGTATGGTAGTAGGGAAGCTTTGCAACCCGCGCTATAGCTAACTTAGCTATAGCGCAGGTTGCAAAGCCGTGCTACTGCTATTTTAACTTAACCTAGGCGCAAGCGGGTGCCTCTCCTTCCTCCTCTAGATCCCCTTCTCCCTTCTCGCCCATGTTCCTATCGCCACCATCGCGCCCACGCCATCGTTGACCTCGCCGCCATCGCCGGCCTCGTGCCCCCGCTATCATCGCCGGACACCTCCCAACATCGTCATCACCGCGGTCTCCCCCGAGCCTCTCCATCCTCGATGTCGCCTCTGCCTCCTTGACGCCTACCTCATCATCGTCATCTCCGTCGCGTCGATGTTGCCATCTCCCCCGACCCCCCTCTGTAAGTCCCCACGCGCTCCTCCTCTCTCATCCCCCCCCCTCTCTCTCTCTTTGCCAATGTTCATAGTGATTTAGGACATAAATGTTTAGCTAGGAAATTTAGCTAAGAATTTTTTTATCCAATGAAATAGAAAATTTAGCTAGGAAATAAAATTTAGGACAGAAAATTTAGCTAGGATAGAAAATTTAGGAATTTAGATTGATTTTTTTCTAGGAATTTGGGACAGACAATTTGTTACTGGATTTTATATAGGAATTTAGGACAGAAGATTTAGGACTGAATTTGATACAATGAAACGGAAATTTTGCTATGACAAAAAATTTAACTAGGAATTTTTTCTAGGAATTTTTTCGGTACTTGGAGATTGGGTTTCGGTAGTATCACTGTTCTAGGGTTCACAATTTACCTAGGAATCAAATTAGGACAACGGTTCTTTTGAACCCTAGGATTAAAATTTCCTAGTATTAAAATGTCCTAGAATTCAAATTTGGAGTGTATGAACCCTAAGATTTTTTTGCTGTTCATATATGATGTTGGTTGTTGTATTGTCCATATATATATGATGTCCCAAATGTTGGTTTTATTTCTGCAATATGATGTTGGGCTGTTGTATTTGCCATACATATATGATGTGCCAAATGTTGACTTTATTTCTGCAATTTGATATTTGTAGGTATCACTGGTACAACGAGCTGCTATACAAATGGTTTTTAACCCCTTTCCACGACGACATTTTAAACCGTTGCCGAGTGCGGGCAATAGGGGGGTCCTTCCCCCACGACCCAGAAACCGTTGGAGATAGGGAGTAGGAATGCATACGTTTTCCAGAACAAAGCATACGCATTGCCGGCATGTATCCCAAATGCGATTCGTCACACAACTATTTGTGATATACCGAATATCCTAAACGGTCCATCCTTGCTACTCGATTGTGCTGGCATTACCATCGCATCCGGTATTCCATGGTGCTATGTTTACGATGTGCGCCCCATCACAAACATTTGAGATTATAAAACATGTATGATAAGCAGACAATCACACACATTCACTTCTCCGGAAACGTATGTGATAAATAATTAAGAAGATTACCTAATCATCGTACGAATATCGGATATGATTACGAAATGTGGACCATCATAACAGTGTCGTACAGGCGCTATTCTGTGGTGCAACGTTTACAATGCGTACCACATCATAAATATTTCATGATTGTAAAGCGTGTATGATAAGGAGACTATCACAAACATTTAGTTTGCTCGCAACGTTTGTGATATTGTCTTCCATCACATACGCTTTGTAAAAGACAACTATGTGGGCACTCGCACACGTTTCCTCTCTGCGAACCGTGTTGAACTATGTTGTATATCACACACGTTTGTATTCTACGGACTGTGTGCGCCATAACGCCCAGCAGAGCATAACTTCACCCTAATTTAATTGCTGATATTTAAAATTGTACAAGATTTGAATCTTAAAGTAGGCTATAGCTTTATTCATATCAATCAGATTCAAACAACAAATGCATTATTCTATTAACAGGTAAATATGTTCAAGAATTACATAAGCACCAAATAAAGAATGATGAACTAGATTCGTATCCTTGTACTATTAAGGACGGTAAAGAAAGGGGCGAAAGACATTCTGGTTGCTGAACAAGGTGAAGCGGAATGCCCATATTGTGCTCTCATCCATGCAGAAGGTATGCACTACTCTAGTCCAACCCCTTGTGATGGCCAACCGTCCATCCTTCACTGTCTTCATGAACACATCTAGGTAGTCACCGTGTTCTGGTAGAAATACTTTAACATTTGCATGCCCACCAATCATGTAGTTTGAGAGGTAATCTTGAGTAATCTGCTTTGGGAACCACTTCAAAGGAAAAAGATTTAGACATTTTCATCTAACACAACTCATTATGGGCAGTAAAAAGAAGGCTGCAGAGTTCTTACTTACCATCATGTAGTTCACTGTTGTCTTGGATAAAGTGTAAACAAATAGTTTGATTGCCATCTTTTGACCCATTTTACGAACATTCTTTATCAGCTTCCTCACTTGATGCTGGTTCATCAATATGTCAATGCCCCCATACGCATATAGTGTCACATATAGGGTTGAAGCGTGGATCTTTACCAATGACATATGTACCTAAAAGCACCAAAGTGATATTAGAAGCTAAACAACAATTGCACAATGATGTAGTACACCACTCCCTCCGTCGCATTATATAATATCTTATAACATCCAATATACTCTCATATTGGATGAATTAACATCTTAAATTATGGTCCGGACTCCGGTGAGAGTTTATTGCATTTTTACAAATTATCGGCCGATTAACTACAGTTAACTGCCGCTGCTGTGTTGTTGTTGTTGCTCCCCTTCTACGTATATCTAGACATCATCGGAACATTAAGGTAACACTCTTCCTTGTTGCTATGTAGCCTAGGATTGCATATTTAGACATTCAGTACAGTGCATGTTGCTATGTAGCATGAGATATATTAGATATGGCCCTAGTTGACCTACCGATAAATGGGTTACAAATATATTCAGTTAACACTACAAGAAATATGTCAACTTGCGACCATCACTATTGGTCAATGAAAGGTCATTGTTTTTCATCTGCGACCTTTTTGTAACAAAAAACAGATGGTCAAAAGCTGACTGTCATCAATGGAAATTAATGACCTTTGTGATATGTAAAAGGTCATTGGTTCTACGACCAATTTTTTGGTCACTGGCAGCCTTCCCAGGCCACGTAGGACCCAACGTGGCAAGCTGACGTGGATAAGAATCAGCCCGGTCCAATTCGGTGTTCTACATGGGCCGAGCCCAACGATTCAACGTATTTAATGTATTTTTCTTGTGCTTTTATTAGCTACATGGGCCTGGCCCAACAATTCAGCCTTATTAATTTCTTTGCATGGCCCTTTTAACACAGTATTTTCTTTTTGATCATGTATTTTTCTGGGCCATTTCTTTGTTGGGCCTCTCATGTTTTTCCCCCAAAAATAATTGTCCAATATTACTTAGGCCTAGCCCAGTTCCGAATAAATTGATCCAGTCCAAAAAAATGTATTATGCCATTGACATTACAACACATCACACCATAAGCTATCTTGGGCCTAGCCCAGTTCTCATACATTTTCAAAGCAACATGCAATGTTATAATATTACAACCATTCATTCCAGCAATACATATCTTTACATCCCAGGAACAGTAAGTTCCAAACAAAAATATTCTACAACAAAGAAAACTAAAACATAAATTTAGATGATAAGACACAACAGAAGTTCCTATTGTCCTCCTTCAACATTTGAAAACCTCATTCACCTGGCAGTAGATCAATCATGAGTGAGAAACTATTTAGCAGGAAAAAATGTTCAAACGAATAACATTCATTACACATGGTATTCGGGTACATATTCATTAGTCATTCCACACGGTATGGCAGGTACAGATTCATCAGCCATTAGAGTAGATAATAACATCACTCGCAATAATTAATAAGATTTATATCAAATCTCAAGCATAATACAGTACAGATTAGTCCAGTTTATACTCCTCTTTTAGAGGTATAGATTATAGCTAATGGGAGCTGATGCCCAGGAGTATTTGCAAATGATACACCATCATGGAGTAGGATAACATGTTTAGTAGTATAGGTTATATGGTAAGCAAGCAAGCAAGCAATTTGGCAAGGTATGTTGCAAGATAATTGTTGTATCACTAACCACCATGTAAGAGCTTTGTTGTACTAATACATGCACATTAAGTAAGAGTGGTGTTATGTTCTTACCATAGCGGCACAAGTGAGATGATGCCCAATTTTCCCTACTTCTCCACAAGACTCGACCAGGAGCACGCATCCTCGAAGGAACCAGCAGCCATGCTTGCTCCTTTGGCTCAGCTCCTTGCTGCGGAGGACGACCGAGACTTGGATGCGGGGCTTCCTAGGGGCTGGGCGTCACCTGCTCCCTCTCATTGTAAGTTGTAATCGGGTGCAGGCACCCTAGGCGATTCATGAAAGGGAAGTTCTCAAGCTTGACAATCTCATTGTCTGACAAGTCAATCGTGTCACACTGGTCCTGTTATCAAAAAAGGAACAAATATAGTTATAAACACAACTAGAGAACGACCTGGAGCAACTACAAACAATTCAAAATGAGATTAAAAGAACCCTATGATTTCAGTTTCAAATCAAGCTGAACAGTTTAAATATTAAGCCATCGGTAATACAAAAACCGCCAAGAGGTGTGTCACTGATAGTAGAGTCAGTACAAGAAAGTAGGCTGGTAACACAATAACAAGCCACACATAAAACTATTATGCCCTGGACAACTACATAGAAGAAAGGAAAAGTAACCAGAAAAGTAGAGGTGTGGTGATCAAGTATATAAGCACTCCTACCAGCTAATTATATAAGGGCACTGCTCATAATGAGGAGCAAAGTATTTTTATGGGGAGGAAAGGCTCCCAGCTTCACCACCCCAGGATATGCATTCAAACAAGAATTTATCAGTGAAGAAAAAAAGAGTGGCTCCCCTGCTTTTTGCTGGAACTGCAGTAGCCTAGCTTAAATTCAAACAAGAATTACGACTTTGTAAGACATGTATGTCTGCCATAACCAAGCAAGCAGATTCAGTAGGTACTTAAACAAAATCCCAGTTCATGAATTCTTTCATACAGTAATGGTGACTAGTTGAAGGTTGTTGAGTAGTACTAATATGCATCTACATCTACATAAGTAAGGCCCGGATAATTCCCTTGAAGAAGCTGTATTGACACTCACACACAGATATCTCAAGGCAAATTCTTATTGTATTTGTGGGTTTCAGCTAAAAAGGGCAACAACAACAATGAGCATCAGCGTTACTGAAATACTAATAATCATGCTTGCTGCCTTTCTGAAGAAAATATGCTATAGCCCAGACAATATGCTTGAATCAGCGTTCCTCTTGACTGCCTGGTAATGGCAGAGCGCCTTCACCACCACCTCCTCCTCCCCATTCCTGCCCAGACAAATGCATATGCAGAAACCCTATGCATTCAGCACAGTATCCACACACACACATGCTCAGAGAATAGACACAAGGGGAGGGGTGGGAGCTACATGCGCAGGTAGTGGTAGAGGTTGGGAATCCCCGACGGACGAGCTCGGGGTCGCCATCCTCCCTGGGCAGACGCCCTTTATGGTGCGCTTGGTCACTGCTTGCGGGTAGGAGGCCCGCGTCGGCGCCGGCGCCAATGCGGGTTGTGGGGATTGAAGAGCCCGAGCTGCTCCTTGAGCCCCAGGTCCTCCTCCGACTGCGCGCACCAAAGCAAAAACACATCAAGCAGGGCGGAACAGCAGATCGAAGCGAGATGTTCCCCGATATCGGCCGAGTGGAGGGGGCAGGGGGAGCGCTCACCAGATCCTTGGAAGAAGAAGGCTTGGCGCGCTGGAGTAGCTGAAATCACACATCGCCGCAGTCCGGCCAGCTCGACGAAGCGGCGTGCATTGAAGCACGCGCACTCAGCGAGCCAACCGACTCTGGTAGACGGAGGGGGCGATGGATTTGGTCGATGGGGACGCGTGCATCGGTGATGGTCCAAGAGAAGGATGGAGCGGAGGGAAGGGGTCACGGTGGTGCGCAGGGAGCCATAGATTCCCGCCGGAATTCGCAGGGATCAGCCACCGTAGGTGGCGACGGCGGGGAGTCCAGGAAAATGAGATGAGAGTATGGGATTAGGGCATGGCCAATGCATAGTCCCAGGGTGATGCTTCACATGCCACGTAGGATCGGATAACAGAAAAAGTAGGTTCGGAGGAGGAAGCAGGATTCTATTCAGAAGGCGGGTTCTTAGAGAGACTAGTAAGTATGCACGTGCAACGCACGTCTCGATAATCATATGCGAAAATTCACTTGTGTACGTAAGAGGATAATCTTATAGTAGTACTCAAAAAATATGTAAAATATTCGTTGTGTAGATAAGGTTCACTTTTTCCACTAACAAAGCTATTGCATTCTCATTTCAAACCGTTAGTAGCCTTCTCATTTCCATGAATCTTGAAGAACACATTCAAGTACTCAAGTACAACCACTATTTATTATTTTTATCTACTCAAGATTTACATCTGTTGTTCGTAATGTGATTATTTTCTGACAAGTCCAACTTTCCATATTTCTTTCTATTTCGACGTCATCGTCTCAACCAATGACGTTTAGTGTCACAACTATATGGAGTAGGGGAACAACCACTCTGACTTGTTGATGACGAGCTTCTTCAGGTGGAAGGCAATCCAGAATGGCACCCCCGGCACAAGGTTGGTTGCTTGGCAAACATGATGCACATCCCAGAACCTAGATTAAGGTTTCTAACTCACCTACAAGTCATGCTAATACTCCAAGTAATACTGCCTTTGAATAAAATGAACAATTTGTAAGTTACAAATGTACCAAAAGAAATTTTGCATTGTTCGTGCTTAAATGCCTAATCAGTTAATGACTTTGAAAATAACAAAAAAACTCATAACAAGAAAAAGCCAGCAAACAGGATAGACGCGTATTGAAGAAGAGAATCATTTTTACCATATAGTAGGGTAAGATAACATAAAGCTCTGTAGCATCATAGTATTCCCTTCAAATGGGATATGAAAATATTGGTCGATACTAAAAGGCAATGGATCCATAATAGTTGGTTATTGTTCTTTACCAATGGCGAATATCATTTTGAGTGACTCACAATATGTTGTTCTCTCACAAGCTGGATTGTATAGAGGAATAACAAAGAAGCATGTTAAACATAAGATAAGTTTGCCTATTAGTTTATCTTTCACATCATGGCACAGTTCATATTGTTGCTAAGACTTACTGAACAAACATGAGAGCATACCTGGTACAGCTAAACTGGCAATGCTAGAAAGGACCCAGCAGCCTGCCTGTTAGAGCCTCTTATGGTAAAAATCATAACAAGAAAAAGCCAGCAAACAACATGTTAGGGGTGGATAGATGGGTATTGAAGAAGTGAATCATTTTACCATATAGTAGGGTAAGATAACATAAAGCTCCATAGCATCATAATATTCCCTTCAAATGGAATATGAAAATATTGGTCAATACTAAAAGGCAATAGATCCGTAATAGTTAGTTATTGTTCTTTACCAAAGGCTAACTCATGGATCCATAACTATAGATCCAAATTACATAGTATGTATAGTGAACTCATGGTTTAAAAAAATATCACGTACCAAAGAGTCTGGGTACAGAACATGTTAAACAATGCACGTATGGGCCAATATGTAGAATGTTAGAACTCTAGACAACATACCAAAGCTACGTCTCAACTAATTATAATCAAAACAAGCATGTTGAAAGCACATAAAATCCTTACATGTTTACAGTTACATAATTACTAAGAATATGACTGATAAACCATAAATTTCCATGTCCTCTTCTGCCAAAAAAATGTAACTATAGATCTAACTTTTGCATAGTCATGATGACCCTTTTCTGTCTCTTGAGAGAAAAAAGACCAACTGGAAACACGACATTTCTAAAAAAAATCTAGTAAAAATGATCCATGAATGGCATCAGCTACATAATGTGTGGAGATTTAAACTTGTTCGAAAATGCATGGTACATCTTGACAGAAATAGTTTGTTAAAGCTACCTGAACACAACTTAAATAAACCAATAACTGGCTTAGGTTGTCTCTTTATTTAGACGTAGACGTGCCCATTTTGCAAAGATGGTTTTAGTGAAATGTTTGCACCCAACAGTACATCTTAGGACGAGCTAAAAAAAGGAGAAACCATAAAATCATAGTGTACAAGATGATGATCCTCAGTCAATAACAGATCAAATGATATCCCAATCTTTCTTAGGAAATAAAAAATAATACTTACCTGCAGAAAAATCAATGGATCGACACTCGATATTGAACTCGGTATATATTTTTTTTTGAAACGGAGGCAAAAGTTTTGCCTCATCGATTAAATAAGCAGAAGAGAGTTGCTCGGTTAATTAGGGAAAACCGAGCGAAAACCCTCACAATCGCTGAGCGGCACACATAAGATAGCCCACACACACCCAAAGCGGACGCGTGAAGCTACATGAAGATCTGTGCCAAATCTCAGCCACCTGCGGCCAGGCAGCGCAGCTCCGACTCTGACGGAGAACTCTGAAGAACAAAACCAGGCACGACTGGCGCCACGGGAGATCGCCGAACGGGCTACCTGCAGCCGGTCATCGTATACCACAGGGCCCCGCCACCGCAGCTTCGACTCCACAGCAACAAACAACCCGAGGCAAAACCGCGGACACGTCGGAGAAGAGCCGACTACCGCAACCATTGTCGCGTCGTCGACATCGCTCCCACCTTCATCGTTGCGACAGAAGCCTAGTCGCCACAACCGCCGCCATCCACGGGTCCCGCCCACCGATGTCGGGCTCCCAAGATGAAGCCCTCAAGAGGTAAAATGACGCCAAGGCGCCGCCATCGTCCGATCACAGATCAAGGGTTTCCCCCGGAGAGGCCGACATGGCCGGATCCATGCAGGAGGGGAGCGGCAACAAAACAGCGATGCCTCCAGGAAGGTCAACGCGCGACGGCCACAGCCGACGCCATCACTGGTCACGGCACAAGACCGGGACAGGGTCTTCACCCAAGCTCCAGCACCACCTTAGCCACACATCATCCCGCACCGGCACCAGCGAGCCCACCAACCACCACCACCATCGGAGCTGCCCAACGACGAAACAGCATCACCCACAGCTGGGGCGCTCTTCGCCGACAACTCGGGCCCCCAACCCGCGCATCACCAGTGCGTCCTCGCGACGTCCTGCAGCGCCCCTCGCGGCCGAAGCCGCCACCCGAGCCCGCCCCCGCCCCCGCACCATAAGGCTGGCAGGCTCGTCCACGCATCGCCACACACCCTCCCTCGAGGAAGTGCAGCCACGCCTCCACCGGCCCGCCGCCACGAGCCTGCAACCGCCGGCCGGAACAGCCGCGTCCCGACCAGCCTGCCCCCCACGGTGGCCCGCCGCAAGGCCTGCCTACGCCGGCGAGCCGACACGCCCCACGCGCGCCTCCCACCGCCATCCCTTCGTCGCCGCGCCAGATCCGCGCCCGGTCGCGCCCGCCCACAGCACCGCGGCGCCAGGAAGCAGTAGCACCTGCGAGATGCCACCTCTGCGCCGAACGGCCGGCCACCATCTCCGCGCCGACGGGCCACCATCTCCGCGCCCGACTCGGTATATTCTCATCTTCAAATGAATGCAGAAATAAATACTGTGTAGGTTTTGAATTACAATGATGCTTAAATCAGCTTTTTTTCTTGCAAAAAAGAAGAAGCTTTGGAAGATATATTCTTGATTCATCAGCAGGTGCGAAACAAAATTCAATTTCTTCCCATTGAAAGCTGGATGCAAAATGTGTGACTTTCCATCTCTGCATATGAGGGCATAACCTGAAACAATGCATCTAGGAACATAAGAAAAACCAACGACCAAACATTTATTCTTCTTCTTCTTTCTGAAGGCCAAATGCACTCCAGGAACTAAGACTCTGCATGCAGTTCCAGTGGAAGAAAAAGCACGAAAGCTGCCTCTAAAAGACTCCCGCTTGAAGGGTCAATAAGAAAGGATTTCCTCCTGCAGCAAAATAGAACCCGATGGGTGGATACAGAACCTGGATGGTTTTTGAGAAACCCCCCAAAAAAATACACTGCAGTTTATGAGAAACCCAAAAAAAATTCATCCAAGAGAGGCATGAGCTAGCGCACCTTTGCGACCGAAAATAAGAGATGCACCGACCCAGATCACGAATCAAAGCACATGAACCGGTTTCTTAGAAAGAACGAAGAATTCAACATGTATATTTGTGAAGGGGGCAGCCAGGGGTGGCCAAACATAGGCACACTTCGACTGTGGCATGTGCAAATTGAACAGCTGGAGAGAACAATCATGTGACCAAAGGCAAATAAGAATCATCACAATGAACCTGTAGAACAGGAAGAACGTCATGCGGGATCACACCATTTTTGTTGATGTGTTTGGAAATTTAGATTTGCAACAATGAAGTTTACCACAACATCCTATCCCCTTGATCTTGTAAGGATACCTCCACACATCATTACATCATTGATGAACCACCACCTCCTTGTACGTCGTTGCCCCGCTGGCCCGGCCATGATGCGTTCGTCGATACGCTCAACTTATGCGCTCTGTCGAGCCCTACTCGCGCCCAGCAGCCTGGCTGTTAGAGCCGTGCCATATGCCACACGACCGCCACTGCCGCGGCTCTGCAGCCCGTAGCCATCCATGTCGAGCCGTCGTTGTTTGGGCTGCATACGTGCCGTGCGCCACCATGCGAGTCGTGTCGTGGCCACGCAGCTGCAGCCGAACTCCCGCATCCCACACATCGGGCGACGTCGATCCAGTGGAGGGCGAGCGTCGGGCGTCGAGCGTTGGAGGTCGAGGCGATGTAGTGGAGGGAGAGGCTGGTGGCGACCGAGGTGAGGTGCGAGTTGCAGCGAGCAGGTTAGGGCAGCGAGTCGGGACTGGGGCAGGGGGGGAGATCAGAGATGTGGCGGCGGCGGCGCTCGATGGGGAGAGGAGGAATAGGAGGTGGGGGGAAGATTGGACGAAGGGCACCGTTTGTCGCCACTTTTTTCTGTGAACAAGTGCGTACGTGGGATTGGGGTGCAGAGTTTTCGTCCGCCGGGGGAAATTGGTAAAAGCACTCGTGGTTGCGGTTAGTATAATCTGGACCGCTAGATGGAATTAAGTGATTCTAATCTTGAGGTTGTAATTAGCCGGAGATGTTATGTGTTGGTTAGACTGGGTGCGTTTAGCAATGAATATGTTTGCTTGTTTAATAGTAGTAGAGAAAAAGTGTGGTCCGGTGTATAAAGTTGGAAAAGTTAAAATGAAGAGGAGGGATGCATGTCTAGTGTGAGTCACTTTTTATTTTTTATGAGGCCCACTAGTGGTAGCTTGCATTGGGGAGAAAAAAATCAACACATATGCCTCAAATTACTTTTTGTCATGAGGCATCTGTATCCATATGCCACCATTGTACATGCCCTTAGGGTTGTTGTCTCGCGAGAAGAGAGGGAGTATGGGGTTGTTGTCTTTTTTCTCATTTATTTGGTAGGAGATGGAAAGGCAGCTAACCAATCACATGCGAGTCCATGGATCCCTACCCTAGATCAAATCCTAGCCATCCACTCCTCCTACATCCAACGCTCCAGAATCCTACCATCTATTTTGTGAAAAACCTACAAATTAGAATATTTAAAATCATTTCTTAGTGCTAAAAACAAGGGGTTTTGTGAAGCAGCTACAAAATCTATTTTCCAAAATGGAATCACTAAAAACATCACTTACGTTAGACCACATTTTATGGATGATCACCAATTTGTATGCATTTCCGATCCTTCTAGCTATTTTTCGTCATTTAAACGGGTATCTGCCGATTCGGTAGGAAGTGGATCAAATTCGAAATACATGTGCCTAACGGGTTTCATGCCCATTTGCATCTTGGAATTACAAATAATGTTGCCTAAGAAAGTTTTCATTTTCTTTGGACAAAATCAATCATTTTTCCATATTTTGAGTGCCCAAAATGAGGTTTTTTGTGAAGAACCAACCAAATAAATGTTGCAAAATTGGACCAAATCAATTTTCCAAAATACTTGGCCATATTTATTGCACAATTGACCGAATGGTTGGAAGTCAAAAGTTTTCATCCACCTCTCGTGAATAAGACAAATTTCCGACGATTCAGCAGAAAGCGGGTCAAATTTGAACTGTAGCTGCCTCATAGTTTGCTATTTATTTTTCCAAAAAATCATTTTAGGTACAAAAGTATCTATTTAACCATATAAACACCAAAAGTTTTCCAAGATTCAACCACTAGCTAGGAACGGTCATGCCCGCCATTTTGATCGCGTTTTGAAACGGGCATGAAAAATAAAATAATAATAAAAAAAACCTTCGCATTGTGCCATTATATGTGGCCAAGTTACCAGGAAAATGATAAACTTGTAATACGATAGTTATTTTCAAAAAGTGTTCTCACAAACGAGCTATCATGTGTGGAGATCAATGACTTTCAAGCCAAATGATCAATTTTATGGCCACATTCATGGCATAGTTTGTTCAAATGATCTCATATTGAGCACAAGGGTGCATATTGGAATTGCAAACAATGTTGCCTAAGGAAGTTTTCATTTTCTTCAGACGAAAAAATCATTTTCTATTTTTCGAGTGCCCAAAATGAGGTTTTTTTGTGAAGAACCTACCAAATTATTATTGCAAAATGGGACCAGGTCATTTTTATAATATATTAGGCCATATTTAATGTATAATTGACAAAATGGTCGGTTGTCAAAAGTTTTTATACACCTCTGATGAAAAAGACAAAATTCCGCCGATTTAGTAGGAAGCGCGTAAAATTTGGACTGCACCTGCCTCATAGTTTGCTCTTTATTTTTTCCAAAAATCATTTCAAGGTACATAAATATCTATTTAATCAGAGAAACATCAAAAGTTTTCCAAGATTCACCCACTAGCTAGCAACGGCCATGCCCGTCGTTTTGACTTCATTTTGAAACGGGCATGAAAAATAAAAAATTTGGAAAACCTTCACATTGTGTCATTATATATGACCAAGTTACCAGGAAACATAATAAACTTATAATACGGTAATTATTTTTAAAAAAGTGTTCTTATAAATTAGCTATCATGTGTGAAGATTCATGGCTTTCAAGCTAAATGATCAATCTTATGATAGCATTCATGACATATTTTGTTTAAATAATCTCATATTATGCACAAGGGTAGATATTGGAATGCCAAACAATGTTGCCTAAGGAAGTTTGCATTTTCTTTGGACGAAAAAAATCATTTTCCATTTTTCGAGTGCCCAAAATGAGGTTTTTTGTGAAGAACCTACCAAACAATTGTTGCAAAATTGGACCAAACCAATTTTCTAAAATACTAGGCCATATTTAATGCACAATAGACCAAATGGTTGGGTGTCAAAAGTTTTGATCCACCTCTCATGAAAAAGACAAATTTCTGACGATTCAGTAGGAAGTGGGTCAAATTTGAATTGTACCTGCCCCATAGTTTGCTATTTATTTTTCCCAAAAATCATTTCTAGGTACAAAAATATCTATTTAATCATAGAAACACCCGAAAAAAAATCCAAGATTCAACCACTAGCTAGGAACGGCCATGCTTGCCGTTTTGATCGCGTTTTGAAACGGGCATGAAAATTCAAAAAAAAATTTAAATACATGGGAAAAGCTTCGCATTGTGTCATTATATGTGGCCACGTTACAAGGAAAATAGTAAACTTGTAAGACGATAATTATTTTCAAAAGTGTTCTCAGAAACGAGCTATCATGTGTGGAGATCAATGACTTTCAAGCCAAATGATCAATTTTATGGCCACATTAATGGCATAGTTTATTCAAATGCTGTCATATTTTGCACAAGGGTGCATATTGGAATTGCAAACAATGTTACCTAAGGAAGTTTTCATTTTATTTGGACGAAAAAATAATTTTCCACTTTTCGAGTGCCCAAAATGAGGTTTTTTTGTGAAGAACCTACCAAATAGTTGCTGCAAAATGGGACCAAGTCATTTTTATAATATATTAGGCCATATTTAATTTAAAATTGATAAAATGGTTGGTTGTCAAAAGTTTCCTAAGGGAGTTTTAATTTTCTTTGGACAAAAAATCAATTTTCCTTTTTAGTGCCCAAAATGAGTGTTTTTGTGAAGAACCCACCAAATATTTTTTGCAAAATTAGACCAAATCAAATTCGTAAAATACTAGGCTATATTTAATGTACAATTGACCAAATGGTTGGGTGTAAAAAGTTTTTGATCCACGTCTCGTGAAAAAGACAGATTTCCGCATATTCATTTTCTATTTTTGAGTTCCCAAAATGAGTTTTTATGTGAAGAACCTAACAAATATTTGTTGTAAAAAAACTTCTCCATTTTTCAAGAACATTAGACCACATTTTATGAACAAATTTGTGTACACTAGAAACATTTTTTATAGATATTAAACGGTTTTTAGTTACATCATTAACATTTTTAATAAATATTTTGATGTCTAATATTTTGAACACATGTCTACATTTTTTAAGACACATTGTGCATATTTTTTATAAATGTTAATTTTTTCCAGATACTTCCTCCGTTCGGAAATATTTGTCATCAAAATGAATAAAAGGGGATGTATCTAGATATATTTTAGTTCTAGATACATTCTTTATTGTCCATTTTGATGACAAGTATTTCCAGACGGAGGGAGTACATGATTAACATATTTTCATATATTCCAACAAAAAAACATCTTTTCATACATACGTTTTGATGTATATATTTGTTTTTACAAATTGTACATTTTTTATACATATAAAACATTGTTGATATTGGTTACAATTTTTAATAAATGATTAACATTTGTAGAAAATCTTGTTTTGTTATCTACTTTTCCATATATATATATATATATATATATATATATATATATATATATATATTGTAAAATTTCCATATATGATTTTTTATACATATCTAATATTATTTATGATTATCATTTTTACATGCATGAAACTTTTCATATACACACATTTAGGTTTTAAACACATGATTACATTTTTTCAAATACGTATTAACATTAACATTTTTTTGAATTACATGTTTAGTTTTTAATTGCTAAACCATATAGCAAGAGTCACGAAGGAGTTCATTATTTTCCTATTCTTATAATTTTATATTATTTAATTGGTTTCGACATTTTTCTATAAACAAAAACCTTTTTCAGAGTTATACAATGAAAAACCTGTCTTTTAGACAATAATGAAATATATTTTTCCAGATAACTGACCATCCTTACCAAATGGTAATAATGAAAAACTTGTTATTTTCCCATTTTCGTTGGGTCGAATATATGTTTTTTGAGTAATATAAGGACAACCCACATTTCTTCCTGGATGTGGCGAGACCTACATGGCACACATTTTTAAAAAAAAGGAGGTGGCCTCGTTCCACCGAGTCTCAAGCCCACCTTGAGCGACACCTTAAGTACCAATGCATGCACATTCACAACCTCATGACCATTTATATTGGTCGTAATCGGGTAGAAATAAGGTCGTCGACCACTCTTGTCTACTTTATGACCATTTGGTGTAAGGCAATTTCAGGGTTGAGCCTTTTCAAGCGAAATGGCCGTGGATTTACGATCAATTTAGCTGGGGTAACTCAAAGAAGGTCACAAGTTGACATATTTCTTGTAGTGTAAAAGTCTGATTCACCGATTAATCCCTTATCAGCCCCCGGCGTATATGGTATCAGCTACCAATATCCTTAACAGTGAGTACATATAAGCCACGGAAAACACCAGTCGTTCCCAAAATTGTCTCTGTAAGTACATCGAGAGGCATGTTAAGCATAACAGGCTAAACATCAACCAAATATATCCATGATGGACAAAATAATCTCCAAATGATAGCTTCAGTGTGCAAGTTTAAGCACATTAATTAAGCAAAACAAGAAGTGGAAAGGTGTTTTAACTGCAACATGCTTAACATTTAACAACAAGCAAATGTAGTCATTCAAACTGGTATTATGCCGGTCTAAGTACATTGGTTATTTTTAAATAAAAATGGAAAGGCACGTTAACTACAGCATGATTAACAACAACCAAATGTAGTCATTCATAGTGGTATTGTTGAAACTGGCATTGATTAAATTGAACTGCACAGTTCATACTTGCACATATAGAACATCACGTTGGAAATAACTGGAATAAACAAGGCTGCAGCGACCAGACCTCAAACAGTCTGATCTCTGTGCATCAGTGTCATCCCTGGATCAGTAAAGCTGACACACACAGTACTTGAAGGATTTATAACAGAGTAGCAATCACACACTTATTACATCGATAGTCCAACGATGAACTTATTACAAATAATATGGCTGAAGGCCATCTAACACGATAACAGCGGAATGCTTGGAAGATAAGTGAGTCCATCAACTCCAGCGGCATCACTGAGTATAGAACCACGACCTAAAAAGCATTTTACTCGTCGTCTGAAAGGTCTGCAACATGAAACGTTGCAGCCCGAAAACGGGCCAGCACATGGAATATGCTGGCATGGTAACACAAGAGAATGCAATGAAAGTAAAACTATACTATATGCATATTTGACTGGTGGAAAGCTCTATGGTTAAGTTTTTGCGTAAAGCCAATTTTTCCCTACTTCAAAGGAATATATTTTAATTAACTATCATGGTAGTTGAAACATCGTTGAGAACATAGACATCCTCTCAACCCCAATTAAAATAATCATTAAACCCAACAATATTAAATTAGAGTAACATGATGAGATTCACATGAAAATCCAAGTACTAGATACTCAAGACGTCCATAACCGGGGACACGGCTAATCATGATCAGTTTGTACACTCTGCAGAGGTTTGTGCACTTCTCCCACAAGACTCGATCGCCTCCGTTTGGTTTCTCGCACTGCATGGTGTTTGAGAAACGGATGACCGAGACATAGTCTTTCAGAAGCGCTAGCACCTTACGATCGGGCGGACCGTACCAACCTATACCCCCTACATCTGCTAGTCCACCACTTTAAGAGTTCGCACAACTTACTCATACTATGCTAGAGCCCATAATAGCATTGTGGCTGCACACGGAAGTTTCTAGTATGAATAATCTCATGATCCCTTTGAGCCTGGGTGGCGCTCCAAAAGAAAAACAGGCAATCACTGGAATACCCAGATGCCTCAATCCACCCAGATGTGTATTAATGTTGCCACCTTAAGTTAAACCATTAATTAACAAACTCACATCTGTCATGGATTTCACTCACCCAATCCACGTCTACGAGCATAGCATGTCCTAACAGCAAACGTAGAAGTAACTCCCAAAGGTTTGAATGTAATGCAGGTAATAGGTACTACCTCAATCTACTTCCCAGTCCCACAAGTTAATTAATCCTACTCATGCAATGTGTGAGGGTTGAACTAATGCAATGAAAACTGGGTAATTGGAAAGTATGATCAAAGTGTTACTTGCCTTCCTGATGATCCGCAAAACCTAGAGACTCAAAGTAGCAAGCGGCGCACTCCGGGTACTCTATCGCAATTGCACAAGCACACAATAAGTACTTAACTAATGCACGGGTAAAACTCAAATAAGAGATCTAACCAGAAAGTTCCACTTAAGAACTCCGGTTTGCAAAAAGAATCAACTCGAAAGAAGCAACGAAACTCAAACTGCAAAAGAAACGAGCTCCGGTTTACTAGTTGGCCTAAAGTCAAATCTACAGTAGCCAAAACTTTGTTCAAGTTGATTGAACGTAAAGATGGCATCGAGACGAAGATCTGGGATTTTGAATCACCTGATTCCGACTCTCGAGCGAAAAGAAAAACGAAAACAAGATCAGGGCAGAAATCGTGATCGGAATAATCGCGGATAAATACCCCGAAAAAAAACGGACGAACAGGCTAAGGAACGAACGTTCGCTGTCTGCAGCTAACTAACGAAAACCGTTCGTTAAAACGAACGTACAGACGAACGTCCGCTAAATAACTAAACCGACGAAAACCGATCCGATCTAATCTAATAAAACAGATCTACGGTTTTAAAAAAACCGATGGCTACCTCGCGAACTCCGGCGGGATCTCCGGCGGCGGCGGCGGCGGTCCGACGACGACAGCGGGGCGGCGGCTAGCGGGGCGGCGGCGGCGAGGGGTGCGGCGTGGCGGCGGCTAGCGGGGCGGCGGTGGGGTGCGGCTGCAGCAGCGGCGGGTGGCGGCGGCACGCGGTGGTGGCGGCGGCGCGAAGGCGGCGGCGGCTTCGGGCACTAGGGTTTCGGGCGGGGCGGCGCTGGTGGGCTGAGGCGAAATGGGCCGGCTCTGGCGCTTATAAAGCCCAGAGTCCCAGTCCTATACGAGTCTAAGTCGGTTCACTTTTTTTTTTAAATAGAGTCCCGGCGCAGAAAAACTAACGAAAGAAATACTAAACAGACTCTAAAAATCCCAAAATAAATTTTCACCGTCCTCTAAAAATATTTAGGACAAAGTGAACATTTTTCCCGGACCTAAATGCAATTTTGAAGAACGCGCATTTTTCCTATGCAAATAAATCCGCAAATAAATCCAGAAAAATACCAAAAGTGATTTTAACATTTTTTCCTACAATATTTCTATTATTTTGGAGAAGTCATATTATCTCCGCTCATATTTTGTATTTAGAAATATTTTTAGAAGAGAAAAATAATTAGAATCACACTGTCCTGGTACAGGTATTCGAGCGAAATCTAATACGAAAACGATAAAATTCCCAACTCTCCCCGTAGGTCCTTGAGTTGCTTAGAATTTCGAGGAACGCCACAAACAAAAATGTAAAAAGCATGCAATGCGAATATGATCTATGTATAACATTCCAAATTGAAAATTTGGGATGTTACAAACCTACCCCCCTTGGAATGAATCTCGCCCTCGAGATTCGACTTGGCTAGAGAACATGTGTGGATGGTCCTTGCGTAGATCTAGGGATGGCAATGGGTCGGGTTTGGGGCGGGTGGAGTTGGTCCAAATCC
Organism: Secale cereale; assembly: GCA_902687465.1. Taxonomy (NCBI): domain Eukaryota; kingdom Viridiplantae; phylum Streptophyta; class Magnoliopsida; order Poales; family Poaceae; genus Secale; species Secale cereale. Next base: position 259,849,078 of record LR738712.1, on the reverse strand, counting down.
AATCCATGACCCATCTTCGTACCTTTTGCCCATCCACGAAAGTATCCATGGGCACAACTAGTGCCCATGCCCAAACCCAATGGATACCCAAATACCCGTGGAGCTCCATGGGCATAGAAAAATCAGCATAAAGCCTTCCCAAAGATCAAATTAACTCATCATTGTTCAATCGCAAATGACAACATAAGGTATAAACATAAGTAGGCAGCAAGTACACTGTTCAAACATTTTCCACACGCACAATGACAACACAAATAGTCTGATAGTAAATAACTTGTCTTAAATCTTATTTCATCAAAAAACGGAAGTATACCAAACGATGACAAGTTGACAACTCACGCAGTATCATAGTAGAATTATGGTCTTAAAATCCTATTACATCAGAACCAAAGTTCTAAGATCTTATTAATCACAACCGAAGTTGCATAAATAAAGGACGTAACATATTTGAAAATTCAAATGCACTTCCAACAGTATGCGCACTAGTAATTGGAGACCCAGGCACATGTCCACATGAGCACACTTGGCTCCAAATTAGTCTTTAGTAATGATTGGCTCATTTTCATCCTGAGATAAAAAGGAAAGCATTAATAAACAAGTTAATTATGACTGCATATGCATGAAGGATGAAAACGTGGCATCTAATCTAAGTCCAACCATCAACCACACACTCACAAGTATATATCTTAAAATAAATAGTGCACTGCCCACACATCACTTGTTATTTAAACGTATAAACCATACCCAACAGAATAAATTGAGATGAGAAAAAGGAGTTATCATCACTTCTTCTTCATCCTCAAGAACAGATTGAATCGCTTGCAAAGCGAAGTTGATATCACCTAATGCAAAGATGAAGCAAAAAATTAATTTATGCATAGCACAAAGAAACCGAATAAAAATTGATAATTAACAAGACTACCTAACATGTCCGCTCATGACCAAGCTTGCATACACATAAGAGCTTCGGCTATGCTTGGTGTAAGCCGACTGCGATGTGCACTAAGTAACCTCCCACTAGTACCAAAGACTGACTCCGATGCCACAGATGTAACAGGGATGGGTAATATATCACGAGCAATCTTCTGCAAAGTAGGGTACTTGGCACCTCCAACTTTCCACCAATTAACAATGTCAAGATCTGATGTTCTACGAATAAGGGGCTCGCCCAAGTACATGTCCAATTCAGTGTGAACTTGAGAAGGAGTAACAGGTTGTAAAGACAAGTATTGCTCAAACGCGCCCAAAATTTCATCCACACCACCATTATGAACACCTGGGGTGCTTCCAACAGTAGAAGTTTCGACACACTGAGATACATCTTGATTTTGAGCCAGCAAATCTAGCATTAACTTCTTTATTTTATCAACTTCTATGGATGCATGTTTAGTTCCATACAATGACCCAAATGAAGCCTTCAACATATGCATCTTATAATGTGGATCAAGGACGGTGGCAATAGCCATAAGACCATGGACATCTGTCCAATACTTCTCGAACTTGTCTTTCATTTCCTTGGACATAGCTTTTATGACACTATGTTTGCTAGTTTCCCATTTACGAATTGCCAACCGAATTCCACATATTTGCGGAAAGAAAAGACTAGCTGTAACATATGAAGTGCCCGACAACAACTCTGTGACATCAAAGAACACTTTCAACCTATCACAAACCTCCTTGGCAAAGACCCAATCTTCTCCAGTTGGACAAGTAAAATTCTTTTCACGTATTGAAAGTCTTTCAAAAACATCTTTGTATTGCAATGCACCTTTTAACATTATGTAGGTAGAATTCCACCTAGTTTTACAATCAAGAGCCAATCTACACGTGTATTCATTGTTCAAAAGGCGTGCCATCTTTTCAAACTTCTCATGTCTTTTAGGTGTGGCTGACCAAAATGCAACACTATCTCGTACCCTCTCAATCCCTTTCTCCATTACATCCAATCCATCTTTTACAATCAGATTTAAAATATGAGCAGCACAACGCATATGCAACAAAGTTCCTTGCAACATAAGAGAAGAGGTGTCCAACTTATCTGGCAGAATTTCCATAGCCTTGTCATTTGATGTACAATTGTCCAAGGTCACCGTGGATATCTTCTTCTCAAGGTGCCACTCAACAAGACATGCATGTAGTGCTTCACATATAACCTCAGCATTGTGTGGACATGGAACATAAACAAACCTATACAATAAAAAGTAAGGAACTACTTAGGTTCAGAGTAACAATAATCAATACATCTATTTCAGAATAACAATGATTTAGATAGAGACATGGTTAATTGGTTACCTCATTAGGAAGCTCTTTAGGTTCCAAGAAGCATCAATATAATGTGCAGTTACAGCCATATAGCCCCTCTTTTGATGGCCAGCCGTCCACAAATCTGTTGTGATGGCTACTCGGTTCTCAAACTTTGCAAAGTACTTCACCATGCTATTCTTTTGGACACCAAACATATTTATGATGTCCTGCCTAATGGTATTTCTAGACACCACCTTGAACATTGGTTGCAAAGTACCACAAAATTTTCGGAATCCAGCATGATCAACAATAGACAAAGGGTACTCATGCACACATATCATTAATGCAAGTTCCTTTCTAGCAAGTTCTTGATCAAAAACATAGGTCTCCAAATTTACTTTCCCATCCCCACTTTTTGACAACTTTAATTTGCTTTGTTGTGGACCCACTGGTGCATGCCGAGCTGGACAATTATTACGATGAGTCCTTAAGTGTGACGTACGAGAGGTTGATTCTCCAGCATATGGCTTATGACACCAGTTGCATATTGCCTGCCATTTCCCATTGATCAGTTCTGACTTAAAATCATCCCATACATCTGATGTCCGCTTCCTTCTAGAACCGGTCAGTTTTGGTTGCTCCACTGCTGTACTGGTACCCTCTTGTGCAGTAGAACTTGCGACCACAACAGCTCCAGCCACACCTGAGACATCCGCTGTAGGAGCAACACTGCTTTCGAGACCTGACAAAAGAATGCAAGATGCCATCAACTCAGTGCTCTCATGCAGAAATGATATTACACATATGTCTCATGCAAAAATTGTCGTTCTAGCACTAATGTTTTGGACTCGGTATTAGAGATAAATTATAAGAGTAGAAGTTATCTAGAGCAAAATTCATTGTTGATAAAGCTCCTTCATGACAATAAAGCTAGATAATGAATCTTTTAATAAGAAATAAAAATTATGCATAGTAGTGGTCAGTAGATGGTTTCCAATTATAGCAAAGATGCTGATAATAAAGCTACTCTATGACAAAATTTAATAAGAACATTAAATTGTACAAAGGTGATGTCAGTGAATTGTTTCTAGTTCTAGAAGAAATACTATTAATAAAGCTACTTTATGACAAAATTTGATAAGAAAGTAACTTCTACAAATGCAACAGAACACAGTTTATGCTAGTTTATATAAAATCTCTCATAGATCACAAGCAAGGAGAGCACTGAGTTGCAAAAACTGTAGCAAATAACCGTTTTCAGTGCTGATGGTGCTGCGGTCGACACCCTGTTGCTCGCCGGTGCACGGAACCTCCACTGCTGTTTGCCGACCACGCAAACTTCTCTGTGGGACACTAACACTCCCGCCCCTGCCCTTCCCATGGTTCCCCTTGCCCCCTTCCATTGAAGATTTACTCCTGCTCAGAGAAATAGAGCACACAACGGTAGCTTAGTCAGGAAGAGATCGATCTCTAGTTGGGGAAGGAGGGAGCGAGTGGGATGGGGGTCACAGACCTTGGGTATGTTGCGGTCTGCCAGTCGCCGATGTGCTGCCGTGCTGGTCGCCGAGGCCTGTCGATGCTGGTCGCCGTCTCGCCGAGGACGGTCGCGCTGGGGAGGGAGATGGAGTGTTGGACCCGGGATGCCGGTCGGAGAGGCTGGCCGCGCTGGGATGGACGACCAGGGAGAGGCGGGGGCGGGGAGCGGTGAGCTGGAGCGGGGGCGGCGGGCGTGATTTGTCAGGCGCAGAGGCAGAGGCGCAGAGCGCCGCCGCGCTGAGGATGAGGAGGGAGGTGGACTCGGGGTGACTGTGATTGACAGAGAGATTAGATTAGATTTAAGAATTATTAGGTTAGTGGGGTTGTGGGGTATTAGGGGACATGGGCCGGGCTTTGACTTCTGTAACTGCAAGCGACTTGAGGTTGAACGTGTGCTTAGTCTTGTGTCACTGCCATATGGTCCCACCTGTCATACGGGTATCCATTGGATATCCATGGAGCAGAAATTAAACCCATGCCCAATCCGGCTGTTCGCGGGTATCCAGATCCATGGATCCATGGGCAGAAATGTGCACCATCCCCTTGCCCATTCGGGTCGGGTATCCACGGGTATCCGGATCCATGGATAAAATTGCCATCCCTACGTAGATCATCTTCTCGTTCCCAGGTGGCTTCTTCCTCGGTGTGGTGACTCCACTGAACTTTGCAAAACTTGATAACCTTACTGCGAGTGACTCTGCTCGAAAATTCGAGAATCTTAACAGGATTCTCCTCGTAAGTCAGATCACTGTCCAACTGAATTGCTTCAAGGGGTACTGTGTCTCTAAGCGGTATATCGGCCATCTCCGCGTGGCACTTCTTAAGCTGCGAAACGTGAAACACGTCGTGCACTCCTGACAATCCTTCGGGCAATTCCAACTTATAGGTAACCTCTCCCATGCGTTCCAAAACACGGTAAGGTCCCACAAATCTCGGGGCTAACTTCCCTTTAACTCCGAAACGTTTAACTCCTCGCAGAGGTGATACTCTCAAGTACGCTCTGTCTCCGATCTCATAGGCTATTTCCTTGCGCTTCGAGTCTGCATAACTCTTCTACCTGGACTGAGCTACCTTCATTCTATCTCGAATCAACTTCACCTTCTCCTCAGACTCTTTTATTAAGTCTGGTCCAAACAACTGTCGGTCTCCAACTTCGTCCCACGACAACGGAGTCCTACATCTCCTTCCGTATAATGTTTCGAAAGGGGCCATCTTCAAACTGGCTTGGTAACTGTTGTTGTATGAGAACTCCGCGTAAGGCAAGTTGTCATCCCAACTAGATCCATAATCTAATGCACAGGCTCTCAGCATATCCTCCAAAATCTGATTGACCCTTTCAGTCTGTCCATCTGTCTGCGGGTGAAAAGCTGTGCTAAACTCTAGTCTGGTACCCAAGGTTTCATGTAACTGTTTCCAGAACTTTGAGGTAAACTAGGTTCCTCTATCTGATACGATGCTCCTCGGAACTCCATGCAGACATACAATTCTGTTCATGTATATCTTTGCCAACTTTGACTGGTATAGGTGGTTTTCACAGGAATAAAGTGGGCTACCTTCGTCAATCGGTCCACTACTACCCAGATTGAATCATATCCTGCTTTGGTCCTGGGAAATCCGGTGATAAAATCCATGCCAAGCTTCTCCCACTTCCATTCGGGTATTGGCATAGGTTGTAACAATCCTGCTGGCTTCTGATGTTCTGCCTTCACTCTCTGGCATACATCACAAACTGCTACATACTCCGCAATATCCTTCTTCATACCATTCCACCAGAAAATATCCTTCAAAACCAAATACATCTTAGTATTTCCTGGGTGAATCGAGTATGGTGAATCATGGGCCTCCTGTAAAATCAACTTCCTGATCTCCGGGTCACTAGGAACATAAACGCGGTCTTCAAACCATAAGGTGTCGTGTTCATCCTCACGAAAACCTTTAGCTCTTCCTTCGCTCATCCTCTCCTTTATAGAGGCAACCTCCTTGTCAGCTTTCTGATCTTCTCTGATTTTATCCATCAGGATAGACTGGATTTCTAGTGTTGCTACATAGCCTCTCGGAACTATCTCCAAACGTAGTTCTCGTAGGTCCTCGGCTAACTCCTTTGGAAATTCTTCCATCATTAGGGTATTGACATGACTCTTATGGCTTAGCGCATCGGCTACTACGTTAGCCTTTCCGGGATGATAATGCAATCTCATGTCATAATCCTTAATGAGTTCCAGCCATCTCCTTTGCCTAAGATTCAACTCCTTCTGGGTGAATATATACTTCAAACTCTTGTGATCCGTATATACTTCACAATGGTTTCCAATAAGAAAATGTCTCCACGTCTTCAATGCATGCACTATGGCTGCTAACTCCAAATCATGGGTGGCATAGTTCATCTCATGGGGTTTTAGCTGTCGTGAAGCATACGAAACAACTCTTCCTTCCTGCATAAGAACTGCTCCAAGTCCTCGACGTGAAGCATCGCAGTACACCTCATACTCCTTATGTTGATCTGGCAGAATCAACACACGGGATGAGACCAACCTTTTCTTCAATTCCTGGAAACTGGCCTCACATTCTTCTGTCCAACTGAACTTAGTGTCCTTCTTTAACAACTCCGTCATTGGCTTTGCAATCTTTGAGAAATTATCGATGAATCTCCGGTAGTATCCTGCGAGTGCAAGAAAACTCCGGATCTCCCCAACTGTTGTCGGTGCTTCCCAATTTGTCACAGTGTCCACCTTGGCGGGATCTACTGCTATTCCTTCTCCGGATATAACATGTCCGAGGAATCCGGCTTCCTTCAACCAAAACTCACATTTGCTAAACTTGGCATATAACTGATGTTCTCTGAGCTTCTCCAATACCAATCGCAAATGCTCTGCATGCTCCTCTTCAACCTTCGAGAAGATCAAAATATCATCTATGAACACTACGACGAACTTATCCAAATACTCCATAAACACTTTGTTCATCAGGTTCATAAAGTATGCCGGTGCGTTTGTCAGACCAAACGACATAACGGTATACTCGTACAACCCATACATAGGGGTAAAGGCCGTCTTAGGGATATCCTGCTCTCGGATCTTCAATTGATGGTACCCTGATCGCAGATCGATCTTGGAAAATACCTCAGCTCCTTGCAATCTATCGAACAGATCATTGATCATCGGCAATGGGTACTTGTTCTTGATCGTTACTTCATTCAATCCTCGGTAATCGACAACCATTCTTAACGATCCATCCTTCTTCTCCACTAGAAGTACTGGCGAACCCCAAGGTGAAGAACTTGGGCGTATAAATCCCTTATCCAGTAACTCCTTAATATGTTTCTTAATTTCCTCCAAATCCTTTGCGGGCATCCTATATGGTCTCTTAGAAATTGGCCCGGTGCCTGGTAAAAGTTCAATCAAAAACTCTATATCTCTATCCGGTGGCATCCCTGGCAGTTCTTCTGGAAACACGTCCGGATAATCCTTCACTACTGACACTTCCTCCTGAACAACTCCCGTCAAGGAATTTAATCTACTCCGCTTTGACTCATGCCGGGATACATACTTGATCCTTCTTCCTTCCGGCGTAGTAAGCAAAATGGTCTTGCTGGCACATTCAATATTCCCTTCATACTTAGATAACCAATCCATGCCTAATATCACATCCAATCCTTGAGATTCCAATACTATTAGGTCCGAAGGGAAAATGTAATTACCAATCCTTAGGGGCAACTGATCACACCATGACTTAGCCATATACTTCGCTCCTGGTGAGGTTACTAACATGGGCGATCTAAGGGCTTGGGTCGGCAGCTTATACTTATCCACGAATCCCCTTGAAATGTATGAATGTGATGCACCAGTATCGAAAAGAACGAGTGCAGTAAATGACTTAACTAAGAACTTACCTATAACCGCATCTAGTTGCTCCTCTACGTCCTTCACAGTCACGTGGTTCACTTGTCCTTTGTTGAACGGGTTGGGCTTCTTCCCGGCGCTTCCATTGCCGTTCCCATTCTTAGCTTCTGGGCATTCATTGGCATAATGTCCATTCTTCCCGCACTTGTAACTAGTGACATGGCTGAAATCCCTCTTGGTGGGTGTGGACGGTGTAGGGCGGTTCTGGTTTCCATTGGCTCCATTTCCATTTCCATTGCCATTATTGGTGCCATTGTGATTGTGCGAGCTACCTCCTCCATGGGTATGCTGAAACTGTCCTACCGCTTTAGGGGTAAAACGGGGCTTCTGCTGAGCTCCATAATTATACTTTCCTTGCCCATACTTCCTCTTGCGACTCTCAATCTGTTGATGCTTCCTTTCAATCATTAGGGCGCGGTCAACCAACTCCTGGTAATTATTGAAAGTTGCCACCATAAACTGTACACTCATCTCATCATTCAGCCCTTCCATGAATCTCTCCTGCTTTTTGGCGTCTGTGGCCACATCATCTGGGGCATAACGAGATAGGGTACTAAACTCATCCACGTACTGAGCCACAGTACGATTTCCTTGGCACAGATTGCGAAATTCCTGCTTCTTCATACTCATTGCTCCAGTTGAGACATGGGCGGTACGAAAAGCTTGCTGAAACTGATCCCAAGTCACATTGGCTACGGGATAAGTGGCTGTGTAATTCTCCCACCATGCTGTGGCTGGTCCAGACAACTGGTGTGCGGCAAATCGCACCTTCTCAGCATCCGAGCAATTGGCGGTGGTCAAATCCCTTCCAATCTTGCGTAGCCAGTCATCAGCCACTATTGGTTCGATGCTGCTAGCAAACACGGGTGGTTGCAACCTTAAGAAACGTGTTAGATTGTCCACGGGTGGTGGTGGTGGAGGGTTGTTGTTGTTGTTGTGGTTGTTCTGAGTGTTCTGGACAAGAAGTTGCATGAGGGTGTTCTGCTCCTGGACCAACTGGGTGAGCTCAGGGGGAAACTCAAATTCACGTCTTGGAGGCATCTGATGGGTGTAGAGGGAAGATATTAGAATAGGAAATAGGTCTAAGGGAAAATCACTACCCATATACACATGAGACAAACACACAATCATATCACACCAATCAATTTCAAACAAGGTCTTACAAATCTAACGATCGTTACAAAAGTGATCTAAATCTAATATATGGAGGTAAACTACTAGTCACAGGGTGGTCATCTAAAAATATTGATCGGCAGAGGATTCCATAACATCTGCTCCAGCTTCATCTTCATAGTCTTCGTCCTTGCTATCCTCAGCTTCCGAATCTGTGTCATCTATGATGATATAGTCTTCCGGTGGAATCTCCTTGGGTTCTTCTTCCTCGTCTTCTTCTCCCATGAGTATTCCTAACTTCCGTGTCAAGTCATCATTCTTCTCCACAAGTATTTTCATCTCCTCCTCATATCCGTCGCGTGTAGACTTGAGTTCTTCTTCTAGCTCCAAATTCCTATTTAGGGCTTTCTTCAAATCTATCACCCCTGCACACATCTGGTGCTCCTGGCGACGAATGTGATGATTCAACTCCTAGATGAATGCTGCAATGGACCTATCCTTCCGAGTGCCGATCATATCCCAATTCTCATCGCGATGTCCACAAATCTGGTAGATAGTGTCCTTTAGCTCCTGTTTGTAGACTTCTCCGATCCTTCCCATAGCAATGTGGGCTGCCATACTCCTGCCTAGGCTCCATGTAGGTGCATTAAAGGAAAATGCTATGAGTGAGGTGACGGGTGCAAATGTCCTTCCTTGTCACACCCTGCATTTTGTAACATGTTATTTGTACCTTTGAAGCATGAAAATTTGGACCAGCAATTTTTTTTAGCATCATTTGGCTTTTATTTGGATTTGAGTTTTTCTTCATATGCTTTTCATGTGCTCATTAAAGTCAACTATGACCTCTTGTAGAATTCATCTCCATACCCAAAACTTCTGCCCAATGATCATGCCAAGTGTTATATAACAGTATAGTATTTTCCTACAAAATTAATTTGGCCAAAAAGTATTTTATAAATTTAGTTTTCCAAAAACCCCTGAATTGAGATTTGCACTGCAAGTACTTGATTTAGGGTGAGAAAATTATTTCAAAAGGAACATTTGAGACCTAGTAGTCATAGGACTCCCAGAAAACACAAAGGTATAATTTTAAAAGTAATTTTCCTACTTTATTTAAAAGCTTTTTCTAAAGGCCAGAAATGGTCTTTAATAGGGGAAAATTATTTAACTGTTTCAAAAATATTTGCCAAAATTCAGAGAGACTCAGAGGAGATATATTGTCCATATATAAGAGTTTCAACACTTGGTCATGTTCAAAATAATGGGCTAAACCCTCTAAAACCCTTTTTGGATATTTCAAGCTTTTGAAATATTTACAAAGGAATTTTTCTCCAAATATTCCAAGGAAATTCTATCATGTCATATATGACATATTTGACGATCTTGCCAAGTCCCATGCCTTGGGAAGCAAGAAAACATCCTCAAACCCCTTCAAAACCATTCTGTCCATATTTGAAGTTTGAGCAACTTTACATTGCCAAACTTGTCCAAATGCTCTCAAATTTGGTGCACATGCTAGAATGGCCTAATAAGGCATCTAGACCAAATGGCACAAGATTTGGAATAGAGCAACTTGATCAGATCACCTCAAAACCCTTTCTGTTCAAATACAAATTTGAACAACTTTACATTACCAACTTTTTATCTGGAGCTTCAAACTTTGTGGGCATGATCAATACCCCAAATGATGATGCTACACCAAGTGGTGCATCAAGGGGAGATGATTAGCTTGACTCAAACAAGATGAAGCTGTTTCTGTTGATTTCTAGGGTTCACCAGAGTTACGTTGGCTAGTTTCTTCAAATAAGCCCAAATTTGGTGAAGCACCCTATTTTCACATGTTATATAATCCTGTTAAGTGCCATGTCAAGTGGAGGTCATTTGCTTGACCAAACACTGATCAAACACCTTCTGGCTTTTTACTAAAACCTCCATCTTGATCACTTTTACTCTTCTCCATGGCCTCAACTTTTTACCACATGATCATTCAGCTACTGGCTACCTCCAGTAACTTCCGCAGCACCCCAGCTCCATGATTGAGGGGTAAGAACCCAAGTTTACCTTGCTGGACAACAAGTTTTCACCAAGTCACCAGCATCCTCCCTCTCTCTCAGCATCTCCAGGGCATCCAAGGCCGCAGGCCATTTCTTTACTCCTCCCCTGACCTTCTAGACACTCTTGGGCACGTTGGTTTTGACCGGAGCGGCGAGGGCACGGTGGTGCCAGCCATACGCGCGCTCTGGAGCACGCAACAGTGCGGACACGCACTGTAGCTCCAGCCAATCAGCCACCCCCGACAGCCTCGGGCCACTCCCTCGCTCCAGTCGATGCTCCTCGACGTCCGCGACCGCCCCGGCGCTGTCCCCCCTCCTCCTGCGCCCTCCAGTGATCATCGTCGCACGCGCACCGGCCGCCCGCAATGGCCACTCTTCTGCCTCGCATGCGCGCGCTCCAGAAGCTCCCCTGCTCCTCCTCTCACCTACTGGACGTGGAGCTCGTCCAGCAACTCCGTGGACTCATTCCCCTCGCCCCCTGTGCGCTGTAGCTTCGAGCCGGAGCTCGCCGGCGCACTGGACCTCGGGCCTCCGTCGACCCCCTATAAATAGGACCCCCCGGGCCTCTCCAGCAGCATCAACAGCTCCACCACACCTCACTGAGCCCTCCAACACCACCCATTCCTCCCCAGGTAGTCCCAGTACTCGGGATCGACCGAAGCTCCGCCGCGTCGGGCCGCCGATGATCTCGCAGCACGGGCCTCCCCTGTCCTTCCTTTCGCCCGATTCGAAACCCCCTCACCACACTGATCGTTTCCCCCCCGTTTCCCCCTCCTGTTGCAGTCGGAAACGACCGGAACAACGACCTCCCGACGAGCTTCCGCCGTCCCACCTCGCCGCCGGTGAACCCGACCTCCCCGGCGTGCTGTACCACCACCCCTACAACCGCCACTCGACGCTGAACCCAACCCGCCCTCCGTTGCCGTCGCCGTGGCCGGAAACCTCGCCGGTGTGCTCGCCGTCGCCGTGGCCGTGAGGTTGGAGATGACAGGTGGGCCCCGCCTGTCATCCCCACACCTCTCTCCCCCTCCTCTCAGTCACTGACCGACGGGCCCTGCCCGTCAGGTTCAAAAACGTGACGTGCGCGCGCAGGCACCCGTGCGGCTGGGCTGGTCCGCCCTGGGCCGTGCACTGTGGCCTTCTCTGGCCCAGTTGCACAGGGCACTTTTCCTTTTTCTTTTCTGTAATTGTTTTAAACATTTCTACAGAAAAGAATAATGGTCCAAATAAAATAATTCCAACTCCTAAAATCTTGTAATATTCCAACCTATTTAATGGTACCACTTTCACTCATATCTATGAAACTTTTCTGTTCTGTTCAAATTTAAATTCAAATTTGAGCAGTAAAACTCCTATTCTAAAATCAATAGATTCCATTCTGTAACTCCAAAACTCCAACTAAGATTTTTCCCCATCTTAGAAATCCCTCTAGTATTTAACAAAAAAAAGTTGACATTTTTCTGAGCACTTTGATTTTTCTGTTTTATTTGTGGCCTTATTTTTCCGTTGTTATCATGCGACGTATAGATCCCGTATTTGACGAAGTTGCTATGGAAGGAGAAGGAGAAGGATTTGAAGACTTTGAAGACCAAGCCAATCCAGGCAAGCAGCCCTTTGACCATGATACACTTGTTTTGCGGAACCCATTGTTTCCGATGCATGATGATAGATTCACGGTGGTGACCTAGTTGAAACCACCACATGATGCATGCTTGAGCTTGATCTTGCTATGTGCTAGTTGACCTGCAAATAGTTAGTCTTGATGCTTGATGATGCATGTGTGACATGAACCTTCGTGGTTAAAAACCTTTGCATGAATCCATCGGGTGCCCCTAATGCCCGAGGGTGATGTTGAATTAGGTCATCACTTGAGAAAGAAGTGATGTGCCGGTATAATCATGTGCATGGTGAAATGATGGATTAGATTTATGTGTGACTACCGTCCCAACCAAACATGTGCAACCACACTACCCCTTATGGGACGGGGCTTTATTGATTACTTAGGTCGATACTAGCATGGTGCCCGCATTACTAGTGACGGGAAGACTTGAGGTCTTTCCCGGGACGGGGTCGTGCTTGGATAGACGACCATGACTGTTTTCACAGGGCACCAGACACACCGTTGGTCCCTTCGGGTACGCGTGAAATTGAAATTAGGGCAAGTCCCGTGATCTTTGTTTGTACCCGAGGGCCGTGTACCAACGAGTGGACTCTATGTTAGTGTCGTCTAAGGAAAGGTAATGACCGGGTGCTTACCCCGGGTACTTGAGGTACCGCGGGTCGTGGATGACACGGAAGTTCCCCGGATCTTGTGGGTTAAGTGCGCAACCTCTGTAGAGTGTAAAACTATTCGAATAGCCATGTCCACGGTCATGGACAGTTGGGTGGTGCTACTTAAACTATGTCTAGAATTTTACTTCATCGGTGATAGCATGTGTGTGATGAGTCAAGGTGGTGACTTGACTCGATGAGTTGAATCATATTCATGTTGATATCGGTAACCTGTCATCGAGGTTACGCGAGGTTATTGATGCATAAACTTGATAGTAGAATATTTATTCTAGCCCTTTGCTAGATTGTTCATTATCGTTCAATTACATTGTTACTTTGAACCACATCATGGGTTGCTTGCGAGTACATTCAAAGTACTCATTGGCTTGCCACTGGTTATTTAATTGGCCAGGCATGGAAGAACATGAATATGAGCAAGAGTTCTTTGGAGACGAACATGCGAACTAGGACGCTATCCCAGTCAGAATGCCTGTAGGGTTAAGGCAGATGGCATGGGTTCTACCCGTTATCGAAGACTTCCGCTATTTGAGTTATTTGCTATTCAGCCCGTGAGGCTCTATCTATGTAAGACTTGGCCATAATGGCCATAATTCGTGTAAGACTATTTTTATGGATGTAAGACTCTTGTTATTTCAGCTTCTGTGTGTTAAGTGAGCATTGATCTTTGGGATCACTATACACGTGCATTCGGTGATCTCGACTTCTAAGTCGGGGTCCCCACAGAGCTGGTATCAGAGCCATCCTGACTGTAGGAAGCCTTAGTTAGCATGGGCGTTAGTTAGATGAGACCCCTTTTCAAAAACCTTCTGAACCTCTCTTCTTTTCTAAACCTGAGATTTCATCAGCTTATTAACCCCTCCTATTCCACCTTTGTAGATGGCCGCTGTACCCGAAGAGCACCTGACCACTGGGTTTCCCTTACTTCTCGAGGATAGCCTCCAGGAGTGTCAGTTCCACCGAGCACCCATTCTCACCTACCTTGAGCATTGGGTTAGCGACACTGAGGTGGAGTACCATGTGGAAGTGATCGTGAAGGCAAATGATCCTCCCAAGAGTTGGTTCTTCGAGGGACCCCAGATGGCAACGCTACCACTCGCTGTCGAGGCTGCTGCACTCAAGGCATTAACCCGTCTCCGCGAGCTTCTTCCGGAGATGGCAGCCAAGATGACAACTCGCTTCTTACCTTACCAGAAGGAAGGTGAAGAAGAAAGCAGCGCACTAGCCCCTACACTGAAGGAAGGACTCTCGCTTCGATTCCAGACCTACTTCAGTCTATGTGCCGACAGCTTGGCACAAGACTTGGCCTCGGAATCAATGAAGCTTCGAGAAGAACTTCACAAGATGTGACGCCCGAAGACCGATGTCCCAGAAGATTCCAGAAGATTCCAGAAGATTCCAGATGTTCCGGGATCTCCCGTGTGTTTTATTTTGCTTGTGTTATTTATTTTTTGCATTGCATCATGTCATCATGCCATCATGTCATTTTAATTTTTGCATCTCAACCAATAAATCGTGTGGACCTTCGGTCCATTTAAATCGAGGGAAGGTGACTTCTCTTTATAACATATCCTCCAAATATTATGGAGCTATTATAAATAAATATTCCATTTGTTGGGAATTAACCAACACACGTGCATTATTTTCCCCATGTCTATTTCTCCAAGTTTCTACTTCTAAACCTTGTCTATAATTCTTTTCCGTTGTTTCGAGGTTCCTCCAAAAATTCGAACATTTTTGGGCACTTCAAAAATCATGTCCTAGTTCAAACCTTTCGAGTTAAATTCAAAGGAATTTGAATTTAATTTCCAATCCCGCCACTTCTATTTTTCTTTGATTAAACTCATTTTTTTTTGTGAGTCTAGGGAATTTTGCCCTTTGCCCTAAGCATATTCCTAACTCCTCCTTCCTTTTTCTTTCTCATTGCTGTTTTCTGTTTTTTTGTTGGGAAAATAGCAGCAGTTAATTAAAGGCAGCCAGGCCTCTCACCGCAGCCACCCTTCTTGGCCCAGCCGCAGGAAGCCCAGCTTCCCTCCCAGCCGCTCGGGCCTCAACCTCCGCGGCCCATCTTCCCTCCTGGCCCAAGGCCAACCCCAGCCTCGCAACCCTAAGCGCCCCGAACCAGCTCCCTCTCATTCCCGCACCCCGCCGCCAGCGTCCGTTCCTCATCTCCCTCGTCCCCTCGCCCGCACTCTTCTCCCAGCGCCGATCCCTTTCTCCTCCGTGCCCCGTCTTCCCTCGCAGGAGCCCGTGCTCCCATGGCCGCGGCCAGCCAGCGCCCCTCGATCTCCTCCGCGGCTCCCTCCTCTCCGCATCCAAATAGGCCGAAGCCCGGCTCCCGTCTCCCTCGGCCGCCCCTCCTCAGCGCCTCCACGCGCCACAGCGCCCCTGCCATCTTCCCCCGTCTCTGTCGTCCAGCGCCGGCCGGGAGCAGCGCCAGCCGCCGGGCTGCTCTCGCCCCCGCAGGCCGCGCCTCCGCCGCGGGAGCTCTACTGCCGGCCCTCAGGCCTTCCTTCCTCGGCTCCTCCAGGGCCGCCGCCCCTGCTGTCTCCAGCACGACCCGCGGGCAAGGCCGCAGCGCCCAGGCCGACGCGCCTCTGCCTCCTTACCTGCCTCCTCTCCACCTCGTCGCAAGTACCTCGTCCAGCGCGGCCACGTCCTGCCTCCACCGCGTCCGGCCACCGGCTCCCATCCTCGCCGGTCCGAGGCTGCAGCAGCACCAGGCCGGCCCGCGCCTCTCCTCCGCCGAGGCTCTGCCGTCGTCTCCTTCCAGCGCCCCAAGTCGTCGCCCCGTGCAGCTCCTCGTCCGTGCAGCGCCGGCGCCGCCCCAAGCACCTCCAGCACCTCATTGCCGTGCCGCTGCATGGTCTCGTCGCCCCCGTGCTACAGTGTCCTGTGTTTTTGTTGTGTTGCCGTGCTGCTGTTTTGACAGATGACCCATGTACAACTACGACTCGAGACGAGACCGGCAAGACCGAACGGCTACGATGGCAAGTACCTCTCCGATGAACGTGAACAACTACATGGCGATGCGACAAGTACCCCTACGGAATGTGTACCACTACCGTCGGCCATCGAAGACCCCGTGAACAACTACTTCCACTACCGCCACGTGAACGACAAGTACCTCTCCGAAATGGAATGTGAACGGCTACTTCCTCTCTGTACGGGGACAACTACTTCCTCTTCGAAAACGTGAACCACTACTTCCTCTACGACTCGTGAGAACGACTCCTTCCTCTACAATCTCGAACCGCCCCGAAACGATTGTTCCGAAGGTATAACCCTGAGACGTGACCCGTGTGATGCTTGTGTTGTATGGAATGTTTCCCTTGTGTGCTCCGTGCATGTTTCGACCTTTTGTCATGTTCCTCGGTTGCCTCGTCGCCGACTCGTGGGAACCTGGTGACGGGATCACCCCACCTTATCATCTTCCATGTCTCGCTCTCCGTTACCTTTTGCACCGGTCTCTCAACGAGATACCGGAACCGATATGATGCGTTGCATCATTTTCGGATCATTGCCGTGGCACCCTTTCCTTCCACCACGGTGACAAGTGCTTCATATCTCTCTTGTTCCCTTTTAATGTAATTGCATAAACTTGATCATGTCATCCGCATCATGATAACAACATGAGAATGTTTAATTGTTGTTGCTTATAATTACTAAACATGCTCATGGGGATTTTCCGGAATTTGTTGTTGTTATTTCCAGCCTCATTTAAAATGCCTAAATAGTGTAGTTTTATTATGCTTCACCTCTTGCTATGTTGAAAACATTTAATCTTGTCTTGTAAATAACGGGAGTCAACGAAATAATTAACATGTGGTGTTTCGTCAATATGCAACTCGTTGCATATTGAGCTCCACTTAACTTGTAGTTTTGTTTGTGCACTTTGCCATGCCATGCATAATTAAACCGGACATGCATCATGCTTGCTTGTGCATCATGACATGCTTATGCTTGTGCGTTTACCGTGTTGTTTCCTTCTTTCCGGTTGCTTCTCTTGTTAGCTTCGGTTTCGTTCCGGAGTTGTGAGGAGTCGCTCGATTGTTGCTCCGTCTACTTCGTGGACCCGTTCTTCTTCCTTGTGGAATCCCAGGCAAGATGACCGAACCCGGATACCATTACTATCTTTGCCTATTGCTAGAGTATCGCTCTTTAGTATTTTTGCCTCGATGCCCATGTCTTTCCTGTCAGCCTCCTACTTGTAACCATCACCATGTTTAACCACCCTACCTATGCAAACCGTTGCTTGGCTAAGTACGCTTCGCTCAGCCCCTCTTATAGCATTGCTAGTTGCAGGTGAAGATCGAAGATGCTTGCTTCATGTTGAAGTTTTGTTGGGTTATATCACACTATATAAATGCTTAAATGAAATCATCTATATATTGGCAAGGGTGGAAGGCTAAGCCTTTTGCTTGGTGATTTGTTCCACTCATGCCGTTAGGAACCGTATAAACCGGTGTTATGTTCCTTGATTATGCGTTCCTAACACGGTTGGGGTGTATGGGACCCCCTCGATAAACCGCTAAGTGCTAAGTCTTTTCCAGCAAATCCCAACATTGGTACTATTTGCCTCATAATAACAACTTAATTAATTAATTAAATTTGCATAGGGGGTCGCGTCCCCGAGGATTCTTAATTCTACATAGCAGGGGGGCCAGTGCTGATGGTGTTGGTCCCAAACGGGGGTTCTGCGGGGCCGCCTTGGGGCAACCCGAGGTATCTGGCATACACCTGTAGAATCGCCCATCCGGTCGTGGCCTGAGACGAGATACGCGCGGCTACTATCAGGGTGTCGGCACGCCGGGAGGATTTGCTGGATTAGCCTTACCTTAGTTCGGAGTATCTTGAGCACGGGATTCCGAGAATACTCGGGTCTTCCCACCTTGGAGTTGCGACTCCGCGGATCGTGGGCTTGTAATGGGTCAAGTTGGAACACCCCTGCAGGGTTATGAACTTTCGAAAGCCGTGCCCGCGGTTATGTGGCAGATGGGAGCTTGTTAATATCCGGTTGTAGATAACTTGACACAATGTTCCAATACACTACCAGCGTGAGTACCGTGACAGTAATTTTTCGAAAGGGGTTTCGGGAGATGAACACGGTGGGGTTATGTTTGACCGGCTGTAGTTAGGATCACTTCGTGATCATCTCTCGACCGAGGCACTTCTCTTCTCGCTCTCTTTGACGTAAGTTAGTGCTAGTTGCTGCTGCAGACTCTTGTTGTTCCTTCACCTCTTGTTCTTTCTTCAGCCTTGTCCTCACCCAAGGCTTAAATAGTCATGTTACCCGGGAACGGGATTGCTGAGTCCTCTGTGGCTCACAGTTACTTCATCACACCAGATGCAGGTTCAGCCGAGTTTGATGCAGGAGCTGGTTCAAGTGCTTCACTGGGAGCTAGATGAAGAGTTTGGCCGTATGCTGTTACGTTTCGACGATCAGTAGTGGTTTCTACTAGGATTCGATCCTGACCTGTGGCGTTATGTTGTTTGGTATCTTTCTTTTGGATCTTCACCCGTAGTCGGGTTGTGATGTTTTGAATGATGTCTTGCTTATGTAATGTATTGTGTGAAGTGGCGAGTGTAAGCCAACTATCTCCTTTTGCAATTTAATCCCTCTTTTACATGAGTCGTGCAAAGATACCAAACTTGAGATCATTTTAGGATGGGCTTATATCTTTAAGTCGTGCCTCGACACGTAGGAGATATAGTCCCATCCTGGGCATTACAAGTTGGTATTCAGAGCCTTCTCCGACCTAGAAGCCCCACTGATTGATCGAATCGTTGACGGTTGAGTCTAGGCACACACTGAAAATGTTTTGAGTCCTATATATATCGGAGAGTAGGATTTCTTTTGCTCCTCATCTCTTTTCACTCTGGTGAGGACTCCTGACGACTACTCTTGCCTCTTCTACTTTCAAAAATTGCACCAAATTTTTTTTAGGATCTCGCGAGTATTGTTTGGATTGTTTCGATGTCTTTGTGACGAGAACATTGTTCTCGATGCCTCCTATCATTAGGGGTTGTGGCAGTGTCCCGGGGAGTTGAGCTCCGAGGTGTTGTTGTCACAAATCCATCGCGGCAGTACTAGAATACTTAAGACGACCGACATCGAAAACTCTCCTATACGGTTAGTGGCAAGATAACCCCGACATCACCCAGTACTGGGGAGGTAGCTCGGGAGTATTGCCATAGCTTGTATAGTGGATACGTTTCAAAGGTCCGAGGTAAACAGTTTCCGAGAAAGACTGGTTATGTGTTGAAGGATGGATACAGCTGGATGTAGGTTTAGAGTTGATTGCGCGGTGCTTCCCCTGTATCCCCAACACCTGATTGCATAACTGGAAACTTTCGGAAATTAATAGGTGGGTTTCATTTAGTAGTTCTAGGCATTCTTCCAACGGATGCACGATATGAAGTTCGGGGTTCTACACTGAGTGAAGTGGTTTTATGGACTTGTTCTGATCGGGAGTTACATCTTAAAGGGTCCTTGGCTATGCTGATCCGGGGATTGCAAAACCCTTTTGTAACACGTTCCATGAGCATTCAGCACGAAGATGTCGAACGAAACTTCTATCTTGTATTTTTTCTATCTGTTCCTTGTTCCTTTTTATTTACCTTTTGTTCTCCAAGTGGCTTCTCGACAAGTTGATGTACCTGCGGAATTCATTCGTTCAATTCTCTGTTCGGATAGATATGTGTAACATAATCTTCTTCATAAACACATCTATCCTTTGTTTCGTTTTGATTCTGGTATTCGAGTTGCTTCGATGTCAAATGTTGATTCCATACCTTTCCTAATCGGTGTTCTCATATTTCTATGGGAGTGCTAATTCTTCTTGACCATCGAGATTTTCATGTTAATTCTTTCAACCGGTGTGCCTTTTCTTCAAGTTATTCCATACGGACGCCGTTGAGAAATCCGACGATTTGTCTGTTTCAATCATCTCAAGTTGCCTTTGTTTTACCCACCCTCCCACCCTTTTTTCTTCTTGGAGCCAGCAATTCTTAAATGAAGTATCCATTTTATTCATGTGATATTTCTTCATTCTTCCCTTCAATGTTCTTATCCGGTGATTATCGTGAAGATGCTCAAGAGCTTCAAGTTCATCATTCTTTTGTTCTCAAACTCTGCCGGTGGATGTAATTCAAGATTTCGGTGTTGATCTCATCCTTTTCCTCATTTCACAATGCTTTCTTATTCCGATGCACCAATTAATCATTCTCTTCTTGCTATTCTTATCCGGAGTGCTGAAGATTCATAATTTCATTCTTAATCCTTTCAAGCTATTTTGAGGATCTTCTCCAGGACCGCTTTCAAATTCTTTTCTTCGTTGGTTCAACCTTTTAATTCTTCATTACGGAGTGCTTATACAATTCATGGTGGTGTATCTCATCGTCTTCTCAGATTTTGCAGTCTCGAAGACGAGTTCGTCTTGAATCCTTATCCGTTCTTCTAAGATTCGTGGTTCTAGTTTCATGCCATCTTCATTATTGTTCAGATTGTGAGGAATTCTTTTATACCACCCAAAGCATTTGATGAATTCTTTTCTTTGTGTTCCTCCGAAGGCCATCATTTCAGCATATTTCTTCGCTCTCAGTTTTCAACTTCGTCCTCCAAATATTCTTCATTGATGTCTCTTCGTTCGTCTCCATATTTTTACGATGGTTCTTTCAAGTTTACCCTTCCGTTGTCGTTTTAATTCACTCGTTCTTTTCATAATCCTACCGGTGCTTTGTTGAATAATTATCCGAGCTTGTGCTAGATCTCTCTTTAATTCCTTGCAACGAGAATAAGTAGTATGCCAAATCCTTTGGTTGTCATCAATTTAAATTGGTGAAGGAGATGCATGACATAATTCTTATTCTTATTCCTTCAAGGTGATTTAATCTCTTTTTCCGGAGCTTGTTCATCATATCATATTCTCGGTCCTAAGTTGTTCATCTTGTTTTCCGGAGCTTCAAGTTATTTCAATTATATCATTTCAAAGCTCCATCTAATTCATCGCAGGCCTTGAATCTTATTCTTTTCATCTTTCACTTCTCATCCTTTTGTTACCGGAGTTCTTCATGGTGGTTCATCATGTTTTAATTAATCCTTGAAGTCTTCATCAAGATTCTTGTTGGAGCTCAAGCATTCTTCATCATGCTTTTCCAATTGCAATCCTTTCTACCTTATCTTTTCAGATGGTGTTATGTCATTCTTGACAATTCCTTCATGTTTCATGATTCACGAGTTATCAAGAATGAGATATTTAAACCCATCATTTTCTTTGTTCAGGAGATCTTTCCAACCATTCAATTTATTTGTTGGAGTCATCTTGGGTTGTATTTAACCTAAAAGCTTTCCCTAAGGATTGTTGCTATTGTGGTGCTTATAAATGACCCAAGTTCTTCATTTATCATTCCGGTGAAATAAGTTTATCGTCTCCTTGTTGATCTCATTGCAATCAAATGTTTTCGTTAGTGGCTGGTTGTCACCTCTTAATTTTGAGATGTTCTCCATAAGCCCACAACAAGCTTATTCTTTTCGTTGTTGATTTTTCCATCAACCCCATTCAACCTTCGTTGTAAGGAGGTCTTCCTAATTCATTCGTGGGAGAAGTTGTCATTTTCTTCTTCATTCTTTTCTTTCCAACGACCTAGCATTCTATTCTTTCATCCCGGAGGCATTGTGATGTTGCTCTCTTTAACCATCATCTCCTTTTTATCGAGATCATGTTCTTTCCCTTGCTTATCATTTAACCGGAGTGTTGTATTCTTCAATTCAAGTTCCGTCTTTTATCTAGTTTTCCTCTCTTTTCAACCGGAGTGCTGTCTGAATCATTCTTATCCCGTATGCCATTCTTTTAATTGTTTCAGAGGCTGTGTGTTGTTGTTTTCATCAAGTATCATCCCAACTTGGCAAGTTCATGTTAATTCCTTCCATTTTCAGACGAAGTGCTGTCCAAATTCTGTCATTCTTTTTCCTTGGCTATACCATTGCGGTTTCTTATTCTTTTGGTTCGTAAGCTCTTGTTTCATGTCTTTCAACCTCCAAGGTTCTCATAATGCTCCGTGTTCGTCTTTTCTAACGGAGTGTTTCATCTTCGTTCATCTCCGTTGCATTCTTCTTTCAGATTGTTCAACCTCTCAAGGTTCGTGGTTTCACTCGTCTGTCAAAGAAGCAACTTTGTTTTACCTCTTCCTCTTCCGTTTTTACCCGGTGCTATCTCTAGGATCTCGGGTCGAGATCCTCTGTTAGTGTGAGTGAGTTGTGACGCCCGAAGACCGACGTCCCAGAAGATTCCAGAAGATTCCAGAAGTTCCGGGATCTCCCGTGTGTTTTATTTTGCTTGTGTTATTTATTTTTTGCATTGCATCATGTCATCATGCCATCATGTAATTTTATTTTTTGCATCTCAACCAATAAATCGTGTGGACCTTCGGTCCATTTAAATCGAGGGAAGGTGACTTCTCTTTATAACATATCCTCCAAATATTATGGAGCTATTATAAATAAATATTCCATTTGTTGGGAATTAACCAACACACGTGCATTATTTTCCCCATGTCTATTTCTCCAAGTTTCTACTTCTAAACCTTGTCTATAATTCTTTTCCGTTGTTTCGAGGTTCCTCCAAAAATTCGAACATTTTTGGGCACTTCAAAAATCATGTCCTAGTTCAAACCTTTCGAGTTAAATTCAAAGGAATTTGAATTTAATTTCCAATCCTGCCACTTCTATTTTTCTTTGATTAAACTCATTTTTTTTGTGAGTCTAGGGAATTTTGCCCTTTGCCCTAAGCATATTCCTAACTGCTCCTTCCTTTTTCTTTCTCATTGCTGTTTTCTGTTTTTTTTTGTTGGGAAAATAGCAGCAGTTAATTAAAGGCAGCCAGGCCTCTCACCGCAGCCACCCTTCTTGGCCCAGCCACAGGAAGTCCAGCTTCCCTCCCAGCCGCTCGGGCCTCAACCTCCGCGGCCCATCTTCCCTCCTGGCCCAAGGCCAACCCCAGCCTCGCAACCCTAAGCGCCCCGAACCAGCTCCCTCTCATTCCCGCACCCCGCCGCCAGCGTCTGTTCCTCATCTCCCTCGTCCCCTCGCCCGCACTCTTCTCCCAGCGCCGATCCCTTTCTCCTCCGTGCCCCGTCTTCCCTCGCAGGAGCCCGTGCTCCCATGGCCGCGGCCAGCCAGCGCCCCTCGATCTCCTCCGCGGCTCCCTCCTCTCCGCATCCAAGTAGGCCGAAGCCCGGCTCCCGTCTCCCTCGGCCGCCCCTCCTCAGCGCCTCCACGCGCCACAGCGCCCCTGCCATCTTCCCCCGTCTCCGTCGTCCAGCGCCGGCCGGGAGCAGCGCCAGCCGCCGGGCTGCTCTCGCACCCAGCAGGCCGCGCCTCCGCCGCGGGAGCTCTACTGCCGGCCCTCAGGCCTTCCTTCCTCGGCTCCTCCAGGGCCGCCGCCCCTGCTGTCTCCAGCACGACCAGCGGGCAAGGCCGCAGCGCCCAGGCCGACGTGCCTCTGCCTCCTTACCTGCCTCCTCTCCACCTCGTCGCAAGTACCTCGTCCAGCGCGGCCACGTCCTGCCTCCACCGCGTCCGGCCACCGGCTCCCGTCCTTGCCGGTCCGAGGCTGCAGCAGCACCAGGCCGGCCCACGCCTCTCCTCCGCCGAGGCTCTGCCGTCGTCTCCTTCCAGCGCCCCAAGTTGTCGCCCCGTGCAGCTCCTCGTCCGTGCAGCGCCGGCGCCGCCCCAAGCACCTCCAGCACCTCATCGCCGTGCCGCTGCATGGTCTCGTCGCCCCCGTGCTGCAGTATCCTGTGTTTTTGTTGTGGTTCCGTGCTGCTGTTTTGACAGATGACCCATGTACAATTACGACTCGAGACGAGACCGGCAAGACTGAACGGCTACGATGGCAAGTACCTCTCCGATGAACGTGAACAACTACATGGCGATGCGACAAGTACCCCTACGGAATGTGTACCACTACCGTCGACCATCGAAGACCCCGTGAACAACTACTTCCACTACCGCCACGTGAACGACAAGTACCTCTCCGAAACGGAATGTGAACGGCTACTTCCTCTCCGAACGGGGACAACTACTTCCTCTTCGGAAACGTGAACCACTACTTCCTCTACGACTCGTGAGAACGACTCCTTCCTCTACGATCTCGAACCGCCCCGAAACGATTGTTCCGAAGGTATAACCCTGAGACGTGACCCGTGTGATGCTTGTGTTGTATGGAATGTTTCCCTTGTGTGCTCCGTGCACGTTTCGACCTTTTGTCATGTTCCTCAGTTGCCTCGTCGCCGACTCGTGGGAACCCGGTGACGGGATCACCCCACCTTATCATCTTCCATGTCTCGCTCTCCGTTACCTTTTGCACCGGTCTCTCAACGAGATACCGGAACCGATATGATGCGTTGCATCATTTTCGGATCGTTGCCGTGGCACCCTTTCTTTCCACCACGGTGACAAGTGCTTCATATCTCTCTTGTTCCCTTTTAATATAATTGCATAAACTTGATCATGTCATCCGCATCATGATAACAACATGAGAATGTTTAATTGTTGTTGCTTATAATTACTAAACATGCTCATGGGGATTTTCCGGAATTTGTTGTTGTTATTTCCGGCCTCATTTAAAATGCCTAAATAGTGTAGTTTTATTATGCTTCACCTCTTGCTATGTTGAAAACATTTAATCTTGTCTTGTAAATAACGGGAGTCAACGAAATAATTAACATGTGGTGTTTTGTCAATATGCAACTCGTTGCATATTGAGCTCCACTTAACTTGTAGTTTTGTTTGTGCACTTTGCCATGCCATGCATAATTAAACCGGACATGCATCATGCTTGCTTGTGCATCATGACATGCTTATGCTTGTGTGTTTACCGTGTTGTTTCCTTCTTTCCGGTTGCTTCTCTTGTTAGCTTCGGTTTCGTTCCGGAGTTGTGAGGAGTCACTCGACTGTTGCTCCGTCTACTTCGTGGACCCGTTCTTCTTCCTTGTGGAATCCCAGGCAAGATGACCGAACCCGGATACCATTACTATCTTTGCCTATTGCTAGAGTATCGCTCTTTAGTATTTTTGCCTCGATGCCCATGTCTTTCCTGTCAGCCTCCTACTTGTAACCATCACCATGTTTAACCACCCTACCTATGCAAACCGTTGCTTGGCTAAGTACGCTTCGCTCAGCCCCTCTTATAGCATTGCTAGTTGCAGGTGAAGATCGAAGATGCTTGCTTCATGTTGAAGTTTTGTTGGGTTATATCACACTATATAAATGCTTAAATGAAATCATCTATATATTGGCAAGGGTGGAAGGCTAAGCCTTTTGCTTGGTGATTTGTTCCACTCATGCCATTAGGAACCGTATAAACCGGTGTTATGTTCCTTGATTATGCGTTCCTAACACGGTTGGGGTGTATGGGACCCCCTCGATAAACCGCTAAGTGCTAAGTCTTTTCCAGCAAATCCCAACATTGGTACTATTTGCCTCATAATAACAACTTAATTAATTAATTAAATTTGCATAGGGGGTCGCGTCCCCGAGGATTCTTAATTCTACATAGCAGGGGGGGCCAGTGCTGATGGTGTTGGTCCCAAACGGGGGTTCTGCGGGGCCGCCTTGGGGCAACCCGAGGTATTTGGCATACACCTGTAGAATCGCCCATCCGGTCGTGGCCTGAGACGAGATACGCGCGGCTACTATCAGGGTGTCGGCACGCCGGGAGGATTTGCTGGATTAGCCTTACCTTAGTTCGGAGTATCTTGAGCACGGGATTCCGAGAATACTCGGGTCTTCCCACCTTGGAGTTGTGACTCCGCGGATCGTGGGC
Source organism: Secale cereale (assembly GCA_902687465.1). Lineage (NCBI taxonomy): Eukaryota > Viridiplantae > Streptophyta > Magnoliopsida > Poales > Poaceae > Secale > Secale cereale. The sequence goes on along the minus strand of LR738712.1, from coordinate 259,823,116 downwards.
TTGTAATGGGTCAAGTTGGAACACCCCTGCAGGCTTATGAACTTTCGAAAGCCGTGCCCGTGGTTATGTGGCAGATGGGAGCTTGTTAATATCCGGTTGTAGATAACTTGACACAATGTTCCAATACACTACCAGCGTGAGTACCGTGACTGTCATTTTCCGAAAGGGGTTTCGGGAGATGAACACGGTGGGGTTATGTTTGACCGGCTGTAGTTAGGATCACTTCGTGATCATCTCTCGACCGAGGCACTTCTCTTCTCGCTCTCTTTGACGTAAGTTAGTGCTAGTTGCTGCTGCAGACTCTTGTTGTTCCTTCACCTCTTGTTCTTTCTTCAACCTTGTCCTCACCCAAGGCTTAAATAGTCATGTTACCCGGGAACGGGATTGCTAAGTCCTCTGTGGCTCACAGTTACTTCATCACACCAGATGCAGGTTCAGCCGAGTTTGATGCAGGAGCTGGTTCAAGTGCTTCACTGGGAGCTAGATGAAGAGTTTGGCCGTATGCTGTTACGTTTCGACGATCAGTAGTGGTTTCTACTAGGATTCGATCCTGACCTGTGGCGTTATGTTGTTTGGTATCTTTCTTTTGGATCTTCACCCGTAGTCGGGTTGTGATGTTTTGAATGATGTCTTGCTTATGTAATGTATTGTGTGAAGTGGCGAGTGTAAGCCAACTATCTCCTTTTGCAATTTAATCCCTCTTTTACATGAGTCGTGCAAAGATACCAAACTTGAGATCATTCTAGGATGGGCTTATATCTTTAAGTCGTGCCTCGACACGTACGAGATATAGTCCCATCCTGGGCATTACACAAGACCAAGGCACTTCTTCGTCGAGCTCAAGAGAAGGCAAATAGGATCAAGAAGGAAGGAGCACCTTCTGGACAATCCGCTATCGCATATCGAGGCGGAAGGCCCTCCGAGGATGTATCTTCCAAGAATGAAGAACCACCTCGGCGACGCCGGATGACGGCAAGGGAATATCGCAAGCTTTTCCCTGCACCGCCGACGAAGCACCGTCGTATCCAACTCCTTCACTCACCCACACCCTCTAGTGACAAGGGGGCCCAGACAGATGAAGACAAGGAGGAAGACCCAAAAGAGCCGGAATACGCGACCGAGCATTCCACCGCTTAGGCATTATTCGCTACTCGGATATGCCAGTTGTAACCTCTACGGTAGGATAGGTCGTGTAACCCCTATGCGCAGTTGAGTCCTTGTATGGTTCATATGAAACCATCTAGTGTTTGCTTTTGTTGTGTCTGGATGTATGTCTTATTCTTCCTTCGGGAATGTGTAAACGACTACATCACCCATTTGGATTTTAATGAATGTGTTTTGGCCTTACGGCCCTTGCATGATTTGATTTAGTGTCACACCCACCCCCTTACTAGGCACCCGTCTATCTTGCTTTCCCTCTTCCGAGTCATGAGACCTTTTACCGCTCCAACAGGATGCCTGTTGTAACTAGTACTGGTACCTCTACCCAGCAGCCCGAAGCCGGAGCATCCGCTCAACCAGAGGTAGGCCACGACCAAACCAACGACCAAGCTCCACCACCACCTCCTCCAAGCATGGACATGGCTCAGCTTCTCCAAGCTTTCCGAGAGGAACGCCAAGCCAACACTGCAGCTCTCCAGCTGATTGCTCAAGCTGTCACCAACAACCGCCAGCCGGCGGGGAATGGCAATGGACGTTCCACGTTGGCAGAGTTCAAGAAGCATGCACCGCCAACTTTCATCGAGACTGCTGAACCCCTGGATGCAGATGACTGGGTCCATTCCATTGATGAAATTCTGGAACTAGTCGGATGCACCGAAGACCGCGAGAAGGTGGCCTATGCAGCCCACTGCCTCGGGGGGACTGCTAGAGCTTGGTTGGATGGATTCAAGGTCATGCATGCTGAACAAGACATCACTTGGGTTAACTTCAAGGCAGAATTCCGCAAGGCTCACATTCCTTCGGGAATCATGGCTATCAAAAAGCGTGAGCTCCGAGCCCTGAAGCAAGGAAGTGGCACTGTCAAGGAGTACATGCAGAAGTTCAGTGTTCTGTCAAGGTATGCCCCTGAAGATGTCAGCACTGATGCTGCAAAAAGGGAGCGCTTCATGGAAGGCCTCAATCAGACTCTGCAATACTCGCTTGTCGTGTGCGACTGCCCGTCTTTCCCTGACCTGGTGAACAAGGCACTCATGCTTGAAGACAAGCGGCGTGCTTTGGAAGACACTCGCAAGCGCAAGTTGGTCAGTAAGGGAAGTTCCAGCAACCAGAAGCCTCGTCCGTGGCAGTCAGCCCCGGCCAAGCCAACCTATCAGCAGCCAAGAGCTCCTGCACCTCGTGCCAACCCTCAGCCTCAGCAGTATGCCAACCCCAGGCCAGCTTTCAACCCCAATACCAGTGGTGGCAACAAGATCAATCCAAACCAAGTCACTTGCTTTGGATGTGGTCAGCCCGGACACATCTCAAGGGTGTGCCCCAACAAGAAGCCTGATGCCCCGCACCCCAATGCGCAGAACCAGGGACAAGGCCGTGGAATGCCACCAAGGAACCCAGCTCCTCGCAATCCATCGAACCATGGGAAGGGGCATGTGAATCACGTCACTGTTGAAGAAGCCCAGGAAGACCCGGACGTCGTGCTGGGTACGTTCCTTGTCAACTCAGCACCTGCAACTGTCTTGTTTGATTCTGGAGCAACACATTCATTTTTCACTCAAAGATTTGCATTAAAAAGTGGCATGACCCCTACACCACTGAATAACCCTATGGTGGTACAAACCCCCGGAGCCGAGATGAGAGCCAAGATAGGCTGTAAAGGAGTCGGTATTACCATTAACGGTGTAGACTTCCTAGCAGACCTTATCATCCTAAGATCGCAAGGCTTGGATGTGATCTTAGGGATGGATTGGCTCAGTAAGCACCAAGGCTTGTTAGACTGTGCCAATCGGACAGTCACTGTGACCAATGACCAAGGAGTCGAAGTCAAGTTTGCTTCCAACTCCTCTTCCGCTCAAGCCGCTAAAGTCAACTGTCTGTCTGAAGTTGGGCTAGATCAAGTACCGGTGGTATGCGAGTATCCTGATATCTTTCCGGATGAACTACCGGGAATGCCCCCTGACCGTGACATTGAGTTCATCATCGAGCTCGTGCCCGGAGGAGGACCCATCTATAAGAAGCCTTATAGAATGGGGACGGAAGAATTAGCCGAGTTGAAGAAGCAGCTGGAAGAGCAGCTAAGGAAGGGATTTATTCGCCCAAGTGCCTCCCCTTGGGGATCTCCTGTTCTGTTTGTGGCAAAGAGGGACGGTACCATCCGCTTATGCATTGACTATCGTTCCCTCAATGAAGTTACAATCAAGAACAAGTATCCACTTCCCAAGATCGAAGATCTGTTTGATCAGCTCAGCGGAGCCAAGGTATTCTCCAAGATCGACCTCAGATCTGGGTACTACCAGCTGAAGATCAGACCCCAAGATATTCCGAAGACGGCATTCGTAACCAGATATGGCCTGTACGAGTGCACGGTCATGTCCTTTGGGTTAACCAATGCCCCAGCCTACTTCATGTATCTCATGAATAAAGTCTTCATGGAATATTTGGACAAGTTTGTTGTTGTCTTCATTGATGACATTCTTGTGTTCTCGAAGTCGGAGGAAGAGCACGAGCAGCATCTGAGGATGGTCCTAGACAAGCTTCGTGAGCACCAACTGTATGCCAAATTCAGCAAGTGTGAGTTCTGGCTGTATAAAGTTGGATTCTTAGGTCATGTCTTGACCGAGGAAGGATTATCTGTTGATCCTGCAAAGATCGAAGCTGTGACCCAATGGCAATCTCCAACGACCGTCAAGGAAGTTAGAAGCTTCCTCGGACTAGCGGGCTATTACCGCAAGTTCGTGGAAGGATTCTCTAGCATTGCACGACCAATGACTCAGCTCCTCAAGAAGGACAAGAAGTTCGAGTGGACGCCAAAATGCGAAGAGAGCTTCCAAGAGCTCAAGAAGAGGTTGACCACCGCCCCAGTCCTGGCAACACCTGATATTCACAAGGAGCTCGTGATATATTGTGATGCCTCTCGAACCGGATTGGGAAGCGTTCTGATGCAAGAAGGCCGCGTCATAGCATACCTCTCCAGGCAGCTACGACCCCATGAGGAGAACTACGCTACTCACGATCTTGAGTTAGCGGCATTAGTTCATGCCTTGAAGACATGGCGGCATTACCTCCTAGGGAAACGGTGTGAGATCTACACAGACCACAAAAGTCTGAAGTACATTTTCACCCAAAAGGAATTGAACATGAGGCAGCGGAGATGGTTGGAACTCATCAAAGACTATGACCTCAGTGTTCAGTATCACCCTGGGAAGGCTAACGTGGTGGCCGATGCCTTAAGCAGGAAGGCTTGCTCTTTGAATGCCATTATTCAAGTAAGGCAGCCAGCCTTGTTTAAGGAGTTCGAACAATTCCGTTTGGAATTGGTCACCCCTGGATTTCTGGATCATTTGGAAGTCAGACCGACCCTGATGGACGAAGTCAAGAAGGCGCAAGATGGACACGCAAGCATCGAAGGCATCAAGAGGAAGATGAAGCTGGGCAAGGCTCCAGGATTCTCCGAAGACGAGCACGGGATTGTTTGGTACAAAGGTCGCATCTGCGTACCAAACAACACCGAGCTGAAGACGCTGATTCTGCAAGAAGCCCACGACACTCCGTATTCCATCCACCCCGGAGGAACCAAGATGTACCAAGACTTGAAGGCACGATTCTGGTGGCACGGGATGAAAAGAGAGATTGCAACCTATGTTGCAAAGTGTGATGTGTGCCAAAGGGTCAAGGCTGAATATCAGCGACCTGCTGGATTGCTTCAACCACTCAAGGTTCCTGAGTGGAAGTGGGATAAAGTCGGAATGGACTTCATCACTGGATTACCAAGGTCGAATAGAGGACATGACTCTATCTGGGTCATAGTCGATCATTTGACCAAGGTAGCCCATTTCATTCCTGTCAAGACCACTTACGATGGCAACCGGCTGGCAGCTCTCTACATCGACCGAATCGTAAGTCTTCACGGTGTTCCCAAGGAGATTGTGTCAGATCGAGGAACCCAGTTCACCTCCAGGTTCTGGAAGAAGTTCCAAGAAGCCTTGGGAACCAAGTTGTCTTTCAGCACGGCTTTTCACCCACAGACCGGAGGTCAGACGGAACGAGTCAATCAGATTCTCGAAGACATGCTCCGAGCCTGTGTCCTGGCGTTTGGAGCCAAGTGGGAAGATTGTCTCCCTTTTGCCGAGTTCTCCTATAACAACAGTTACCAGTCAAGCCTTCAGATGGCACCATTTGAGGTGTTGTACGGACGCAGATGTCGCACACCCCTCAACTGGTCAGAGACTGGAGAAGGGCTAGTCTTTGGACCGGGTAATCTCCGCGCAGCAGAAGAGCAAGTCCAACTAGTTAGAGAGCGATTAAAGGCAGCCAAGTCAAGGCAGAAGAGTTATGCTGACACTCACCGTCGGAACATGAGTTTCCATGTCGGGGACCATGTGTACCTGCGGGTAACTCCTCTGAAGGGAACCAAGCGTTTCCACGTCAAGGGGAAGCTCGCACCAAGGTTCATTGGACCCTTTGAGATCATTGCACGACGAGGAGAAGTGGCTTACCAGTTGGAACTACCACCTGAGCTATCCGATGTGCATAATGTATTCCATGTGTCACAACTCCGGAAATGTCTCCAAGTGCCAGACAAGCCTAATCTCTACAAGGATGTGGATAACCAAGCCATTGATCTGCAGCCTGATTTGACCTACCGCGAGAAGCCCATTCGCATTCTAGACGAAGCAGAACGACGGACGCGAAGCCGTACCATCAATTATTTCAAGGTCCAGTGGAGCAACCACACCAAAGCAGAAGCAACTTAGGAACGAGAAGACTATCTTAGATCCGAGTTTCCCGACCTCTTTTAAGTCCTAGTTTAGGAATCTCGGGGACGAGATTCTTGTAAGGGGGGTAGGTCTGTCACACCCTGCATTTTGTAACATGTTATTTGTACCTTTGAAGCATGAAAATTTGGACCAGCAATTTTTTTAGCATCATTTGGCTTTTATTTGGATTTGAGTTTTTCTTCATATGCTTTTCATGTGCTCATTAAAGTCAACTATGACCTCTTGTAGAATTCATCTCCATACCCAAAACTTCTGCCCAATGATCATGCCAAGTGTTATATAACAGTATTGTATTTTCCTACAAAATTAATTTGGCCAAAAAGTATTTTATAAATTTAGTTTTCCAAAAACTCATGAATTGAGATTTGCACTGCAAGTACTTGATTTAGGGTGAGAAAATTATTTCAAAAGGAACATTTGAGACCTAGTAGTCATAGGACTCCCAGAAACCACAAAGGTATAATTTTAAAAGTTATTTTCCTATTTTATTTAAAAGCTTTTTCTAAAGGCCAGAAATGGTCTTTAATTGGGGAAAATTATTTAACTGTTTCAAAAATATTTGCCAAAATTCAGAAAGACTCAGAGGACATATATTGTACATATATAAGAGTTTCAACACTTGGTCATGTTCAAAATAATGGGCTAAACCCTCTAAAACCCTTTCTAGATATTTCAAGCTTTTGAAATATTTACAAAGGAAATTTTCTCCAAAAATTCCAGGGAAATTCTATCATGTCATATATGACATATTTGATGATCTTGCCAAGTCCCATGCCTTGGGAAGCAAGAAAACATCCTCAAACCCCTTCAAAACCATTCTGTCCATATTTGAAGTTTGAGCAACTTTACATTGCCAAACTTGTCCAAATGCTCTCAAATTTGGTGCACATGCTAGAATGGCCTAATAAGGCATCTAGACCAAATGGCACAAGATTTGGAATAGAGCAACTTGATCAGATCACCTCAAAACCCTTTCTGTTCAAATACAAATTTGAACAACTTTACATTACCAACTTTTTATCTGGAGCTTCAAACTTTGTGGGCATGATCAATACCCCAAATGATGATGCTACACCAAGTGGTGCATCAAGGGGAGATGATTAGCTTGACTCAAACAAGATGAAGCTGTTTCTGTTGATTTCTAGGGTTCACCAGAGTTACGTTGGCTAGTTTCTTCAAATAAGCCCAAATTTGGTGAAGCACCCTATTTTCACATGTTATATAATCCTGTTAAGTGCCATGTCAAGTGGAGGTCATTTGCTTGACCAAACACTGATCAAACACCTTCTGGCTTTTTACTAAAACCTCCATCTTGATCACTTTTACTCTTCTCCATGGCCTCAACTTTTTACCACATGATCATTCAGCTACTGGCTACCTCCAGTAACTTCCCCAGCACCCCAGCTCCATGATTGAGGGGTAAGAACCCAAGTTTACCTTGCTGGACAGCAAGTTTTCACCAAGTCACCAGCATCCTCCCTCTCTCTCAGCATCTCCAGGGCATCCAAGGCCGCAGGCCATTTCTTTACTCCTCCCCTGACCTTCTAGACACTCTTGGGCACGTTGGTTTTGACCGGAGCGGCGAGGGCACGGTGGTGCCAGCCATACGTGCGCTCTGGAGCATGCAACAGTGCGGACACGCACTGTAGCTCCAGCCAATCAGCCACCCCCGACAGCCTCGGGCCACTCCCTCGCGCCAGTCGATGCTCCTCGACGTCCGTGACCGCCCCGGCGCTTTCCCCCCTCCTCCTGCGCCCTCCAGTGATCATCGTCGCACGCGCACCGGCTGCCCGCAACGGCTACTCTTCTGCCTCGCACGCGCGCGCGCTCCAGAAGCTCCCCCGCTCCTCCTCTCACCTCTACTGGACGTGGAGCTCGTCCAGCAACTCCGTGGACTCATTCCCCTCGCCCCCTGTGCGCTGTAGCTTCGAGCCAGAGCTCGCCGGCGCACTGGACCTCGGGCCTCCGTCGACCCCCTATAAATAGGACCCCCCGGGCCTCTCCAGCAGCATCAGCAGCTCCACCACACCTCACTGATCCCTCCAGCACCACCCATTCCTCCCCAGGTAGTCCCAGTACTCGGCATCGACCGGAGCTCCGCCGCGTCGGGCCGCCGGTGATCTCGCAGCACGGGCCTCCCCTGCCCTTCATTTTGCCCGATTCGAAACCCCCTCACCACACTGATCGTTTCCCCCTGTTTCCCCCTCCTGCTGCAGTCGGAAACGACCGGAACAACGACCTCCCGACGAGCTTCCGCCGTCCCACCTCACCGCCGGCGAACCCGACCTCCCCGGCGTGCCGTACCACCACCCCTACAACCGCCACTCGACGCTGAACCCAACCCTGCCCTCCGTTGCCGTCGCCGTGGCCGGAAACCTTGCCGGTGAGCTCGCCGTCGCCGTGGCCGTGAGGTTGGAGACGACAGGCGGGCCCCGCCTGTCATCCCCACACCTCTCTCCCCCTCCTCTCAGTCACTGACCGACGGGCCCCGCCCGTCAGGTTCAAAAACCTGAAGTGCGCGCGCAGGCAGCCGTGCGGCTGGGCTGGTCCGCCTTGGGCCGTGCACTGTGGCCTTCTCTGGCCCAGTTGCACAGGGCACTTTTCCTTTTTCTTTTCTGTAATTGTTTTAAACATTTCTACAGAAAAGAATAATGGTCCAAATAAAATAATTCCAACTCCTAAAAGCTTGTAATATTCCAACCTATTTAATGGTACCACTTTCACTCATATCTATGAAACTTTTCTGTTATGTTCAAATTTAAATTCAAATTTGAGCAGTAAAACTCCTGTTCTAAAATCAATAGATTCCATTCTGTAACTCCAAAACTCCAACTAAGATTTTTCCCCATCTTAGAAATCCCTCTAGTATTTAACAAAAATAAGTTGACATTTTTCTGAGCACTTTGATTTTTCTGTTTTATTTGTGGCCTTCTTTTTCCGTTGTTATTATGCGACGTATAGATCCCGTATTTGACGAAGTTGCTGTGAAAGGAGAAGGAGAAGGATTTGAAGACTTTGAAGACCAAGCCAATCCAGGCAAGCAGCCCTTTGACCATGATACACTTGTTTTGCGGAACCCGTTCTTTCCGATGCATGATGATAGATTCACGGTGGTGACCTAGTTGAAACCACCACATGATGCATGCTTGAGCTTGATCTTGCTATGTGCTAGTTGACCTGCAAATAGTTAGTCTTGATGCTTGATGATGCATGTGTGACATGAACCTTCGTGGTTAAAAACCTTTGCATGAACCCATCGGGTGCCCCTAATGCCCGAGGGTGATGTTGAATTAGGTCATCACTTGAGAAAGAAGTGATGTGCCGGTATAATCATGTGCATGGTGAAATGATGGATTATATTTATGTGTGACTACCGTCCCAACCAAACATGTGCAACCACACTACCCCTTATGGGACGGGGCTTTATTGATTACTTAGGTCGATACTAGCATGGTGCCCACATTACTAGTGACGGGAAGACTTGAGGTCTTTCCCGGGACGGGGTCGTGCTTGGATAGACGACCATGACTGTTTTCACAGGGCACCGGACACACCGTTGGTCCCTTCGGGTACGCGTGACATTGAAATTAGGGCAAGTCCCGTGATCTTTGTTTGTACCCGAGGGCCGTGTACCAACGAGTGGACTCTATGTTAGTGTCGTCTAAGGAAAGGTAATGACCGGGTGCTTACCCCGGGTACTTGAGGTACCGCGGGTCGTGGATGACACGGAAGTTCCCCGGATCTTGTGGGTAAAGTGCACAACCTCTGCAGAGTGTAAAACTATTCGAATAGCCGTGTCCACGGTCATGGACAGTTGGGTGGTGCTACTTAAACTATGTCCAGAATTTTACTTCATCGGTGATAGCATGTGTGTGATGAGTCAAGGTGGTGACTTGACTCGATGAGTTGAATCATATTCATGTTGATATCGGTAACCTGTCATCGAGGTTACGCGAGGTTATTGATGCATAAGCTTGATAGTAGAATATTTATTCTAGCCCTTTGCTAGATTGTTCATTATCGTTCAATTACATTGTTACTTTGAACCACATCATGGGTTGCTTGCGAGTACATTCAAAGTACTCATTGGCTTGCCACTGGTTATTTAATTGGCCAGGCATGGAAGAACAGGAATATGAGCAAGAGTTCTTTGGAGACGAACATGCGAACTAGGACGCTATCCCAGTCAGAATGCCTGTAGGGTTAAGGCAGATGGCATGGGTTCTACCCGTTATCGAAGACTTCCGCTATTTGAGTTATTTGCTATTCAGCCCGTGAGGCTCTATCTATGTAAGACTTGGCCATAATGGCCATAATTCGTGTAAGACTATTTGTATGGATGTAAGACTCTTGTTATTTCAGCTTCTGTGTGTTCAGTGAGCATTGATCTCTGGGATCACTGTACACGTGCATTCGGTGATCTCGACTTCTAAGTCGGGGTCCCCACATTCCTGGAACTTGAGCTTGAATCAACCAACGCTCCTCCTCAGGTAGAGTGGCATTGTAGGTTCCGGTGAAACTTGGTAGTCCAATGTTTAGATATCTTGTGACTTCCTTCAGGTGTCGTCCAAATGGCGTATCATCATCCGGTTGCATGAACTTGTGCTTTGCTTCCACCATCCTAAAGAGTAGAAAAGATGAGGAGTCAGAAAAGAGAAGAGTGAATTGTGCTCTAGGGCTTGTCTTAGTGGTCGTGTCCTACAGTCAACGTGTGCTCTGATACCATCTTGTAGCGACCAGACCTCAAACAGTCTGATCTCTGTGCATCAGTGTCATCCCTGGATCAGTAATGCTGACACGCATAGTACTTGAAGGATTTATAACAGAGTAGCAATCACACACTTATTACATCGATAGTCCAACGATGAACTTATTACAAATAATATGGCTGAAGGCCATCTAACACGATAACAGCGGAAGGCTTGGAAGATAAGTGAGTCATCAACTCCAGCGGCATCACTGAGTATAGAACCACGACCTAAAAGGCATCTTACTCGTCGTCTGAAAGGTCTGCAACATGAAATGTTGTAGCCCAAAAATGGGTCAGCACATGGAATATGCTGGCAAGGTAACACAAGAGAATGCAAAGAAAGTAAAACTATACTATATGCATATTTGGCTGGTGGAAAGCTCTATGGTTAAGTTTTTGCGTAAAGCCAATTTTTCCCTACTTCAAAGGAATATATTTTAATTAACTATCATGGTAGTTGAAACATCGTTGAGAAGATAGACATCCTCTCAACCCCAATTAAAATAATCATTAAACCCAACAATATTAAATTAGAGTAACATGATGAGATTCACATGAAAATCCAAGTACTAGATACTCAAGACGTCCATAACTGGGGACACGGCTAATCATGATCAGTTTGTACACTCTGCAGAGGTTTGTGCACTTTTCCCACAAGACTCGATCACCTCCGTTTGGTTTCTCGCACTGCATGGTGTTTGAGAAACGGATGACCGAGACATAGTCTTTCAAAAGCGCTAGCACCTTACGATCGGGCGGACCGTACCAACCTACATCCCCTACATCTGCTAGTCCACCACTGTAAGAGTTCGCACAACTTACTCATACTATGCTAGAGCCCATAATAGCATTGTGGCTGCACACGGAAGTTTCTAGTATGGATAATCTCATGATCCCTTTGAGCCTGGGTGACGGTCCAAAAGAAAAACAGGCAATCACTGGAATACTTAGATGCCTCAATCCACCCAGATGTGTATTAATGTTGCCACCTTAAGTTGAACCATTAATTAACAAACTCACATCTGTCATGGATTTCACTCACCCAATCCACGTCTATGAGCATAGCATGTCCTAACAGCAAACGTAGAAGTAACTCCCAAAGTTTTGAATGTAATGCAGGTAATAGGTACTACCTCAATCTACTTCCCAGTCCCACAAGTTAATTAATCCTACTCATGCAATGTGTGAGGGTTGAACTAATGCAATGAAAACTGGGTAATTGGAAAGTATGATCAAAGTGTTACTTGCCTTGCTGATGATCCGCAAAACCTAGAGACTCAAAGTAGCAAGCGGCGCACTCCGGGTACTCTATCGCAATCAAACAAGCACACAATAAGTACTTAACTAATGCACGGGTAAAACTCAAATAAGAGATCTAACCAGAAAGTTCCACTTAAGAACTCCGGTTCGCAAAAAAAAAATCAACTCGAAAGAAGCAACGAAACTCAAACTTCAAAAGAAACGAGCTCCGGTTTACTAGTTGGCCTAAAGTCAAATTTACAGTAGCCAAAACTTTGTTCAAGTTGATTAAACGTAAAGAGGGCATCGAGACGAAGATCTGGGATTTTGAATCACCTGATTCCGACTCTCGAGCAAAAAGAAAAACGAAAAACAAGATCAGGGCAGAAATCTCGATCGGAATAATCTCGGATAAATACCCCGAAAAAGAAAAACGGACGAACAGGCTAACGAACGAACGTTCGCTGTCTGCGGCTAACTAACGAAAACCGTTCGTTAAAATGAACGTACGGACGAACGTCCGCTAAATAACTAAACCGACGAAAACCGATCCGATCTAATCTAATAAAACAGATCCACGGTTTTAAAAAAACCGAGCGGTTCTTTAAAAAAAAACCGATGGCTACCTCGCGAACTCCGGCGGGATCTCCGGCGGCGGCGGCGGCGGTCCGGCGACGGCAGCGGGGCGGCGAGGCGGCGGCTAGCAGGGCAGCGGCGGTGCAAGGTGCGGCGGGGCGGTGGCGGCGCGGGGTGCGGCGGGGTGCAGCAGCAGCTACGGCGGGCGGCGGCGGCACGCGGCGACGCGAGCGAGGCGGCGGCGGCGCGAAGGCGGCGGCGGCTTCGGGCGCTAGGGTTTCGGGCAGGGCGGCGCTGGTGGGCTGAGGCGAAACGGGCCGGCTCTGGCGCTTATAAAGCCCAGAGTCCTAGTCCTATACGAGTCTAAGTCGATTCACTTTTTTTTTAAATAGAGTCCCGGCGTAGAAAAACTAACGAAAGAAATACTAACCGAACTCCAAAAATCCCGAAATAAATTTTCACCGTTCTCTAATAATATTTAGGACGAAGTGAACATTTTTCCCGGACCTAAATGCAATTTTGAAAAACGCGCATTTTTCCTATGCAAATAAATCCGCAAATAAATCCAGAAAAATACCAAAAGTGATTTAAACATTTTTCCTCCAATATTTCTGTTATTTTGGAGAAGTCATATTATCTCTGCTCATATTTTGTATTTAGAAATATTTTTAGGAGAGAAAAATAATTAGAATCACACTGTCCTCGTACCGGTATTCGAGCGAACTCAAATACGAAAACGGTAAAATTCCCAACTCTCTCCGTAGGTCCTTGAGTTGCTTAGAATTTCAAGGAACGCCACAAACAAAAATGCAAAAAGCATGCAATGCGAATATGATCTATGTATAACATTCCAAATTGAAAATTTGGGATGTTACATAGGCATACTTCGAACAAACAAAGATAGCATTTGAAAATGGACATATGCTAACTACAAACAATCGAACAATCAAAAAACTTTAAAAGAGGCATATGCTACCTATAACAGGCTTAACAACAAGCAAATATATTCATTCATGTCGGTATGTTTAAAAATAGTATTGATGAAAATGTAGTGCGCAGTAAATAGTTGCACATATAGAGCATCACACTATGAATAACTGAAATAAATAAGGCATAAAGAAAACAACCAAATATAGAAATTAAAACTAGACATATTCTCACTGAAGTACTAAAGGGACTCGATAAAACAAATCATGGGTCCCCCTGTGAAGCGGCATGACAAAACAAATCATGGGTTTCCTCACTTGTTACTGATGGGCTCGTTTCCATGGGAAGAGCACAGACCCTAGGTGCGCTCCATGTTGTCGCAAATGGGTTCCTTCCCATTGGAAGAGCATGGCTATAGGGTGCCCTCCCTAATGTCGTAGATGGGTTCTTTCCCCTTGGAAGAGCCGAAGAGCATGCCCTCCTCGTGGTCCCCGTCGATGAGGCCTGACTTTGCAGCTATGGATCCCAAGCCAGCGTTGCAGAACATGTCCTTCAGAAATGACAAAAGGGGCTCGATGGCGATGTAGGATGGCAAAATATTGACAGCGAGCCGGAGGAGATCATTGGCAGGGCCATGGATGAGATCGACGACGGTTCAACCTGAGGGGTTGGGGTGGGCCACTTAACCTGTGACATAGCCTGGATCAGGCCATCGTTGTCGATGACCTCATTGTGTAGCCGGTGTCCATGGCATACCAGCATACTATAGCCCGCTGATTGAGAGCCTAAGGCCAGTAATGGCCATTACCTTCCTCGGCGGCCACCTTGGCGATGTCGGGCGAAGATGCCGCGATACACCTCTTTAGAGCCAGTAGCTCCTCGAGCTCCATGGGAAGCGTAACCGAGCTTAGGCTGCGACGCTCTGGAGTGGGGGATGGGGATGGGGATGTGGATCTAAGGGAAAGGGGGCATTTGGCAGGCATCATCACAAACTTAGGGCGGCTATACTATGGAGATCAGTGGGTAAGCTGCATCGGAAAACTAGCAACTGTTGACAACGAAGGCCTTGCGGTGGTGGCGACCTTGCTAGGGTTTTGAGCAAGGGAGGGGTTGTGGTGTGTGTGTGTGTGTGTGTGTGTGTGTCTGTGTGTGCACATGGAGTCTTTGGGGGGTGTGGAGGGGGGAGTGGTGTTTGAGGAAATAACACGGCTACTGAAAATTTTACTACGCGAGAGTAAAATACAGGGGTATTGAAAATTTGGATGATGCATCACACATGGTCCAGATATAACAACCGTGTGTTATCAAACAGAAAAACCCTCGAGCTGGGCAGATATTTTCGAGGGATGCAGGAGGGAGCGGGAACAACAAACATCACACACGGTCGAAACATAATAACCGTGTGTTATCAAATAGAAAACCCCCGTTCGAGAGTATATATTTCTGAGATTGCGAGGGAAGCCTCATGGAGCCCCATGTACTATGCTGATGCGAGTGATAGGGGCACGGGCGTGGTACACGGGTAGTGTGAGTGAACCATGTCTGTTGCGTCACCCGACTTGTCTAATGTTTATAAATTTGGCGAAAATAACACGGGAAAGTGTCAAACATGAACACACTTGCATGTGGACCAAAAATATGTATGAAATGGGTGGTTTGATGTTCAAATACCAAATGCACAACTTCGATGTGGCACCTGTCTCACAAAGCGCAGTATATTGCTTGTCCCCCCTTCCCGTTAGCAGGAGGTGAATCCTAGCTATGAATGCATGGCCCCAAATAGCTAGCTCTAAGATATCACCCTACCGTAACACTAAACCTATGGGAGTCCATCATGGTCAAACTCCCGCGCCCTTTCATTTCCAGTGAAAGGTGGACCGTGTGTGGGCCCACAAATGTGTGCTTCTGGTGCGAGATGGGGTGAGACCATATACAAAACACATGCGGGGTAGCCCAACTATATGTATGAAAAGGGTGGTGTGATATTTAAATACCCAATTCACAATTTTTATGTGGCACATGTTCCTCGCAAATTAATCGGACATCCCCGACCCCATGGAGGTTCACCTAGCAAAGTTCGAAGTAGTCCCCCCCGCACACATTGAGTCAGCAGGAGAGGGCATCTCACCAAGATGTATTGTAAAATGGACCAAGAAGATTCCAACTCGGTCGTACAACCTCTCTCTTGTTGTTGGTCAAAGTGATGGACGTCCACGCAAATCCAGAGATTGGATAGCTCGCCAATAATTATCACGCAAGTAGTGCCCGAAGATAACCACTTCCTGCATGTGGCCCAAACATATATATGAAGTGTTGATGTCTGAGTACCCAAATGCACAACTTTGATGTGGTGCTTTCGAACCAAAAATCCACACACGGAGCGAGGGGTAGTTGACAATGCGTTATATATATGTATGTCACACCACACTTCGATGCAGTGACGGGGATTCATGCATGTGTATGTACGTATGCGCTAAAACTTAGGTTTGGAATCTCACCATGATACTATTATAGCATGAACCAAATTAAAGAAGAAGAATCCACCATGGTAACCTATCTCGTTGTCGATCAAAGTGATCATGGATGTCCACACGTTCCCATGAATATATAGGCTTGCCACCGATAACCATGTGAGGTGGAGTACCTTTCGAAGACAACCTCTGCATGCACGTGTCCCAAACATATTTATGTATATATATGTATGTATGTATGGAGGTGATACGTGCATGTTTGAAAACCATGCCCACCATTGATGTGGCGCGTTCGTTGAAAATCGTACAACCCCCACATAGGGGGAGACCAGTTATGGACGTGTCGTGGTGCTTCCCCTTGATGACCCACAAGTATAGGGGATCAATTGTAGCTCTTTTCGATAAGTAAGAGTGTCGAACCCAACGAGGATCAGAAGGAAATGAAAAGTGTTTCTCCGCAAGGTAATGTCTGCAAGTGCTGAGATTATAAGTAGCAGAGTAGTTTGATAGCAAAATAATTTTGCGACGTGCAAGTACCGATAGTACTAGCAAATGTGCAGAAAGATATCCCAATCCTTTTGTGGCAAAGGACAGGCCAAAACAATCTCTTATAATAAGCAAAGCGTTCTTGAGGGTACACGGGAATTTCATCTAGTCACTTTCATCATGTTGGTTCAATTCATGTTCGCTACTTTAACAATTTGATATGTGGGTGGATCGGTGCTTAGGTGTTGTTCTTACTTGAACAAACCTCCTACGTATGATTAACCCTCCCGCAGGCATCCACAACTACGAGAAAAGTATTAAGAATAAATTCTAACCATAGCATTAAACTTTTGGATCCAATCGGTCCCTTACGGAATAGTGCATAAACTAAGGTTTAAGCTTCTGCCACTCTCGCAACCCACCATCTAATTACTACTCCACAATGCATTCCCTATGGCTCAAATATGGTGAGGTGTCATGTAGTCGACGTTCACATGACACCACTAAGGGAATCACAACATACATATTATCAAAGTATCAAACACATATCAAATTGACATGATTACTTGCAACATGATTTCTCTCGTGACCCCAAGAACAAAGGTAACTACTCACAAGTGATGAACATGCTCAAGATCAGAGGGGTAATATATAGCATAATGTATCTGAACATATAATCTTCCACCAAATAAACCATATAGTAATCAGCTACAAGATGTAATCAACACTACTAGTCACCCACAAGCAACAATCTATAGTTCTGGTAACAAGATTGATCACAAGAGATGAACTAGAGTTTGAGATGAGATGGTGCTGGTGAAGATGTTGATGAAGATAGCCCTCCCCAAGATGGGAGAGTTGTTGGTGATGATGATGACAATGATTTCCCCCTCCGGGAGGGAAGTTCCCCCGGCGGAATCGCTCCGCCGAATGGCAAAAGTGCTCATGCCCAAGTTTCGCCTCGAGACGGCGGCGTTCCGTCCCGAAAGTCTTCTCCTTAAATTTTCTAGGTCAAAGAGGCTGATATACCAAAAGGTGGTCACCGAAAGCGGGCCTGGGTGAGCACAACCCACCAAGGCGCGCCTAGGGGCCCTTGCGCGCCCATGTGGGTTGTGCCCTCCTGGTGGGCCCCCTCTAGTGGCAAAATTGACGCATCAACTCCCCCAAGCTTAGACCTCGCTTGTCCTCAAGCGAAAATCAAGAACGAAAAACATGTCCACATGCTTCGAGAGAGAGGTGTCGAAAAAAACAAAATATGGACATAGAAGCATCATGTTGATTATTATAACTGCAACGAAATTAAACATAAGACTTTTATCATAGAACTGTATCATAGACTCCTCATGAATAAGTAACGGTTCATCACACAAACGAAGTATGAAGCATAAACTCTTTTAGAAACCAACAAACTATGTTTTCAGTCAACTTTTGCAACTACGATTCATCATCTTTTCAGGAAGGTTCACGTATCGGAGCCTTTAGGCATGTCCACATACTCAACCATCATATAGTCTTCCATGATTGCTAACACTCACCGCATACACATGAGCGATACTTCTCAACAGGACACATAGAAAGGTAGGGGCTTATGGTTTTGCCTCCCAACATACTCACCTCAAGGGTAGTGTCAACAATAATAACTCATGTCACCCATATTCAACATGACATATTTGCCTAGATCTTTCCTCACCACATGATGCTTGCCAAAGGATAAAAATAAAAGGGAAAAGAGGGAAAACTTTGACTCTTAGCATAAAAGTGAAAGATAGGCCCTTTGCAGAGGGAAGTAGAGGTTGCCATGCGCTTATTTGTCTGTATGCTCAATCCCTTAGTGCAAAAGAATGTCACATTGCATTGCCCCTTGTGATAGCAACCTTTATTATGCAGTCTGTCGCTTTTATTCTTCACCATCACAAGTTCGTGCAACGCTCAATTTTATCTTACACTAAACGATCTCACACTTTTAGAAGCAATTTTTATTGCCTTATGCACCGATGACAACTTACTTGAAGGATCTTACTCAATCCATAGGTTGGTATGGTGGACTCTCAAAAAAGGTTTGGGTTTAAGGGTTTTTGGATGCACAAGTAGTATCTCTACTTAATGTAGAGTTTTTGGCTAGAAAAGATATTGGGCAAGCACCACGTATTAAAGGATCTATGACAATATGACTTCTATGTGAATATGAACAAACATAAATCATTAAGTTGTCTTCCTTGTCCAACATCAACAACTTTGGCATATAATATTTTGGTGGGGGCTCACAATCACAAAAGATTTCTAGGATAGTATATTTATATGTGAATCTTCTCTTCCCTTATTAATTCTTTCATGAGTTGCATCATTGACCAATGCTATGCTTGATAATCTCTAATAAATATTTCCATTTATACTTTTCCTTATGTGGTGCCATCACCTACCATAAGATTAGCATATGATCATCTTAATTTATTTCCTTTCTTTTACTCATTCAATTATAACTTTTCTTTTTATTGTTACAGGAAGATAAAGAAAGATAAACTCAAGACTAAACTTTATTATATATCTCGCACATGATTACAAAGATAGATCACTAAGAAAACTCAAAGAGAAAGGATCGAACTAAACTTTAATTTATTCTAAAGCAAAAGATCGAACTAGGATAAGTAAATGCAAAAGGATAGTAGGGATGATACAATACCGGGGCACCTCCCCCAAGCTTGGCGAAAGTCAAGTGGAGTGCCCATACCCGATACTCAGTTTTCCTTTGGTGATGAAGAAGATGGTGGTGGCGAAGTAGATGCAATCTTGTCTTTCAGGATCAAGAGGTCCTCCAATCTACTGATGATGCTCCGAGGAAAGGTAATGTGCTCTCGATGCAGAATATTTTCACGAGTGAGATATTTGTTTTGCACACAAACCGTTTCAATGATCTGAAAGGCTTCAATCTCAGTGGGAGTAAGAAAAGCATAATAGGGTTTAAGGATATCTTCTTCTTCCTCTTCCACTGGCGGTGTCTGGTTAATTACCCATACTTGATCACTCACAACCTCCTTGTTCTTGTCATCTTTTGCAGCTTCTACGTGTTCTTCCTTCTTCTTCTCGATCTTCATTAGCCAAGCATCTACTTCCATTGGGTTGGAGGAGGAGGAAGACTTGATGCCTAGCTTGGTAGATCTGATCGAAAATAGCAAGAAAAGAAAATAGAGGATTTCTCCGCGATACAGTGGTTAACAGGTTCGTGGAGTATATAAAGAATTTTTATCTTGGGAAACAAGTAAGCTGTAGAAAAACAGAGTCTGGAAGGTACCCGAGGTGGGCACAACCAACCAGGGCGCGCTAGGCATGCCTGGCGCGCCCTGGTGTCTTGTGCCCACCAGGGTGCGCTTCCCGGTAGTTTATTATTTTCCGATTTTTGTAAATATTCCGAAACTGATAAAACATATTTTTATGGATTTTTCGGAGACTGTTTACTTATCGTATCACATACCTCCTTATTTTGACAATTCTGGAGTGTTCCAGAAGGATTCTTTTATGCGTTCTTCCGCTGTCAAAGTTTGGATAATATTGCTTTCAACATTAATGGGTGTACCTGCGATATAGTGCTTTATTCATTGCCCGTTAACAACCTTCAGGTTAGTTCCTTCAGAATTATTTATCTTGATGGCTCCAGACCAATAAACCTCCTCGATAACATAGGGGCCTTCCCATTTAGAGAGGAGTTTGCCTGCAAAGAACCTGAAACGAGAGTTGTACAAAAGAACATATTCTCCGACTTTGAACTCACGATTTTGGATTCTTTTATCATGCCATCTTTTAACATTTTCTTTAAATAACTTGACATTTTCATAAGCTTGGGTTCTCCTGTCGGGGGAAACTGTCCACCACGAACACCTATGGGACCGGAGCCCCTTGTCTGTGCGGTACGAGGGCGGAGGGAGCACGAAGAGCAGATCGAGGCAGACGCGCGAGCAGTTTTACCCAGGTTCGGGCCGCACGGATGCGTAAAACCCTACTCCTGCTTGGTTGTGTATTGAGTTGAGCGCTCGGGAGCTTGAAGAAGCAGCTACACCGTGCGTGAGAGTAATCTAGGTTTCGAACCCCCTCCACGTTGTGCATGGGCCTCCTTTTATAGTGCAAGGGGTCACCGACAGGTGTCAACGTAGGAGAAAGGGGTAAAAATGTAAAAGAGGTGGTAGTTGTAACAGTGCGGGAACAGTGGAGCTACAGTACAGAACAGTGGTCTATACCTACTTTGACAGTGGGGGACAAGGGCATTTAATGCCCGTCGCCGTCGACCCCAAAAGCTCCCGCCGTTGCGTCTCCGTCTGCCACGGCGATGGATCCTCTGCCGTGGAGTGCCACCGTGTCCCCCAGGCTGCACAGCCATCCGCCACGCGTCCCTGGAGTGGCCCCAGGGCGACGCGTGGGCCGATGAGCTGGAGCGCGGGCACACAGCGCACCTCCCCCGGCAAGCACCTTGCCGGGGATCTCGACCTTGCCGGGCCCGGAAGCTTGCCGCTCCCCGAGCCCTTGCCGGGTCTTCTAAGATAAAATCTTCTATTCGTCCTGACAAGCTCCTCTTGCCAGGGCCTCGTGCTAGTTAAGCAATCTCGAGCCTGGGACGGCCTTCCCGGCAAGCTCCTCTTGCCGGGGTCTTGGTCTTCTGTCTTGTATACTTTGTTTTTGAATGGCTAGATAAGGGTCAGGAAGGTCTCCGGCACGCGCGTGGTGAACCCTGCCGCGGGGAGCTGCCGCTGCCCGTGCACAAGTTGGGGTACTAGGGTACCCCTACCTTAGTACACCGACAGGAGCCCCCGGGCCTGGGCCACACACGGTGCCGAGCGCTGTTGGGCCAGGCCCAAAACAGTGCACGGGCACCCGCGGCCCGCGGCGCGCCGAATCCACTTCCATATCCGCCGCACCCCACGGCAACGGCACGCGTCGATTGCGGCGCCGTGGGATGGGACGTGCCCACGATTTCTTTAATGGGAAGGGCGAAACGCCCCCCACTCTCCCATAAAAGCAGAGAGAGCGGCGCGGTTCCCCTCCCTGCGCACTCATTGCCATCGTCTTCTTCCTCAGATTCCTCTGCTCTTTGCCTCTACTCCTCCGCCATCACCAAGCTCTTCGTCCCCTTCCTTCCACCGCGTCCGCCATGGCCCCAAAGACCGACAAGGCGAAGTCGGAGAAGTCCAAACGGGAGAAGTCAGATCAGGCGGCGAAGCTCGTCGCGTTCCGGAAGGAGCACATCGTCTTTGCGCCGAAGCTCGGCGTGCGGGAGCTTTGGAACAAATATTATTTGTTCTGGGCCAAGGAGACCCCAGCGCACCCCCGCACGCGCGTCTACCCGGCCGTCGCCAAGGATCACTACCCCGGCGGGTATTACTTTTTCGCAGCCTTCTTCCACTGCGGTCTGTGCCCTCCCTTCTCAAACTTTTTCTGCGATATCATGAATACTTATGGCCTCCACCTCCTCGATTTCACTCCCAACGCCATCCTCACCATGTCCGTTTTCGCACACATGTGCGAAAACTTCGTAGGAATCCAGCCCAACGTAGCTCTCTTTAGGCACTTTTTCATCCCCAGAGTAGAGGCCGACGCCCCCCTCTCCGGAGGAATCTCTTGGGTGTTTAGGCTGAATAAGAAATTATCCTACTTGCCGGGGGAGCTCCGCGGCAAGTGGGAAGAGTGGCGCGCGGAGTGGTGCTGGGTCGTCGAGGAGCGGCCGCAACACTTCACCGCGCCGCGCACATCGCCCATCGTGCGCGGCAGGGATTGGAGTAATTTTGATTCCGACGATTCCAAGCTGGATATCGCTCTCGTCAGAATCATGCGTCTTCGGGTGGCGCCGCTGTCTGTCGCTGAAGTGGGCGCGGACTTTCTTCGTTGCCGGATCGCCCCCCTCCAAGACCGGAAAAGGCCGGCGTGGCAATATGGCGGCCCGGCAGACATCATGAGGCTGCGCCCCGGCCTCAATTTTAACTTCACAACACTCGAGCTGCGGGGTATGGTCAGGGAACTTTTCAAGTTCGACCCGGCACACCCCGAGTACTTCCGCGCTCCCCGGGGAGTGGTGCCGCTCTGCGCCAGCAGCGCCCGGGATCGCCTTGTCGCTATGATGCCCGCGTGCGACTCTCATGGATTGGAGCGCACGTGGATTGCGCCCAAGCCTATCGACGTCCTCGAGTTCTACGACCGCCTTGTGGAGGTGTTGGAGAAGAAGGACGATCTCAAGCTGCACACGCGGGCCACCACCGACCAAGAGATTGCTTACATGGCTTCTCGCGCTGAAGAAGTCGCCGCAGCCGCGGCGGCGGGAAACTTTGGATACACACCCGCGGAGGCGGAAGCCGCGGATGCCTCCAGCCAGGCGGATAAGGAGGAGATTCGCAAGCTGCTAGAGCTCCCTCCCGACGCGCTCGCCGGGGTCCCCTCGCTGAGGCACTCCGGGATCAGTGGGATCGCGACGGAGGCCGCGGCAATGGAGGGCACAGCCGGAGGAAGCAAGGGCGCCGCGAGGGGCGGAGGCGCCAAGGGGAAGAGGGCCGCATCGTCGGATGCTGGGCCCAGCGAGCCGGCCGAGGCAGAGGAGGAGGAGGAGGAGGAGGCCGAAGACTCTGGCGGATCGACAGAGTTGTACGCCGACGACCTCTCCTCGTCGGAGAGCTCCCCGCCCCCGGCAAGCCCGAAGCAGTCCCCATTGAAGCGTCTCCGCAAGGCGGCGACGGGGGAGCAGGCGCGAGCGCCCCGGCAACAGCCAGCTCGCCGGGCAGCTCCCCGGCCGAGCCAAGCCGTGCCAAGGGCGACCGGCGTGCCGGCCACGGCAGAGGCCCCGCGCGCGCGGACCACGACAGAGGCGTCCCGCAGGCCGGCACCGAGCCGGCAAGGATCTTCTCGGAGCGGAGCAGCTGCTCCGCCCACTTCTCGGGCGCCGGCCACCACAGGGGCTGGGCCTACGCAGCCCCCAGCCCCGGTGGCTCCGAAACGCGCGAGGGAATCTTCATCCTCCGCTCCTCGCGCCGACGCGCCCACCGTGGAGTTTGACTTCTCCGCGTTGAGCGAGGACGACGAGGAGGACCAAGAGTAAGGACCCGAGACCTTACTCCTTCTTGATTTTTATATCTCGATTGTTGCTGACGCTTGACTCTGCTTGTTGCTTGTGATTGCAGGACCTTGGAGCAGCGCGCGAAGAGGGTTAAGGTGCCCACAGTTGAGGTCGTGGGAGACCCATCCGTCGCGGAAGCAGGGATCGCGCCGGAGCCGAGCTTGCCGGACCCGAGCGCCGCTCCGGGGAGCAGCCCCCAGCGCAGCCCCCAGCGTAAGTTAGAGGTTTACTGTTTTTGCTCGTCGGGGCGCGCTTAGGGCTTTGATCTCTGAATGTCTTAGTTCTTCTATCTTCTCTTGTGCAGAGGTGGAGCCGCAGCGGGAAGAGCGCCCGGAGACCGTCACCGAGGAGCCGCAGGCCCCGCCGTCCCCGGCAAGGGAGAACTCTCCGGCAAGGGAGAGCGCTCCGCCAAGGGCGGGTACTCCGCCAAGGCAGAGTACCCCGCCAAGGGCGAGCAGCCCGGCGAGGACGGCCACTCCGCCAAGGCCGAGCCCCCCGGCAAGGGAGCCCGCCGCAGAGGGCGTCCGCCAAGGTATGTTCTGTACTTGGTTTTCTTGACTTTGCTTCTTTTTGGATCTTTGCTTGATTTTGAACTTCTTTTTCTTCTTCTTCTAGATCTTCCTCCTCCTCCTGCGCCGATGGAGACCGAGGTCATCAATATCGAGGATGAGGAGGGCGCGCAGGGCGGTGGCGATGACGTTCCCGTCGTCGTGGAGATGGTCGAGGCCACCGAGCAGGCCGCGCAAGAGGACGCTCCGACCGCTGACGCCGCGACTGGGGAGGGGGACGGCGACCGCACCGCCGACCCGGAGGTGGCGGGAGCACCGGATGCTACACCGGCCGCCGGCCCCTCCACCAGCGAGAAGCAGGCGTACTATCTTCGTGCCCCCAATGGCGTCTTTATCCAAGTGCCTTGGGGGTCTTCATCAAGAGCTCCCGCGGAGGGCGAGGCGTTTGACGGAGAAGTCCTCGCCTCCGCGGGTCTGACAGTCGTCGAGGCGCCCGGCGAAGGAGATGGGCCCGAGGAGGAGAAGCTTCTCCACCGACTCCTGGCCCTTTACCGGGCCAGGCAGGCGAAGCTTGCCTCCCGGGAAGCCCTTGCTGCCCAGGCCGCCGCCGAAATGGAGAAGCGTGCGGCGGAGCTCAGCGCTGCCCACAAGGCGGGCCTCCGCGAGGTGGCGGAGGAGTGTGAGCGTCTCGCCGGCGAGTATCAGGAGTGGGTACTTGAGAAAGCCGAAGCCGACGAACAGCAACGGCTCGCCGGGGTAGAGATGTCCCGGCGAGAAGGAGAGCTCGCGCAGCGGAAGGTGGATCTCGACTCCCATGAGGAGGACCTTGCCGCTCGCGAGGCTGCCCTTGGCGGGGAGCTGAAGGAGGCGAAGGCCGCTGCTGCTGCCGCGGAAGACGCCAAGAAGGAGCTTGCCGCCAAGGTTGTTCAACTAGAAGCGGCGATGAAGGTGAGCACCGAGAAGGTTGCCGCGCTCATTACTGAGCGCGAGAAGGACGCCCACACCAACGCGGAGCTCCAAGTGAATCTGTCCAAGAGGGGCGATGAGCTTAAGGCCGCCAAGGACTCCATCGAGGACTTGGAGCTGAAAGTCTCAACTCTGAGGGATTCAATTGACGCCGCCAAGCTTCGAGAAGATAAGCTGAAGGAGGAGCTCCGCAAGGAGCGGGCCTTGGTGGACAGCACCAACAAGGCATCCGAGCTCTTCCGCAAGAACATTGAGCTGTGGACCGAAGAGCTGGTTTCTTCGGCATCCATCATTGATCAGGAGCTGCTTGCCTTGAAGGTCGAACACCTTATCTACTCGCCGGATCCAGACCTCCCGCACAGCGCCAAGCTCAGCCTCTTCTTCAGAGGCGTCGCTCCGGCCCTTGCAGGTCTCCGGAACCGCATCCCCGCGCAGCTGGCCGAGGAGTCGCGCCGTCTCTGCGCAGGAACTCTGGAGCGGGTCTTGACGAAGATTGTGTTCCGCAACCCGGGGATCAACCTCACGAACGTTCTTCGCAGCTTGCCGGCGGATGCAGACACGGAGGCCCTGAAGGAGCAGGTCGGCCATATCATCGCCAAGGTGGCAAAGCTCAGCAGGAAGGAGGGCGACCGTGTAGACTAGGGCCCCATCTATCTTTATCTTTTCGTTGCTGCACATTATGTTACGAACTCATTAGTCCATTGCGACAAGTTGTCCTTGTAAGATATTTGCTTTACTTCAATCAATCAGTGCAATGTTATCTTCCTTGTTCCAATCTTTGACTTTGTATGTTTTTCACCCTACGCTCCCGGGAAGCTTGCCGGAAAGGGGCCCTTGCCGCGAGCGCTGAGCGCTGAGCAGCCTGCTGGCCAAGGTCCTCGCCGGCAAGCAACCTCGCCGCAGCAAGTCGCAACGCACTTAGCTTGCTGAGTATACTCGGAAACGAAGGAAGGGCGCGACACTTGTCGCAGCTCACTTAAATCGTTGAGTGGACTCGAAGACAAGATAAGGGTGCGGCAAGCCACGGGTAGGTTCCTCCGCGCACAGGTTTTCCATAAAAAGTGTGATTGTTCAAGGAAGACAACCAAGAATTAAAATTTGAACTGGTCAAATTCTAACAACTTATCTTTCACATGCTGCTTGCTCATGTTGTTTGCTTTCCGGTAAGGCTCTTCTTACTTGAACGGCACTTAGTTCCTCCTCCATCCCCCCCGGCAAACTTGTGCGCGAGGAACGTTCCTTCTGCTTAAGAGAAAAAGGAAAAGGAGAGGGAAACAAGCATATTGCCTTTCGGCGTAATAGTGCTTACCGAATGTCTAAGTGTTGCATCAAATGCCAAATAAAACATGCGAATAGCAAAGAGAAGCATGCGAAAGGCAATCGATGCGAAAACACGAAATCTTTACTGATGCACGGGGTCTGCGCCCGGCTTTGTACAAAGGGTTACATGCAACAGCGGCAAGGCTTGTACAAAAGGTGGTTGCCGGAACGGATCACGGCAACCGCGCCTTAGGGGTGAAACTTGCGAAGATGCTCTATGTTCCAGGAGTTGCTCACCGGTAAGCCTTCTTCGGTCTCGAGGCGGACAGCGCCGGGCCTCGTAACTTGTCTCACCCGATAAGGGCCTTCCCACTTCGGCGTCAACTTGTTGGAATTCTTGGCGGACCGAACACGCCGAAGAACAAGGTCGCCTTCCTCGAGACTCCTGGCCTTGACTTTGCGGCTATGGTAGCGGCGCAAAGCTTGCTGGTATCGAGCAGCTCGTACAGCAGCCTGGAGACGTCCCTCCTCAAGGAGCAATGCGTCATCTTGCCGCAGTTGCTCTTGCTCGAGCTCATCATAAGCGAGCACTCGAGGAGATCCGTATACGAGTTCCGTGGGGAGAACTGCTTCTGCTCCATAGACTAGAGCAAAAGGTGTCTGCCCGGTGGCTCGACTCGGTGTCGTTCTGATTGACCAAAGAGCCGCCGGGAGCTCCTCTATCCAATTCCTTCCGCACTTGCGCAGCCTGTCAAAGGTCCTTGTCTTGAGTCCGCGCAGCACTTCAGCATTTGCCCTCTCCGCTTGGCCGTTGCTCCTCGGGTGAGCAACAGAAGCGAAACAGACCTTGGCGCCAAGGTCTTGGACGTACTGCATGAAGGTGCGACTAGTGAATTGTGTACCGTTGTCGGTGATGATCCTGTTAGGGATCCCGAAACGGCAAACAATCGACCTGAAGAACCTGACTGCTGACTGTGCTGTCACCTTTCTCACTGGCTCCACTTCTGGCCACTTTGTGAACTTGTCGATTGCAACGTACAAGTACTCAAAGCCCCCGACAGCGCGAGGTAAAGGGCCGAGGATATCGAGCCCCCAGACCGAGAAGGGCCATGACAAAGGGATTGTTTGGAGAGCTTGAGCTGGCTGATGTATTTGCTTTGCATGGAACTGGCACGCTTCACACTTGGTTACTAGTGCAGTTGCATCTTGGAGGGCTTCTTGCCAAAAGAACCCTTGCCGGAAAGCTTTCCCGGCAAGTGCCCTTGCGCCAACGTGGTGGCCGCATGTGCCTCCGTGTATTTCTGCCAACAGCTTCTGTCCATCTTCTCTGGAGATGCATTTCAACCTGACACCATTGAGTCTTCTCCTGTACAGCTCGTTATCCACAAACTGATACATACTTGACTGCCTGGTTATTTTCTCTATCTCTTGAGGGTCGTCGGGAAGTTCTCCAGTTTGCAGAAAACGGACGATCTGCTGTGCCCATGCCGGAGCCCGGGGCTCGACGGCAAGGGCTAAAGGCTCGAGGGCCGCTGCGGGAACCCCAGCTTCTACGGCAAAGACCTCTGGTCCTGTCGGAGCTGACGGTCCCCCGGCAAGCTCGCCGGGGCGAGGCTTGTCGGGAACACTTGCTTCAACTGCACAAGCCCGAGGGCTTGCAGGAGCAAACTGTTCCTCAGCGTTGTCGTTGATCTTGGGAACTTTGGCGGCGGGTTCAGGAAGATCCGCCGGCAAGTAGTCGCCGGAGACCAACTTTCTCTTCTTGGACTGCCCAATTGATGGTGTAGACGCTGAGAAACTCCGAGGGGTGCGTCTTGCCGTCGTACTTCTCCGGTACGTCGGGCTTAAAGTTCTTCATGCTGGGCCACTGGACGCGCCGCAGCTCGCGGGTGAACGCAGGGCAGCCTGCCGCGTACGGCAAGTCGCCTGGTTCACCGGGCGCGGGTGCGTCGACAGCGTTCCCAGCTCTCTTGTCGGATTGTCGCCGAGCTTCTCGGCGGCGCTCGATCGTGGTCCGAGCGTCTTCATCTCGCCGGTCGTCGAGGACCTGGCGCTGGTCCCGACGGGCCCGCGGGTCCGACGAGGCTGTGGAGCCGTCGTCGGGGTTGTTCCGGCGGGGCGGCGTCTTCTGCTTCTGCGGCGGGGAGTGCACGCTTGTCGCACCCCCGGCAGTCTTGTCGCCGATAGCCTTCGTCTTCTCGGCCTGCCGCGGCCGCGAGGCCGACGGCTGTTGCGGAGAGTCGTTGTTGGCGAAGTCTATCAGGCTCCGGATAGTGGCCCTCCATTCCTCGGCCTTGTCGGCCGCTGGAGGAAAATCGAGGAGCAGCTGCGCCCTTGCGAGCGCTTCTGCCGGGGTAGTGGGGAACGCGGGCGAGCGGTGCGAGGAACGGGATACGCTCGGACTTCTAACGACGTTAGAAGGAGCGGGGTCCCGTGCCGGCGCCTTCGCTTTGCTTGTGCCCGGACGGGGGTCCGGGGCGTCCCGCGAACCTCCAGTATGGCCTTGTCCCAGCAAGCGGATACCACCTCCCGTGGCATGGCGCTGCGGGGTCGTCGTATGTTGCGATGGACGTGGCGCGTCCACGGAGACCGAGGTCCGGTCGTCCGTCCTGTTCTTGGATCTGGTGGCACCGTGAGTGTCCTCGCCGGCAACCACCCTTCCGACGGCGTCTCCCCCGCCCACCGTTGGCTCTGGTGGCGGCGGATGAGACGCAGACGGGCCCCCGACCTCCGAAGGCTTCTTCTTCGGGGCCATGGAGTTGTCGCTGATGAAGTTGTTGATGAAACTTGGAGAGGTTAATGAAGATTGCGCCCGCGCGAACGCCGGATCAGGTTCGCACAACCTCGACGCCCCCTATCTGGCGCGCCAAAGATGTCGGGGGAAACTGTCCGCCACGAACACCTATGGGACCGGAGCCCCTTGTCTGTGCGGTACGAGGGCGGAGGGAGCACGAAGAGCAGATCGAGGCAGACGCGCGGGCAGTTTTTACCCAGGTTCGGGCCGCACGGATGCGTAAAACCCTACTCCTGCTTGGTTGTGTATTGAGTTGAGCGCTCGGGAGCTTGAAGAAGCAGCTACACCGTGCGTGAGAGTAATCTAGGTTTCGAACCCCCTCCACGTTGTGCATGGGCCTCCTTTTATAGTGCAAGGGGTCACCGACAGGTGTCAACGTAGGAGAAAGGGGTAAAAATGTAAAAGAGGTGGTAGTTGTAATAGTGCGGGAACAGTGGAGCTACAGTACAGAACAGTGGTCTATACCTACTTTAACAGTGGGGGACAAGGGCATTTAATGCCCGTCGCCGTCGACCCCAAAAGCTCCCGCCGTTGCGTCTCCGTCTGCCACGGCGACGGACCCTCTGCCGTGGAGTGCCACCGTGTCCCCCAGGCTGCACAGCCATCCGCCACGCGTCCCTGGAGTGGCCCCAGGGCGACGCGTGGGCCGATGAGCTGGAGCGCGGGCACACAGCGCACCTCCCCCGGCAAGCACCTTGCCGGGGATCTCGACCTTGCCGGGCCCGGAAGCTTGCCGCTCCCCGAGCCCTTGCCGGGTCTTCTAAGATAAAATCTTCTATTCGTCCTGACAAGCTCCTCTTGCCAGGGCCTCGTGCTAGTTAAGCAATCTCGAGCCTGGGACGGCCTTCCCGGCAAGCTCCTCTTGCCGGGGTCTTGGTCTTCTGTCTTGTATACTTTGTTTTTGAATGGCTAGATAAGGGGCAGGAAGGTCTCCGGCAAGCGCGTGGTGAACCCTGCCGCGGGGAGCTGCCGCTGCCCGTGCACAAGTTGGGGTACTAGGGTACCCCTACCTTAGTACACCGACACTCATAATATCCTTGCAAGTCTCTTCGAATTATCGGTTTGGTTTGGCCTACTAGATCTATAGTTCTTGCAATGGGAGAAGTGCTTGGCTTTGGGTTCAATCTTGCGGTGTCCTTTCCCAGTGACAGTAGGGGAAGCAAGGCACGTATTGTATTGTTGCAATACGGCGGCCCGGCAGACACCATGAGGCTGCGCCCCGGCCTCAATTTTAACTTCACAACACTCGAGCTGCGGGGTATGGTCAGGGAACTTTTCAAGTTCGACCCGGCACACCCCGAGTACTTCCGCGCTCCCCGGGGAGTGGTGCCGCTCTGCGCCAGCAGCGCCCGGGATCGCCTTGTCGCTATGATGCCCGCGTGCGACTCTCATGGATTGGAGCGCACGTGGATTGCGCCCAAGCCTATCGACGTCCTCGAGTTCTACGACAACCTTGCGGAGGTGTTGGAGAAGACGGACGATCTCAAGCTGCACACGCGGGCCACCACCGACCAAGAGATTGCTTACATGGCTTCTCGCGCTGAAGAAGTCGCCGCAGCCGCGGCGGCGGGAAACTTTGGATACACATCCGCGGAGGCGGAAGCCGCGGATGCCTCCAGCCAGGCGGATAAGGAGGAGATTCGCAAGCTGCTAGAGCTCCCTCCCGACGCGCTCGCCGGGGTCCCCTCGCTGAGGCATTCCGGGATCAATGGGATCGCGACGGAGGCCGCGGCAATGGAGGGCACAGCCGGAGGAAGCAGGGGTGCCGCGAGGAGTGAAGGCGCCGGACGAAGCGGGGCCACCAAGGGGAAGGGGCCCGCAGTGCAAGGCGCTGGGGCCAGCGAACTGGCCGAGGGAGAGGAGGGGGAGGAGGAAGACACCGGCGGATCCACCGAGCTCTACGCCGACGACCTCTCCTCGTCGGAAAGCTCCCCGCCCCCGGCGAGCCCGAGGCAGTCCCCATTGAAGCGTCTCCGCAAGGCGGCGACGGGGGAGCAGGCGCGAGCGCCCCGGCAACAGCCAGCCCGCCGGGCAGCTCCCCGGCCGAGCCAAGACGTGCCAAGGGCGACCGGCGTGCCGGCCACGGCAGAGGCCCCGCGCGCGCGGACCACGACAGAGGCGTCCCGCAGGCCGGCACCGAGTCGGCAAGGATCTTCTCGGAGCGGAGCAGCTGCTCCGCCCACTTCTCGGGCGCCGGCCACCACAGGGGCTGGGCCTACGCAGCCCCCAGCCCCGGTGGCTCCGAAACGCGCGAGGGAATCTTCATCCTCCGCTCCTCGCGCCGACGCGCCCACCGTGGAGTTTGACTTCTCCGCGCTGAGCGAGGACGACGAGGAGGACCAAGAGTAAGGACCCGAGACCTTACTCCTTCTTGATTTTTATATCTCGATTGTTGCTGACGCTTGACTTTGCTTGTTGCTTGTGATTGCAGGACCTTGGAGCAGCGCGCGAAGAGGGTTAAGGTGCCCACAGTTGAGGTCGTGGGAGACCCATCCGTCGCGGAAGCAGGGATCGCGCCGGAGCCGAGCTTGCCGGACCCGAGCGCCGCTCCGGGGAGCAGCCCCCAGCGCAGCCCCCAGCGTAAGTTAGAGGTTTACTGTTTTTGCTCGTCGGGGCGCGCTTAGGGCTTCGATCTCTGAATGTCTTAGTTCTTCTATCTTCTCTTGTGCAGAGGTGGAGCCGCAGCGGGAAGAGCGCCCGGAGACCGTCACCGAGGAGCCGCAGGCCCCGCCGTCCCCGGCAAGGGAGAACTCTCCGGCAAGGGAGAGCGCTCCGCCAAGGGCGGGTACTCCGCCAAGGCAGAGTACCCCGCCAAGGGCGAGCAGCCCGGCGAGGACGGCCACTCCGCCAAGGCCGAGCCCCCCGGCAAGGGAGCCCGCCGCAGAGGGCGTCCGCCAAGGTATGTTCTGTACTTGGTTTTCTTGACTTTGCTTCTTTTTGGATCTTTGCTTGATTTTGAACTTCTTTTTCTTCTTCTTCTAGATCTTCCTCCTCCTCCTGCGCCGATGGAGACCGAGGTCATCAATATCGAGGATGAGGAGGGCGCGCAGGGCGGTGGCGATGACGTTCCCGTCGTCGTGGAGATGGTCGAGGCCACCGAGCAGGCCGCGCAAGAGGACGCTCCGACCGCTGACGCCGCGACTGGGGAGGGGGACGGCGACCGCACCGCCGACCCGGAGGTGGCGGGAGCACCGGATGCTACACCGGCCGCCGGCCCCTCCACCAGCGAGAAGCAGGCGTACTATCTTCGTGCCCCCAATGGCGTCTTTATCCAAGTGCCTTGGGGGTCTTCATCAAGAGCTCCCGCGGAGGGCGAGGCGTTTGACGGAGAAGTCCTCGCCTCCGCGGGTCTGACAGTCGTCGAGGCGCCCGGCGAAGGAGATGGGCCCGAGGAGGAGAAGCTTCTCCACCGACTCCTGGCCCTTTACCGGGCCAGGCAGGCGAAGCTTGCCTCCCGGGAAGCCCTTGCTGCCCAGGCCGCCGCCGAAATGGAGAAGCGTGCGGCGGAGCTCAGCGCTGCCCACAAGGCGGGCCTCCGCGAGGTGGCGGAGGAGTGTGAGCGTCTCGCCGGCGAGTATCAGGAGTGGGTACTTGAGAAAGCCGAAGCCGACGAACAGCAACGGCTCGCCGGGGTAGAGATGTCCCGGCGAGAAGGAGAGCTCGCGCAGCGGAAGGTGGATCTCGACTCCCATGAGGAGGACCTTGCCGCTCGCGAGGCTGCCCTTGGCGGGGAGCTGAAGGAGGCGAAGGCCGCTGCTGCTGCCGCGGAAGACGCCAAGAAGGAGCTTGCCGCCAAGGTTGTTCAACTAGAAGCGGCGATGAAGGTGAGCACCGAGAAGGTTGCCGCGCTCATTACTGAGCGCGAGAAGGACGCCCACACCAACGCGGAGCTCCAAGTGAATCTGTCCAAGAGGGGCGATGAGCTTAAGGCCGCCAAGGACTCCATCGAGGACTTGGAGCTGAAAGTCTCAACTCTGAGGGATTCAATTGACGCCGCCAAGCTTCGAGAAGATAAGCTGAAGGAGGAGCTCCGCAAGGAGCGGGCCTTGGTGGACAGCACCAACAAGGCATCCGAGCTCTTCCGCAAGAACATTGAGCTGTGGACCGAAGAGCTGGTTTCTTCGGCATCTATCATTGACCAGGAGTTGCTTGCCTTGAAGGTCGAACACCTTATCTACTCGCCGGATCCAGACCTCCCGCACAGCGCCAAGCTCAGCCTCTTCTTCAGAGGCGTCGCTCCGGCCCTTGCAGGTCTCCGGAACCGCATCCCCGCGCAGCTGGCCGAGGAGTCGCGCCGTCTCTGCGCAGGAACTCTGGAGCGGGTCTTGACGAAGATCGTGTACCGCAACCCGGGGATCAACCTCAAGAACGTTCTTTGCAGCTTGCCGGCGGATGCAGACACGGAGGCCCTGAAGGAGCAGGTCAGCCATATCATCGCCAAGGTGGCAAAGCTTGGCAGGAAGGAGGGCGACCGCGTAGACTAGGGCCCCATTTATCTTTATCTTTTCGTTGCTGCACATTATGTTACGAACTCATTAGTCCATTGCGACAAGTTGTCCTTGTAAGATATTTGCTTTACTTCAATCAATCAGTGCAATGTTATCTTCCTTGTTCCAATCTTTGACTTTGTATGTTCCTCACCCTACGCTCCCGGGGAGCTTGCCGGAAAGGGGCCCTTGCCGCGAGCGCTGAGCGCTGAGCAGCCTGCTGGCCAAGGTCCTCGCCGGCAAGCAACCTCGCCGCAGCAAGTCGCAACGCACTTAGCTTGCTGAGTGTACTCGGAAACGAAGCAAGGGCGCGACACTTGTCGCAGCTCACTTAAATCGTTGAGTGGACTCGAAGACAAGATAAGGGTGCGGCAAGCCGCGGGTAGGTTCCTCCGCGCACAGGTTTCCCATACAAAGTGTGATTGTTCAAGGAAGACAACCAAAAATTAAAATTTGAACTGGTCAAATTCTAACAACTTATCTTTCACATGCTGCTTGCTCATGTTGTTTGCTTTCCGGTAAGGCTCTTCTTTCTTAAACGGCACTTAGTTCCTCCTCCACCTCCTTCCCCCCCGGCAAACTTGTGCGCGAGGAACGTTCCTTCTGCTTAAGAGAAAAAGGAAAAGGAGAGAGAAACAAGCATATTGCCTTTCGGCGTAATAGTGCTTACCGAATGTCTAAGTGTTGCATCAAATGCCAAATAAAACATGCGAATAGCAAAGAGAAGCATGCGAAAGGCAATCGATGCGAAAACACGAAATCTTTACTGATGCACGGGGTCTGCGCCCGGCTTTGTACAAAGGGTTACATGCAACAGCGGCAAGGCTTGTACAAAAGGTGGTTGCCGGAACGGATCACGGCAACCGCGCCTTAGGGGTGAAACTTGCGAAGATGCTCTATGTTCCAGGAGTTGCTCACCGGTAAGCCTTCTTCGGTCTCGAGGCGGACAGCGCCGGGCCTCGTAACTTGTTTCACCCGATAAGGGCCTTCCCACTTCGGCGTCAACTTGTTGGAATTCTTGGCGGACTGAACACGCCGAAGAACAAGGTCGCCTTCCTCGAGACTCCTGGCCTTGACTTTGCGGCTATGGTAGCGGCGCAAAGCTTGCTGGTATCGAGCAGCTCGTACAGCAGCCTGGAGACGTCCCTCCTCAAGGAGCAATGCGTCATCTTGCCGCAGTTGCTCTTGCTCGAGCTCATCATAAGCGAGCACTCGAGGAGATCCGTATACGAGTTCCGTGGGGAGAACTGCTTCTGCTCCATAGACTAGAGCAAAAGGTGTCTGCCCGGTGGCTCGACTCGGTGTCGTTCTGATTGACCAAAGAGCCGCCGGGAGCTCCTCTATCCAATTCCTTCCGCACTTGCGCAGCCTGTCAAAGGTCCTTGTCTTGAGTCCGCGCAGCACTTCAGCATTTGCCCTCTCCGCTTGACCGTTGTTCCTCGGGTGAGCAACAGAAGCGAAACAGACCTTGGCGCCAAGGTCTTGGACGTACTGCATGAAGGTGCGACTAGTGAATTGTGTACCGTTGTCGGTGATGATCCTGTTAGGGATCCCGAAACGGCAAACAATCGACCTGAAGAACCTGACTGCTGACTGTGCTGTCACCTTTCTCACTGGCTCCACTTCTGGCCACTTTGTGAACTTGTCGATTGCAACGTACAAGTACTCAAAGCCCCCGACAGCGCGAGGGAAAGGGCCGAGGATATCGAGCCCCCAGACCGAGAAGGGCCATGACAAAGGGATTGTTTGGAGAGCTTGAGCTGGCTGATGTATTTGCTTTGCATGGAACTGGCACGCTTCACACTTGGTTACTAGTGCAGTTGCATCTTGGAGGGCTTCTTGCCAAAAGAACCCTTGCCGGAAAGCTTTCCCGGCAAGTGCCCTTGCGCCAATGTGGTGGCCGCATATGCCTCCGTGTATTTCCGCCAACAGCTTCTGTCCCTCTTCCCTGGA
This sequence comes from Secale cereale, assembly GCA_902687465.1. Classification (NCBI taxonomy): domain Eukaryota; kingdom Viridiplantae; phylum Streptophyta; class Magnoliopsida; order Poales; family Poaceae; genus Secale; species Secale cereale. The sequence goes on along the minus strand of LR738712.1, from coordinate 259,787,678 downwards.
GATGCACTTCAACCTGACACCATTGAGTCTTCTTCTGTACAGCTCGTTATCCACAAACTGATACATACTTGACTGCCTGGTTATCTTCTCTATCTCTTGAGGGTCGTCGGGAAGTTCTCCAGTTTGTAGAAAGCGGACGATCTGCTGTGCCCATGCCGGAGCTCGTGGCTCGACGACAAGGACTAAAGGCTCGAGGGCCGCTGCGGGAACCCCAGCTTCTACGGCAAAGACCTCTGGTCCTGTCGGAGCTGACGGTCCCCCGGCAAGCTCGCCGGGGCGAGGCTTGTCGGGAACACTTGCTTCAACTGCACAAGCCCGAGGGCTTGCAGGAGCAAACTGTTCCTCAGCGTTGTCGTTGATCTTGGGAACTTTGGCGGCGGGTTCAGGAAGATCCGCCGGCAAGTAGTCGCCGGAGACCAACTTTCTCTTCTTGGGCTGCCCAATTGATGGTGTAACTGATGGTTGAGTCAGCTTGAGCAAAAAGGTCCCTGGTTCCACAGGTAGCTTCATCGCAGCACACTTTGAAAGGCCATCTGCAATTTCATTTTGAGCTCTCGGGATGTGCTCCATTTGCAGACCTTCAAAGTGTTCTTCAAGCTTCCTCACTTCATCTACATATGCTTCCATCAAAGGGCTCTGGTAGCTCTTGTTGACTTGTCGGACCACCAACTGAGAATCGCCCCGCACAATCAGCTTCCTAATCCCAAGTTCGGCCGCAATCCTGAGGCCGGCAAGCAAGCCTTCATATTCTGCGGTGTTGTTTGTCGCCTGCTCCCTGGGAAAGTGCATCTGGATAACATATTTGAGGTGCTCTCCGGTGGGCGCGATGAGTACCACGCCGGCACCGGCGCCTTGCAGCGAGAAGGCACCGTCAAAATACATTACCCATTCACTTGTCGCTTCTTGCACGGGTACACTCGTTTCTTGAACTTCTTCTTCTGGCGTTGGGGTCCACTCAGCGATGAACTCTGCCAAAACTCGGCTCTGAATGGTTGAAGTACTTTCAAATTTGAGTCCGAAGCTTGACAGTTCCAGTGCCCACTCGACGATCCTGCCTGTTGCCTCTGGATTGTGCAATATCCTCTTCAATGGAAAGCGAGTGACCACTGTTATCTCATGGGCTTGGAAGTAGTGGCGCAGCTTTCTCGAGGCCATGAGAAGGCCGAAAAGCAACTTTTGCACACCAGAGTACCTTGATCTAGCCCCCTGGAGAAGGGAACTTACAAAATACACTGGGCGCTGCACCATCTTCTTCCGCACCTCTTCCTTTTCCTGCGCAGATTCATCTTTGTCGGGGCCAGAGCTTGTCGGGGCAGCCCCCTGCTTGTCGCTGGATACGCTTGCCGGTGGTGTGACCTCCTCGTCGGACTCTCTCTCCGCTACTAACGCAGCACTAACCACCTGGTTGGTTGCCGCCAAATACAGCAGCAACTTTTCCTGTGGTCTAGGTGCGACAAGTATTGGAGGAGAGGAAAGGTACCGTTTCAAATCTTGCAGCGCTGCCTCCGCTTCCGGAGTCCACTTCATGGGACCTGCCTTCTTCAAGATTTTGAAGAAAGGCAGGGCGCGTTCTGCAGATTTAGAAACGAACCTACTGAGGGCAGCCACACAACCTGCAAGCCTCCTGACATCCTTGACTCGCCTCGGGGCTTCCATCTGCTCGATGGCTTTGATCTTGTCGGGGTTGGCTTCAATCCCTCTTTGCGAAACAAAGAACCCGAGAAGCTTGCCGGAGGGGACTCCAAAGACGCACTTCTCGGGGTTCAGCTTGAGCTGTATCCTGCGCAGGTTCTGAAACGTTTCTTCTAAGTCTTGAATCAGTGTTTCTTTGCTCTTGCTCTTCACCACGATGTCATCCATGTAGGCTTCTACATTCCTGTGGATCTGTGGCTCAAAAGCAGTGTACACTACCCTTGCAAAAGTTGAGCCTGCATTCTTCAGTCCAAATGGCATGCGGATAAAGCAGTAAGTGCCACATGGAGTGATAAATGCGGTCTTCTCTTCATCTTCCTTGGCCATGAAAATCTGGTGATAGCCTGAGTATGCATCAAGAAAACAGAGTAGCTCACATCCGGCAGTGGAGTCAACGATCTGGTCAATGCGCGGCAAAGGGAAGGGATCCTTGGGACATGCTTTATTGACATCAGTGAAGTCTATGCACAGTCTCCACTTCCCGTTGGCTTTGCGCACGACGACTGGGTTTGCCAACCACGTCGGATGGATCACACCTCTAACTAGGCCTGCTGCCTCTAGTTTCTTGATCTCCTCGTTGATGAACTCTTGGCGCTCCACGGCTTGCTTCCTTACTTTTTGCTTGATGGGCCGCGCATGAGGGCAGACAGCAAGCTTGTGCTCAATCACCTTCCTGGGAACACCGGGGATGTCAGATGGTTGCCAAGCAAACACATCGACATTCGCCCGCAGGAAGGCGACGAGCGCGCTTTCCTATTTGCTGTCAAGGGTGGCGCTGATGGTGAAGGTACCACCAGTGCCATCCTCCCTTGCGGACACCTTCTTGGTTGCCGGAGGAGCAGCCATTCCTTTCTTGCTCTTGCCGGTGGAGCTCGATGGAACGTCCTCGACGGCAGCGCAGCACTCCGAAGAGGTGCGGTTGCCGGAGTGTGTCCCAGAGCATTTGCCGGACTTGGTCTTCGTCTTCTTCCCCCCGGGAGCTTCAGCGGCAAGAGTATCCTTCTCGGCCGCAGCTGCCGCATCCCGGTAAATCTTGTCGGCGCAAATAAGCGCATCTTTCTTGTCGCTGTGGACAGTGATGACGCTTATCGGCCCCGGCATCTTCAGCACGTTGTAGGCATGGTGGGAAGCTGCCATGAACTTGGCGAGGGCGGGACGGCCGAGTATCCCATTGTAGGGCAATGGAATATCAGCAACGTCAAAGGTGATGCGCTCAGTTCTGAAATTGAGCTCCCCGCCAAAGGTCACCGGCAGAGTAATCTTTCCCTTGGGCTTGCTCCTTCCCGGGTTGATTCCTTGGAATGAACCGGTCTCTTCGAGCTCGCCGTCTTGAATCTGGAGTTTCTTGATCACAGCAGAGGAGATCAAGTTGAGGCCGGCCCCGCCGTCAACCAACATTTTGGTGACCTTGAGGTTGCGGATGGTGGGTGAGACCAGCATCGGCAAGCACCCGACCGCAGTGGTGCGGTCAGGGTGATCCTCAAGGTCAAAAATGATGGGCGTGCTGGACCATTTGAGGAGCCTGCGCGACTCCACGGGCGGCTCCGCTGCATTTACCTCACGCACCCACTGTTTCAGCTGGCGGTGGGAGGTGTGCAGGGAGGCGCCACCGTCGACGCATAGGACTTCCGTGGCCTTCTGGAACTCCTGCTCGCTGTTCTCGTCGTCCTCCATGTCTTCATCGTCGTCTTCGTCGTTGTCGCGGCCCCGGGGAGGTCGATCTCCTTGCCGCTGCTTGGCCTTGCCGCGGCGTCCTCCCCGGCCATTGAATGGCCGCTTCTTGCTGGGCTCTTCCCCGCCACCTTGGGCCTTCTCCTTGTCGCGTCTCTCGTACTCAGCCTTTTGCTGCTCGACGAGGTACTCGACGCGCTTACAATTGGAGAGGTCGTGACCCTTGGTGCGGTGAATCTTACAGTATTGCTTGTCGGAGCTACCCGGCTTGTCGGTCGCCGCCGCAGGGGCAGGCTCCTTGCCGGAGCCGCCAGCCTGCGCTTGTTTGGCGGGGGCCTCCTTGCCGGACTTCTCGACGGCAAGCACTTCCTTCTTGCCCTTCTTCCTGTTGTTCCGCCGCCGGCTCTTCTTTGCCGGGGCGGCGTCGTCGCTGTCGCTTCCCCCTGCGCCAGCATCCTCCCCGGGGAGTTTCCTCCCCTCTTCTGCACGGGCGCACTTGTCGGCAAGAGCGTAGAGCTCGCTGACGTCCCTGATCTTGGTCATCGCCATCTCCTCACGCATGCGGCGGTTACGCACGTTCTGATGGAACGCGCTGATAACCGCAGCAGGGTGAACATCGGGGATGTTGTGCTGTACCCGACTGAAACGTTGGATATACTTGCGCAGGGGTTCGCCTTCCTTCTGGGCCAAAATGTGGAGATCGCTCTCCTGGCCATGGGGTTTGTGGCCGCCGGTGAAGGCGCCAACAAACTGATGGCAGAGGTCGGCCCAAGAAGAGATAGAGCCTTCCGGCAAGTGCATGAGCCACGAACGGACGTTCGGCTTCAGCACGAGCGGGAAGTAGTTGGCTAGGATCTTCTCGTCGCGCCCCCCGGCAGCTTGCACTGCTATGGTGTAGACGCTGAGAAACTCCGAGGGGTGCGTCTTGCCGTCGTACTTCTCCGGTACGTCGGGCTTAAAGTTCTTCATGCTGGGCCACTGGACGCGCCGCAGCTCGCGGGTGAACGCAGGGCAGCCTGCCGCGTACGGCAAGTCGCCTGGTTCACCGGGCGCGGGTGCGTCGACAGCGTTCCCAGCTCTCTTGTCGGATTGTCGCCGAGCTTCTCGGCGGCGCTCGATCGTGGTCCGAGCGTCTTCATCTCGCCGGTCGTCGAGGACCTGGCGCTGGTCCCGACGGGCCCGCGGGTCCGACGAGGCTGCGCTGTGTGCCCGCGCTCCAGCTCATCGGCCCACGCGTCGCCCTGGGGCCACTCCAGGGACGCGTGGCGGATGGCTGTGCAGCCTGGGGGACACGGTGGCACTCCACGGCAGAGGATCCATCGCCGTGGCAGACGGAGATGCAACGGCGGGAGCTTTTGGGGTCGACGGCGACGGGCATTAAATGCCCTTGTCCCCCACTGTTAAAGTAGGTATAGACCACTGTTCTGTACTGTAGCTCCACTGTTCCCGCACTGTTACAACTACCACCTCTTTTACATTTTTACCCCTTTCTCCTACGTTGACACCTGTCGGTGACCCCTTGCACTATAAAAGGAGGCCCATGCACAACGTGGAGGGGGTTCGAAACCTAGATTACTCTCACGCACGCGCCAAAGATGTCGGGGGAAACTGTCCGCCACGAACACCTATGGGACCGGAGCCCCTTGTCTGTGCGGTACGAGGGCGGAGGGAGCACGAAGAGCAGATCGAGGCAGACGCGCGGGCAATTTTTACCCAGGTTCGGGCCGCACGGATGCGTAAAACCCTACTCCTGCTTGGTTGTATATTGAGTTGAGCGCTCGGGAGCTTGAAGAAGCAGCTACACCGTGCGTGAGAGTAATCTAGGTTTCGAACCCCCTCCACGTTGTGCATGGGCCTCCTTTTATAGTGCAAGGGGTCACCGACAGGTGTCAACGTAGGAGAAAGGGGTAAAAATGTAAAAGAGGTGGTAGTTGTAACAGTGCGGGAACAGTGGAGCTACAGTACAGAACAGTGGTCTATACCTACTTTAACAGTGGGGGACAAGGGCATTTAATGCCCGTCGCCGTCGACCCCAAAAGCTCCCGCCGTTGCGTCTCCGTCTGCCACGGCGATGGATCCTCTGCCGTGGAGTGCCGCCGTGTCCCCCAGGCTGCACAGCCATCCGCCACGCGTCCCTGGAGTGGCCCCAGGGCGACGCGTGGGCCGATGAGCTGGAGCGCGGGCACACAGCGCACCTCCCCCGGCAAGCACCTTGCCGGGGATCTCGACCTTGCCGGGCCCGGAAGCTTGCCGCTCCCCGAGCCCTTGCCGGGTCTTCTAAGATGAAATCTTCTATTCGTCCTGACAAGCTCCTCTTGCCAGGGCCTCGTGCTAGTTAAGCAATCTCGAGCCTGGGACGGCCTTCCCGGCAAGCTCCTCTTGCCGGGGTCTTGGTCTTCTGTCTTGTATACTTTGTTTTTGAATGGCTAGATAAGGGTCAGGAAGGTCTCCGACAAGCGCGTGGTGAACCCTGCCGCGGGGAGCTGCCGCTGCCCGTGCACAAGTTGGGGTACTAGGGTACCCCTACCTTAGTACACCGACATCTCCATTCATGTAATGATATAGTATCAAATAACCTCTTTTCACCAGCAAGTTTGAAATCATAATTGAGTTCCTTGATTGCCCAAAAAGCTTTATGTTCTAACTCAAGAGGCAAATGACAAGCTTTACCATAAACCATTTTATAAGGAGACATACCCATAGGATTTTTGTAAGTTGTTCTATAAGCCCAAAGTGCATCATCTAATTTCTTAGACTAATTCTTCCTGGACCTATTAACCATCTTTTGCAAAATTAATTTTATTTCTCCATTACTAATCTCAACTTGACCACTAGATTGAGGATGATAAGGCGGTGCAATTCTATGGTTAACATCATATTTAGCAAGCATTTTACGGAAAGCACCATGAATAAAGTGTGAACCACCATCAGTCATTAAATATCTGGGTACTTCAAACCTTGGGAAAATAACTTCCTTAAGCATTTAATAGAGGTGTTGTGAGCATCACTACTGGTTGGAATAGCTTCTACCCATTTATTAACATAATCAACAACAACCAAAATATGTGTATACCCATTAGAGGAAGGAAAATGTCCCATGTAATCAAATCCCCAAACATCAAATGGTTTAATAGCAAGTGAATAATTCATAGACATTTCTTGACACTTAACAATATTATCAATACTTTGACATTCATCACAGGATGAGACGAACTCACGAGCATCTTTGAAGAGAGTAGGCCAATAAAATCCATATTGCAATACCTTGTGAGCATTTCTATCTCCAGCATAATGTCTTCCATATGCTTCGGAATGACACTTCCGAAGGAATTTTCCCTGTTCATGCTCAGGTACACAACGTCTAATAATACCATCTACTCCTTCTTTATAAAGTTGTGGGTCATCCCAAAAGTAATGTTTTAAATCATAAAAGAACTTTTTCTTTTGTTGATAAGTAAAACTAGGTGGTAAATATTTAGCAACAATGTAATTAGCATAGTCAGCATACCAAGGAGTACTACTAGTAACATTTATTGCAGCTAACTGCTCATCAGGAAAACTATCATCAATAGGTAGTGGGTCATCAAGCACATTTCAAGTCTAGACAAGTTATCAGCTACGGGGTTCTCAACTCCTTTTCTATCAATAATATGCAAATCAAATTCTTGTAGCAAGAGAACCCACCGTATAAGTCTAGATTTAGCATCTTTCTTTTCCATAAGATATTTAATAGAATCATGGTCAGTGTGAACAGTTACTTTTGAATCAACAATGTAAGATCTAAATTTGTCACAAGCAAACACAACAGCTAAGAATTCTTTTTCAGATGTAACATAATTCTTTTGAGCACTGTCTAGAGTTTTACTACCATAATGAATAACATTCAGTTTCTTATCAACTCTTTGTCCTAAAACAACACCAACAGCAAGTCACTCATAATTTCAAAAGGTAAGTTCTAATCAGGTGGTTGAACTATAGGTGCAGAAATTAAAGCTTTCTTAAGTGTTTCAAAGGCCTCAAAGCAATCTTCATCAAAAACAAAAGGAACATCCCTTTGTAAAAGGTTACTGAGAGGTCTAGAAATTTTAGAAAAATCTTTGATAAATCTCCTATAGAAACCAGCATGTCCTAAGAAACCACGAATACCATTGATTTCCTTGGGACATGGCATTTTCTCAATTGCATCAACCTTAGCTTTGTCCACTTCAATACCCTTTTCAGAAATCTTATGACCCAAAACAATACCTTCATTAACCATAAAGTGGCATTTCTCCCAATTCAAGACAAGACTTATTTGTTCACATCTCTGCAAAACTCGATCAAGATCTCTCAAACAATCATCAAATGACATCCCATAAAAGGAGAAATTATTCATGAAAACCTCTACAATCTTTTCACAAAAGTTAGAGAATATAGTAGTCATACATATTTGAAAGGTAGCGGGAGCATTGCATAAACCAAAAGGCATACATCTATAAGCATAAGTTCCAAAGGGACAAGTAAAAGTAGTCTTTTCTTGATCAGGTTCAGAAACAGGTATTTGTGAAAAGCTAGAGTATCATCTATTTTATTTCTTTCATGCATATGTAAATCATTTTCATGATCTAGCAAATTTTGTTCTAGAGGATCAGTAGGAGGCACAACAATAGAAGAAAGACCAATAATTTCATCTTTACTAGGTAATTCTTTTTCATGAAGCCATCTATTAAACTTGGAGAAACTAAATTCATGAGACACATTACCAAAACTGACATTGACAGTTTGTTTCCGACAATCTATTTTAGCATTAACGGTGTTCAAGAAGGGTCTACCAAAGATTATGGGAGATAAGTCATCTTGTGGGGAACCAAGAACAAGAAAATTAGTAGGGTATTTTATTTCCCCCCACAAGACTTCAACATCTCTAACAATCCCAATTGGTGAGATAGTGTCTCTATTAGCTAATTTATTAGTGACATCAATGTCTTCTATTTCTGCAGGTGCTATGTTATTCATAATTTCTTGGTATAAAGAGTAGGGAATAGCACTCACACTAGCACCTATGTCACATAAACCATGATAGCAATCATCTCCTAATTTGACCGAGACAACGGGCATGCCAACAGCAGGTCTATGTTTATCTTTTTTATCAGGTTTGGCGATTCTAGCAGCCTCTTCATTAAAGCAAATAACATGCCCATCTACATTTTCTTCCAAGAGATCCTTGACCATAGCAATATTAGGCTCTACTTTAATTTGTTCATCAGGTTTAGGTGTTCTAATATAGTTTTTGTTAACCATAGTTGAAACTTTAGCATGTTCCTTTATCCTAACAAGGAAAGGTGGGTTTTCAATGTAAGCAGTAGGAACAACTAGATCAACATTATAAAGTATAATTTCTTCTTTAACTGGTACCGATTCTTTAATTTCTTCTTTAATAGGTGGGTGATATTTAAATCACTTCTCTTTAGGGAGATCAACATGAGTAGAAAAAAATTCGCAAAAGGAGGCTACTATCTCCGAGTCAAATCCATATTTAGTGCTAAACTTTGAAAAGGCATCGGTATTCATAAAAGATTTAACACAATCATACTTGAGCTTAATACCCGACTCTTTAACTTCGTCGAGTTCCCGGTCTTCAGAGTTGTGTTTAACTCTTTCTAAAAGATCCCATCGGAATTCAATAGTTTTCTTCATAAAGGAACCAGTACAAGAAGTATCAAGCATGGATCGATCATTATGAGAAAGCCGAGCATAAAAATTCTGAATAATAATTTCTCTTGAAATCTCATGATTGGGGCATGAATATAACATTGAATTAAGCCTCCCCCAAGCTTGAGCGATACTTTCTCCTTCACGAGGCCAAAAATTATATATGTAGTTACGATCACAATGAACTAGATGCATATGATTTTTTTTTGGTGAAAGTCCATTTTCAATCGGTTCCAATTCCAAGATGCAATATCATCGCATAGCCTATACCATGCTAATGCTTTTTACTTCAAAGATAATGGAAAAACCTTCTTCATAACTTGATCTCTGGGTAGACCTGCAAGCTTAAAGAATCCACAAATTTGTTCCACATATATCAAGTGCATATCAGGATGTTCAGTTACATCTCCTGCATAAGGATTAGCTAGCAGTTGTTCTATCATACCTGAAGGGATTTCATATTCAATATTTTCAGTAGGTGCAGTGGGTTCAAGGGTAGCTAATTCTGGTTCCGGTCGAGGTGAAGATACCCCGAACAAACCCCTCAAAGGATTGTTCTCCATAGTAACAAGTGACAATAAATTTCAGCACACTATATGAATGTTTTCTTACCAATTTCCACTTACGAGAAGCGCTTCACTCCCCAGCAACTACGCCAGAAAATCGCCTTGATGTCACACAAGTATAGGGGATCAATAGTAGATCTTTTCAATAAGTAAGAGTGTCGAACCCAACGAGGAGCACAAGGAAATGACAAGTGTTTCTTAGTAATGTAATGTCTGCAAGTGCCAAAATTATAAGTAGCAGAGTAGTTTGATAGCAAAATAATTTTGCAACGTGCGAGTACCGATAGTAGTAGCAAATGTGCAGCAAGATATCCCAATCCTTTTGTGGCAAAGGACAGGCCAAAACAGTCTCTTATAATAAGCAAAGCGTTTTTGATGGTACACGGGAATTTCATCTAGTCACTTTCATCATGTTGGTTCAATTCGTGTTCGCTACTTTGATAATTTGATATGTGGGTGGATCGGTGCTTAGGTGCTGTTCTTACTTGCAAAAACCTCCTACTTATGATTAACCCTCCCGCAAGCATCCGCAACTACGAGAAAAGTATTAAGAATAAATTCTAACCATATCATTAAACTTTTGGATCCAATCGGTCCCTTACGGAATAGTGCATAAACTGGGGTTCAAGCTTCAGCCACTCTCGCAACCCACCATCTAATTACTACTCCACAATGCATTCCCTTATGCCCAAATATGGTGAAGTGTCATGTAGTCGACATTCATGTGACACCACTAAGGGAATCACAACATACATACTATCAAAGTATCGAACACATATCAAATTCACATGATTACTTGCAACATGATTTCTCCCGTGACCTCAAGAAAAAAGGTAACTACTCACAAGTAATGAACATGCTCAAGATCAGAGGGGTAATATATAGCATAATGGATCTGAACATATAATCTTACACCAAATAAACCATATAGTATTCAGCTACAAGATGTAATCAACACTACTAGTCACGGACAAGCAACAATCTATAGTTCTGGTAACAAGATTGATCACAAGAGCTGAACTAGGGTTTCAGATGAGATAGTGCTGGTGAAGATGTTGATGAAGATAGCCCTCCCCAAGATGGGAGAGTTGTTAGTGATGGTGATGACGATGATTTCCCCCTCCGGGAGGGAAGTTCCCCCGGCAGAATCGCTCCACCGGAGGGAAAAAGTGCTCCTGCCCAAGTTTCGCCTTGAGACGGCGGCGTTCCGTCCCGAAAGTCATCTCCTTATTTTTTTTCTAGGTTAGAGAGGCGGATATACTAGAAGGTGGTCACCGAAAGCGGGCCTGGGTGAGCACAACCCACCAGGGCACGCCTGGGGGACCTGGCGTGCACAGGTGGGTTGTGCCCACCTGGTGGGCCCCCTCTGGTGGTTATCAGCTCCAGTATTTCTTAAATATTCCATAAAAATTCCCCGTGAAGTTTCACCTTGTTTGGAGTTGTGTAGAATAGGTGGCCTGACGTAGCTTTTCCAGGTCCAGATTTCTAGCTGCCGGAATTCTCCCTCTTGGTGTATACCTTGTAAATTATGAGAGAAAATGCGTTAGAATTACTCCAAAAAGTATTATTATACATAATAACAACATAAATAACAGTAAGAAAACATGATGCAAAATGGACGTATCACCCCTCCCCTCGCTTCTCACTTCGACCGGGTGGGAGGGATTCATGCGTACACATGGATGTGCTCAAACTATATCATGTCAACCCAGAGCATGACCTACAAACCGTAATGCAAAAAATCCCCTCCTAAGTCAAATTAACCTCTCGCCCTATCGACCAAAGTAGTGATGGACCAAGGGGGCCTATAGATGGAAAGCATTGATATCACTGATAACTGCGTGATCGGGTGCTAGAGGACAACCACCATTTCTTTGCATGTCAGCCAAACATATGTATGGAGGTGTGTGTGGTTGTGATGTTTGAATACCCAAAATGCACAAATTTGATGTGGCACATGCCTCGAAAACCATTAAGTCCCCACACAGAGCGAGGTTCATGAAGCATTGTTTATGCTGGTCCCCTTCCCCATCTTCGACGTGTACTATATGCCCCTACCATAATACAAACCAAAAAGAATCCTCCTTGATGGCCAGATTAATTAACCTCTCCCAGTGTACGTCAAAGTGATGCATGCATGATGACGACCTCGCGGGCCCACATATGGAAGCGTCACATGTGAGTGTCCTAGGATAATCACAGCCTGCATGCATGTGGCCCAAGGAGGTGTTCTGTGATGTTTGAATAGCCAATGCACAACTTTGATGTGGCACGTGCCTCGGAAACCTAAAAGTGTCGACACTGAGTGAGGTGTGTTCATGGATGCGTATATACTATATATGCTGGTCCTGCCCACCTCTTCAACGCGTACTATATACTCCTACCGTACCACGAACAAAAAAGAATCAACCTTGCTGGTCAAATTAACCTCTCTACCGAAAGTAGGTCTAAGTGATGGATGATACTGAAGGAAATGTGCCCTAGAGGCAATAATAAAGTTGTTATTTATATTTCCTTATTTCATGATAAATGTCTTTTATTCATGCTAGAATTGTATTAACCGGAAACTTGATACAAGTGTGAATACACAAACAAAAACGAGTGTCCCTAGTATGCCTCTACTAGACTAGCTCATTAATCAAAGATGGTTGTGTTTCCTAACCATAGACATGTGTTGTCTTTGAACAACGAGATCACGTCATTAGGAGAATGATGCGATGGACAAGACCCATCTGTTAGCTTAGCACTATGATCGTTTAGTTTTATTGCTATTGCTTTCTTCATGACTTATACATGTTCGTCTGACTATGAGATTATGCAACTCCCGAATACCAGAGGAACACCTTGTGTGCTATCAAATGTCACAACGTAACTGGGTGATTATAAAGATGCTCCACAGGTGTTTTCGAAGTTGTTTGTGGTGTTGGCATAGATCGAGAATAGGATTTTTCACTCCGAGTGTCAGAGAGGTATCTCTGGGTCCTCTCGTTAATACTCATCATAATAAGCCTTGCAAGTAAATGACTAATGAGTTAGTCCTGAGATGATGTATTATGGAACGAGTAAAGAGACTTGCAGGTAACGAGATTGAACTAGGTATGAAGATACCGACGATCGAATCTTGGGCATGTAACATACCGATGACAAAGGGAACAACGTATGTTGTTATGCGGTTTGACCGATTATGATATTCATAGAATATGTAGGAGGAAATATGAGCATCGATGTTCCGCTATTGGTTATTGACCGGAGATGTGTCTCGGTCATGTCTACATAGTTCCCGAACCCGTAGGGTCCGCACGCTTAACGTTCGATGACGATTAATATTATGAGTTATGTGATTTTGATGACGAAATTTGTTTGGAGTCCCGGATGACATCACGGACATGAGGAGGAGTCTCGAAATTGTCGAGAGGTAAAGATTCATATCTTGGAAGGCTATATTCGGAGATCGGAAAGATTCCGAGTGATTCGGGTATTTTTCGGAGTACCGGGGAGTTACGGGAATTCACCTAGAGAAGTAATGGGCCTTATTAGGCCATACGGGAAGAGCATGAGGCATGCGAAGAGGAGGTGCCCCCCCCGTGGGTCTGAAGACTAGGGGAAGGGGCGGCGCCCCCCTTGCCTTTTCCTACTCCCTCGCTTTTCCTCTTTCCTTCTCTCTTAATACGAATAGGAAAGGGTTTCCTACTAGGACTTGGAGGTCCTAGGACTCCCTACTCTTGGCGCACCCTAGCAGGCCGGCCTCTCTCCCTCCCTCCTTTATATATGTGGGCAAGGGGCACCCCAAAGGCATAACAGACAATCTCGTAGCCGTGTGCGGTGCCCCTCCACGGTTACACACCTCGGTCATATCGTCGTATTGCTTAGGCGAAGCCCTGCGCCAGTAACATCATCATCACTGTTGCCACGCCGTCGTGCTGACGGAACTCTCCCTCGTCCTCAACTGGATCAAGAGCTCGAGGGACATCATCGTGTTGAACGTGTGCTAAACAGGGAGGTGCCGTATGTTCGGTACTTGGATCGGTTGGATCGTGAAGACGTTCGACTACATCAACCGTGTTACTAAACGCTTACGCTTTCGATCTACGAGGGTACGTGGACACACTCTCCCCGTTCGTTGCTATTCTTCTCCTAGATAGATCTTGCGTGACCGTAGGAAAATTTTGAAATACTACATTTCCAACAGCGGCATCATGAGCAAAGCTATGCGTAGATGATATGCAGGAGTAGAACACAAATAGTTGTGGGCGATAATATTCATACTGCTTACCACCAACGTCATACTTTGATTTAACGGTATTGTTGGATGAAGCGGCACATACCGACATTACATGACCGCGTTCATGACACTGGTTCTACCGATGTGTTTGCACACAAGTGGCTGGCGGGTGTCAGTTTCTCCAACTTTAGTTCAATTGAGTGTGACTACGGCCGGTCCTTGTTGAAGGTTTAAACAACACACTTGACGAAAAATCGTTGTGGTTTTGATGCGTAGGGAAGAACGGTTCTTACTCGAAGCCCGTAGCAGCCACATAAAACTTGCAACAACAAAGTAGAGGACGTCTAACTTGTTTTTGCAGGACATGTTGTGATATGATATGGTCAAGACATGATGAGTTTTATGTTGTTGTATGGTGCTTGACGGCTTCTCGCCCCTCGTTGGTTACCCCAAGTGGAAGGTTTGAGATGCAGTGTAGCGGAAGTTTTCCCTTGGCAAAGATACCAAGGATCGATTTCCCTGAGACTCCCAGTTTCAACAAGAAGGTGTCAACTGCTAACAGCGCCAGATATTTAGCAATCAACGTGGACCTGCACACAGATACAAATAACTTTGCTCCCAACGAGTACAGAGAGGTTGTCAATCCCTCCGGCCTTGTAGTTTACAAAGGATCAAACGCAAGTGATAATAGTGATAGGTAATGTTGCAAATAATAAGTAAAAGCTGAAAGTAAATAGCGGATGTGATCGATAATGGTAATATGGACCGGGGTCCCATGATGTTCACTAGTGATGTCTCTCTCTCCCAAAAGACGATAAAACAGCTATGTGAGGTAAACGGATTACAGCTGGGCAACTGACAGAATTATGTGCGCAAACCAATGCTAACTATGTTACAAGCAAGGTAGAGGTTCAAAGCAAGGGCGGTACGCCAAGGCAAGTAGACCGAAATCCATCTGCATCTACTACTAATCATCCACCTTGAGATATCTATCCAGAACATCTCGCTGGTATTAACTTGCGAGTCCCACCCATAGTGTAAACTCAAAGCAACAGACAACTGCATTAAAAGAACTTTGCGTAAAGTAAACAATCCTTGCACCCGCGGGCACAAGCACCGTTGTTTTCCCCCTTGTGGCAACAGTACATCCCCTAGACTCATGTTTCTGTCACTCAAGCTAGTCATCGAGGGGCATGAACCCACAATCAAGCATAACGTTCCCTCTTGGAGTCACTACCTACTACTTGGCCAAAGCAATAAATAACAACGGGGAACATGCAAGAATTACTTACAAACATAAATATAAAAGAGGTAGATCAAATATATTACTCAAACACAATCTAAACATAATCTCACAATCCATTGGATCCCAGCAAACTCATCATAGCAACAGCATAAGGATTACATATGTGCCTCGATCATGTAGGGAAGCTCACGAGGACTAATTAGTGAAGCACAAGAACGGGAGGAGAACATCACATAGCTACTGGTCATGGACCCATGGTCCAATGGAGACTACTCACAACTCATCCGGGAGGCGTCCATGGTGGTGGAGAAGCTCCCGATGGTGATCCTCCCCTCCGGCAGGGTTTCGGGAAGAGTTCTCTTGGTGCTCCCGATCTTGGAAGCGGCGGCGGCGGCAGAACAGAGATGAGATCGCGAAAAAGGGTTCCCGTCTCGAGGTTTTCGGGACATGATATAAATATATGCCAAAGGGGGGCATCAGCGGAGGCTCGGGGGGCCCAGGCGCCCCCCCGGCGCGGCCAGGGGGGCCGCGCCACCAGGGCGCCTAGAGCCCTGGTGGCCCCCCTCCGGCTGTACTTTGGCTGCTGGGAAGCTTCTGGAATGCTGATTTTTTATATAATTTTTCCGGGATTTTTCTAGCAGTTCTCGTAATGGGAAAACCTGAAATACAAAAACAGCGAAAAACAGAAACTGGCACTGGGGTGCACTAAGTTAATAGGTTAGTCCAAATATGATCAAAAGTGTATGGAAGTGTATAAATATCATAGCAATATCACCCAAAAGAGGCATGGAGCAAGCAGAAATTATAGATACGTTTTGGACGTATCAACATCCCCAAGCTTAATTCCTGCTCGTCCTCGAGTAGGTAAATGATAACAAGAATAATTTCTGTGGTGACATGCTATTAACCATATAGGACTTTTCATAGTCATATGACAAAAGCTTACTGAGACAATGAATCCGTAGTAATTAAGTTGCCTCATGAGAAAATCACAAAGAACTGAAAGTTTTACAACATGATATTGAAACATCAAATAGATTTGTAATGAGCATGGTGTGCAAATATGATAAAGTGATATCTCGCTTGCCCCCTTTAGTGAAGCAAAACATAAATGCAGGGGCACCTCCAAGGTTCAAGTGATGACTAGATACAATGATTTCAAAATAAACGATATCAAAATCATGCAAAAGACAATGCTACTTTGGGACAATGCACATTACACTCAGAATGACAATCATGCTCTCAGTAGTTGGTGCTTTAAAAGAAGGTGGAGACTCTCGAACCGTGGCTTTTGTAGGCAAGGCTGAAAACCCGTAGTCGGAAACAAAGACAAAACATGTACCAGAGCTCTTGGTTTTAAAAACAGAGGTAATAAATTTTTTTCTTCGATCATGCATGTTTCGTCAACGAATGCTAGCAGATAACTCAATTACTTTTTGAGATGGACAAGTTTCGAGGAACGGCTCCCGAATGAGGACGATCACATCCTCTTAATCTCCTTTGTTTATCACTGCCAAAGTTTTCTGATTTCTCATGAACAAAGCGTGAAGGAGGGTTTGTTTGTTATATTAATTTTGAGCCGGGCGCACTCAATGCCAGTTCCTTCTCGTATTATGGGTTTGCACATTATACATGCAATCCCGGGGTGAAGCTTGTCCAATCTTAAAAAGATCATGAATTAACTACTACTTCCTCATGGACTTAAAACAGAGGCACAAAATAGGAATGCATTTTTTTCTTTTCTTTTTGAATAATTTCGAGATGGTACATGAAAGTCTTCGTTAGGAATGGCAGGTAAATACCATGTAGGAAGGTATGGTGGACTCATATGGCATAACTGGTTTAAAGGAATTTGGATGCACAAGCAGTCAGTCCACTTAGTACAGGTGGAGGTTAGCAAAAGACTGGGAGCGACCAACTAAGAGAGCAATGACGGTCATAATCAAGCAGAGCGACAAAGCAACATTGAATCAGGCATGGTAGTTATATCGCTACTCAGAAACAAAAGATCATCAAGGCTTGACAGACTTTCTTTACAGTCTTAAATATGCGTGAGCATACGCCATGTCAATCAAAATAAATTCTTGAAGGAAGATATTACTAAACCATACCACATCATAGGCAAACAAATCATGTTGGTACTCCAATAATACATTGGAAACCCCCCAGCTATTTGAGACTAACCATAAGAAAACATGAATTACTAAGCACCATTATGCACGTAGGATCTTTATCATAGACATACCAACCAATGCAACGGAAGCAAACTCTCTTAATAAGATAATCATGATAATTAAAGAGAGTTCAAGCAACCAACTAAACAAAAGCTCTTTAAAAAGATAAGCATGAAAACTAAAAGCTAAGCATGATAGTAGCTATTGAAAGACAAAGAACACACACATCAAAGATAGACATGAAAATTCTATGTTATGTTCTAGGTAGAAGTGGAGCGTCTTTCTCTCCCACATAAAGAAAGCTGAGTTCCGACTCGTTATGAAAAGCTAAAGAAAACTAAAAAGGAAAACTAAAGCAAGACGCTCCAAGCATAGCACATAACACATGAAGTGATAAAAATATAGTGGAACGAAAGACGAACTAATAATGTTGATGGAGAAGGGGATGCACGGGGGCATCCCCAAGCTTAGACGCTTGAGTCTCCTTGAATATTTCTTGGGGGTGCATGGGGGCATCCCCAAGCTTGAGCGTTTGACACTCCTGAATCTTTTTTATCATCTTCCCTCGCACACTTGAAAACTCCCTTCATACATAACTCATCATAATCTGATTAGCGAGATTAGTACCCATAATAAAATAATTGTTCCTTGCTGGAAATAAGGATATTCTTGAAGGTCTAATGTTTCTCAAGATTGCCAAAAGGTTTTTGCAAAGAAAAAGCAAGCTCTAGGTTTGCAAAATGAAGTAAAGGCAAAACATGACAGAATCTGTGAAAAACAGAACAACAGGTTGGAAATGATTTTTTCGGGGCACTTCTGCTACTCTAATAAAAAAACTCAAAACAGACGCACGAAAGACAATTATATAGAGCATGCTGTCGCAAAAATTCAGACCAAAAAGATGATCTGGTGATTTTATACGAATTTTTCTATCCAAGGACAGAACCTGTTTCCTGGACAGCACGTCACAACTTTTGAACTTTCTTGCAATCAGAGGCTATACTTGGCACAAAGTTGAAAAGCAAAGATACAATGATGATGCTACTGTAGTAACAACATCAAGACACAACAAAAAGCAAAATAAAATTTTATTCATGTGGGCTACCTCCCAAAAGCGCTTTCTTTTATGCCTTTAAGCTAGGCATAATGCAAAGAGGAATCAATGACCATCATAATAATCGGAGCTATAAATTGCTTCAAATGGTTCCTCAACAAGTTCACTCTTGTTCCTTCTAGGAAAGGGGTACTGAAAGCACATTTGCTCTCCGGGTGGTTTTGGTAATTAATGACAACATACTTTGTGGTTGGACTAATGCTTTTATCAAGTATGTTTCAGGAAACCCAATCACTTTGGTATGGCAAGATGATTGAAGAAGTGGACCCCTCAAAATGCTAAGACAAGCATTGGCAAAAGCTCAAGACTCCATTTTTGGTTTAGTGATCAAAGATCACATTGAGTCCATAGGAAAGCCAATACTATTAAAAGGGGATGAGGTTGTGTTGATGATCTGGTTGCTCAAGTGCTTGGTGATCTAACTCCCTCAACTATCAGCACTATTCACTACTTATCACACACCCATAAGTAATCTCGGTCAAACCAACTCAGTCCCACCGAGATGAAGTTATTTCTACAAACCCTAACATCTCGGTCACACCGATTTCTCCAACTCAGTCCCACCGAGATGAACCACTTCAGCCACATTCCAAAACCCTAGAAAAATCGGTCTTACCGAGTTTGAGATCGGTCACACCGAAACTGAACTGCCAACCTTCTGTAATCATTTCACATCATTTCGGAATAACCGAGTTTGTATTATCGGTCTCACCGAAATGGGCAAGCTTCTGTCTTGGCTCAAATCGGTCTCACCGATAATCCATTTTCGGTCAAACCAATTCTGGCATGTTCCTACTCTTTCTCAAATCGGTCCAACCGAGTTTTCTTTCTCGGTCTCACCGAAATCTCCAACGTTCATATCAGAAGCACTTTCGGTCTCACCGAGATGGTATTTTCGGTCCCACCGAAAATCCCAACGTTCACTATATTTGAACTTTCGGTCTAACCGAGTTTTCACTTCGGTCTGACCGAGATTGGTCAAATGTGTGTGTAACGGTTGGATTTTGTGTGGAGGCTATATATACCCCTCCACCCCCTCCTCATTCGTGAGGAGAGCCATCAGAAAGTACCACCACTTCTACCACACACTTTCTGAGAAGTGAACCACCTACCCTTGTGTTGAGATCAAGCCATTCCATTCCTATCATATGAAACTTGATCTCTAGCCTTCCCAAGTTGCTTTCCACTCAAATCCTTCTTCCACCACAGCCATATCAGTGAGGAGAGTTGAGTGTTGGGGAGTTTATCACTTGAAGCACAAGAGCAAGGAGTTCATCACCATCAACACCGTCTATTACCTTTTGGGGGGTGGTGCCTCCTAGATTGGTTAGGTGTCGCTTGGGAGCCTCCGTCGTGATGTGGAGTTGAACCAAGAAGTTTGTAAGGGCAAGGAGATCGCCTACTTCGTGAAGATCTACCCCGAGTAAGGCTAGTCCTCCGTGGGCGTAGGCCGTGATGGAATAGACAAGGTTGCTTCTTCGTGGACCCTTCGTGGGTGGAGCCCTCCGTGGACTCGCGCAGCCGTTACCCTCCGTGGGTTGAAGTCTCCATCAACGTGGATGTACGATAGCACCACCTATCGGAACCACGACAAAAATCTCCGTGTCACCAAACTGCGTTTGATCTTCTCCATTTCCATTTACTATATATGCAATTTACTTTCCGCTGCCCATACTCTAGAATTGCATGTGTAGTATGTTACTTGACTTGATCTTACTTGCAAAACTGCCAAAATCTGTCCTTGATAAAAGACAGAAATTTTATCTTGTCAAGTAGTCTAATCACCCCCCCTCTAGACCTACTTCTTCGATCCTACAATTGGTATCAGAGCTTTGGTCTCCATTGCTTTGGTTTACACACCATTGGAGGAAGATGGACGTGTCTACGGATGGGAGTGTTAGCCATAGAGTGCCTGTTCTTGATGGAAGGTTTTATAACTCTTGGAGGTCTGAAATGCTTAGTATCTTTAAGGTGTACAATTTGTGCAAATATGTTAAGACCCCATATGTGCCTCCATTTGATCCCTTGCACCCTACCATGGATGAAGAGCTTGATTTGCTTCGTAACCTTAGAACTGTGAATCTTATCATTAGAGGGTTACCTGATGACTTGCTTAATCTTGTTACAAATTTTGAATGTGCCCATGCTATGTGGAAATTCTTGGAAGAACTTTATCCGGACTACTCTATGAGAGGTCTTGATGAAATTCTACACAAGACTATTGAATTTGATAGGTTGCACCCCAATGATCCTAACTTTGATAAATGCTTCTTTGAGCTTCGTGATCTTATGAAAAAGAAGGGTGATCCCGGTCTTATCAATATTAGAGTTAGAAATGCTCTTGCATTACATTCCGAAGATTATTATTCCATTGACCAAACTAATGCAAATACTTATCAAATTGACCTAGGTGTTGATGATGAACAATCTATGGGTCAATATGATGATGAGCATGAGTATGATGATGATTATTCCGATTCGGACACCGAGCTAGACAAAGTCATGAAGAGTCTCAATCTTATGGCAAATATGAGAGACTACTTGTCCGGTGGAAAAGAGTGGATTCTTGATAGTGGATGTACCGATCACATGACCGGAGACAAAGACATGTTTCGAGAGCTTGCAAAGAATAATGGTCCACGCAAGTATGTGACTTTTGGAGACAACTCAAAGGGTAAGGTACTTGGCCTTGGTAAGGTGGCCATATCTCATGATAGCTCTATTCAAAATGTCATGCTTGTAGAATCTCTTGGATACAATTTACTTTCCGTGTCTAGATTAGCTGACTTTGGGTTCAACGTGCTATTCACCAAAGTAGATTGCCAAGTCTTTCGTCGTGATAATCAAAACATGGCTTTTACTGGTATTCGTAGAGGTGATCTATATATTGTTGATTTCACTAAGAAAGCCCAACCTAGAGCTTGTTTCATTGCTAAATCCTCTAAAGGTTGGTTATGGCATAGAAGGCTAGGACATGTTGGTATGCGTAATCTAGACAAGCTGATCAAAGGTGATCATATTCTTGGTGTTAAAGATGTTTTCTTTGACAAAGATAGACTTTGTAGTGCTTGTCAAGCAGGAAAACAAGTTGGTGGAAGTCATCCCGTGAAAAACATCAT